>CM064914.1:42717833-43317833 GCA_032727855.1 Quercus ilex subsp. ballota
TGCAATTTTCTGGTTGACGTGCATCGGTTATACTAATGGTCCACTGAGTCTTATTTTTTTATTTATGTTTTAGTTTAGTTATTTAGTTTGAGCTTTATAGTAGAAGCCCTCTTATTAGTGTTTCAAGAAGTCCATATTTTGGGGTAATTACACTTTACCACCATAAACTATATCCCAATTTACACTTTGCAGTTAGCACCCTAAACATTCAGAATGCACGGTTAGCACCCTAAACTATAATCCATGTTACACTAAAAAAAAAACCTGATGTGGCAATAATTTATTGGAGGGTACAAATAGTAGGTTTTACACCATATCCTACAAACAATCTAATTTGTTCTTGGGTTACTGTTCACATCCCTAGAGCGGCAACTCAATTTCCCCTTTGTTTCATCCTCAAATCCTATTATTCCTTTTTACCATTAAAATTTTATTTCCTTCTATTTTCCAACCCCTTTCCATCAATAAACCCCTAATCTTAGCCATCCCAAATCCAATAAACCCACTGCCATGTAAATTCCAGCATTCTAAATCTGTCAATTCAACCTTTGTGTTGCTGTCTCACGTCATATCTACTTTATCAAATTTACATCTAAAGAATATTTTATTTCCTTCTTCCAAGCTTACACTGCACACAAGTCTAACAAGTCTAAAACTTAAATCATTTCAATCCATTGCAAATAGAATAAGGGAAACAAAACAATTTGCAATAACAAGGCCAAAACTGATAGGATTCAAGTGAATCAGAAAGATCAGGGTCAGATCCTTCTATACAGTAATATTCAATAATATGATCTGAACTTGAATTGTATTAAAATTTGAAACCCAATTCAGATTGGCTTGTCAACAAAGATCTAATCATGACCATCCTGATGTTACGATGTACAACCAAGGGCTTGAGTATCCAAATATTTGCAAGAACTCAACCTAATCAAGACATGCAAAACCTCTGGCCATACAGCAAAAATCAATCATATGACGAGACAAAAAACAGAATGTGAGTGAAATCAATGCAATCAATAAATAAAAGGTTTACGATTCTATCTTGTACAATGTTCTGTGCCTAACAGAAATTTATACAAATTTGTCAGCAGATGGCATTAGCAAGTCTAACTCATTTCAAACACAACAGCTCAACCATAGCAGGTCCAGAAGCAAGGAAAAAAAAAGCATCATTTCTTAAGCCCACATATCTTCATATAGCACACAAATAGAATTTTGATGTAAAATAGCCAAATAATTATAAAGCTTTTAATGCAGTGTAAAACTCAACAGTGTAAGAGCAAGCAAACAAACCATAAACGTAAATTCTATTCAGTAATAGATGCCATACCCCAACATTGTTCATTTCCCAGAGTTTATGTACTCCATAATCCACAGCCTGCACCCAGTTATGAAAATATTAGATGACTTCTCATATAATTCTTCTTTTAAAAACTGACAATACAGAAGCAAATAAAATTTTAGCAAAAACATCGAACGGGACACTCTAATTACCCAGTACCCAAAAACTTCAGTATGAGATTCAATGTAATCCAACCTCTTAAAGCTTCTATTTCAATCCCCACAAATGACAAAAAATGACCTTCATTTCCCAGTCCTCTATTTATTTACTATCAATATGTGCAGCGCAACTGCATTTTTTATTGGGACAATAATTATCTTATTTGGTATGTACAACTTCTCTCTCATGACATGTGGATTCGACTGGGTGATGCATATATCTGATGCATGAGATACTTTCTCGTTATTCACACACCCATGGGGTTTCGAACCCATAACCTCACTCTCCGCCTTGCTTTTTACAAGGGGAGAGCTCATTGGCACAAAGTGATACTAAAAGTTTTGAATCTGAAAAGTACCATAAGTATAACCTGTCACTACAGCAACCAAAAAATAAATCTCAACTTGACTGTTGGGAAAGATATTAGCTTTCAAAGGTGATATTCAGTAATTTCTTATAGTCCAATCTAATGGGTTTCAAAAAAAAAAATTACGCAACCATGTTATGGATCTGAACTCAAAGCTAGACCTATCAAAGTCAAAGAATATAATTTTCCTAGCCTTTCCAATCAGATTTCTCAACAGAAAAAAATGAAATTGAAATGCGGAAATTGAAAAAGCTGACCCTTTCTCCGAAGTAAGCGCCGACGACGACAAAGGTGACGTAGATGGAGTTGCGGCGCATGAGCACCTTGTAAAGCCCTTCGAAGATGCCTCCTCCGGCGGTGCTTCTTCTACCAGCTGAATCCATGGCGATTTTGGCTTTGCTGGGTCTCTCTTTTGCTCTCGCTTCTGAATCTTTGATCTTGTTCGCTAGGGTTCAGTGAGAGTTCTAGCCCGCTCGGCCTTGATTCGATGAATGAAATGGAGAGTTGGGGAATTTGGGAGGTTGATTTTGTAATTGTCACAGTCAGCGTTTCTGGTTTGGAGAGAGATGGACCGGTTTATGATGAGAATATTCTTCTGGGCCGGGCTTACTGGGCTTTCTTGTTGTACATTTTGGACTATCATAAACTTTTTATCTTGTTGTGGGTGGGTTTTTTCTTTTTCTTTTTTGATGAATAAAGGCGTATGTTAAGAAGAAAGAAGGAATGACCCATCCCCATCCCTAGTTTCTAGGAGGAAAACCAACGAGGAAGAAAAGAGATGTTAATGGGCTTATCCTATCAATTATTTTGTTTGTTTGGCAATTTAATAGGAATACATTGAATAGCAAAAGGAAATCAAATTGAATTATTATTATTTTATGGTCTAAAGGAAAGTATATAAAACTAACTGAAAAAAAGAAAGGCAGGACAAAGCCCGTTACAAAACTAACCTAGCGAATCTACTTCAACCAGAGGGAGCAACTCCACAGGAGGAGTTGAATGAAAAAATAAAATCCACAGATTGATACAATCCTAAATTTGCTAGCCTATCCGCACATTTGTTTGTTTCCCTGTAAGTGTGCTTAACACGAACCTGAGGGATTTGGTTAATTAAGAGTTTACAATCATTCGGCAAATGAGAGATCACAGCATTGCTGTAAGCAGAGTTGTTAAGGGCATCCACCAAAGACTTCGCATCAAGCTCTATCAAGACAGCACGAGCGCTCATTTGCAGGCAAAACTGAAGACCATCACGGAGAGCCCACATTTCAGCAGCAAAGCTATCAGTTCTTTGAATCTTTCTAGAAAAACCTATCACCCAATTACCACCCTCATCTCTTATCAATCCACCACCAACTGCTGTACCTGTTGGACCCCTTGATGAACCATTAGTATTAAGCTTGAACCAACTCAGTTATGGTTTTTCCCAACTAACCCGCTTAATCACCAAATGATTGTTACGAGTTGGGCGAGACATACAACACAGAAATTCCATAGCTTGCTTGGATATCACCTTTGCTAGATTCGGATTGGCCCTCTTGTTGGAGAAGTAACCTTAATTTCTTTTTTTTCAAATCATCCACACTGTATAGGGAAAAAGAATATTCCAAGGAATACCTCTCAAACATCCCTTTCAAAAGTGAAGGGTGTTTATTGATGTGTTCAGTTATTTTATTTAGGAGGCAAGGGCGATGGGGAGAAAATTTTAACACTACCAACATGGTTGGTTTTCCAAAAAAATGAGGCTCTATTATTGCACAGGGGAAAGCCAAATCACATTAAGGTTGCCTTATCGTCTTGATGACAAATGGTTTGATCGAGAGAAGATGTTGTCACAAGAAAAAGGTAAGAAGGGGTTGAGAAATGATGGATTGTAGTGGTGACGATTCAAGAAAGGTGAATCGAATTGCTTACTGTTTATTTATGAAGATGCTATTTAAGTAGTTTTATAATTATTCATTTTATCAAAACAATTTTTTTTTTTAACATTACAATTTTAATTATTTTTTAAATGAAATTATTTCATTTAAGAACTTTTCTTTTTATTAGTTTTTATATCCATAATAAGGGTTAGGTGGTCGATTCTGTGTTCGTGCCTGCATTTTGAAGATATTGTTGATCATCGAACTGATGTCCATCAATTGCTTCTCTTTTTCTTTTGATGGTTGAAGCCAATTTCAAATGGTTTGGTCAATATCAGTCATTGGATAAACACCCCTAATCAAAAGTGGGAGAACCACAAATTTTTTTTTTTAATGAAATAAAGGTGAAATACTACTTTATTATATAAACTCCTAAACACACTTTAGTTTCCAACCTCAATTTATAATTAAAAAAAAAATCACCTTATGACCTAATCTGCCACAAGACTTGGGGAGAATATGTGAAAGAAAATGCCAATGGGGTTGGTTCAGTTAGTAAGGCTCGAATGCTTTGCCTAAAAGACCTAGGTTCGAGTCCTACTGTTAGCAATTCTCCTTGGTAGGCAATCTTAAGTCCAATGTAAGTCCTCTCTGAGGTTCGTTGTTTGCCCTGGCCCTGGCCCTGACCTTGGTATGGAGGAGTTCAAATCTTCGGTCACACTCTTTCTGCTTCACTATATACTTCACAAATAAAAACATGCCACATATTCATCTATTTTATTAAATGCTAAATTTATGCCTTTTATTATTTCAATTTTCTAAAATAAATAAATAAATAACCCATCATATTTAGTTTAGCGCATTTAATAAAATAGATGAACATGTTGTATGTTTTAATTTGTGGAGTATATAATGGAGTAAGAAGAGTATGATATAAAATTTGGACTTGGCATGAAGTAGCCTCCCCTCGCCTAAACTAATGTTTACCAAAAAAAAAAAAAAAAAGTAAAAGAAAGAAGGGGGGGGTTTTTCTAGAATATGGGGGAAAAATTTGCCAATTAGTATGATTTTAAAAATTTTTTAGGAAAACAATACACCGATGAAACTATTTTGTAAGTTAGACTGTTTTTGAAACTCGAGTTTAGCAAATTTGAGCTTGGGCTGAAACTTGAGTTTGTATTCAAGTATTATTGCACAATACTTAAAACTCGAGTTTATCAAATTCAAGTTTCAACCCAAACTTGAGTTTACTAAACTCTGAACTGTAAAAATAGTCTAAATTATAAAATAGACCCAAGCGCATGCACCAATTATTATTTTTTCCCTACAAAACTACTCCGCAAATTTCGCCGGGGCCTATGAGAAGAAAGGCAAAAAGAAAGCCGCCACCAACTCAATGAAAAGAACTCAAACAACAAACATATATAAACACGACACGAGTATACCACGCTTCTCCAACCCTAAACTTCCGACGCGTCTCCGCGCGTGCCAAACCCCACCACCAAATCAACTCGTCCTCGTCCTCACCACTCAGCACGGCACCGCACCGCACACAAACAAAACAAAACAAAGAAAAACAAATTACCGGAAAAAAGTTTTCCCCGAAACCCCCAAATCTCAAAAACAACTTTTTCACACACTCATCACAGAGACACATCACTCTTAACTCTCAATGGAGTTTTACGAAGGAGCTTGCGAGCTGAAACTACTCCAAACTCTCGAAGGCCACACCGACAGAGTGTGGAGCCTCGCTTGGAACCCGGCCACCGGCACCGCCGAAACCCCTCTCGTCTTCGCCTCTTGCAGCGGCGACAAAACCGTTCGAATCTGGGAACAAAATCCTTCTCCCTCTTCTTCCTCTTCTTCCCATTCCTCTTGGAACTGCAAGGTTGGTAGTATTTCCTTATCTCCGTAACCAAACACACCCCCCACACACACACACACAAACACTAAAACTAACTCTTTTTATCAAACTCGATAATTTAATCAGGCAGTTTTAGAAGACACGCACACGAGAACCGTCCGATCTTGCTCTTGGTCTCCATCAGGAAAATTACTAGCCGTTGCTAGCTTCGATGCCACCACTTCAATTTGGGAAAACGTTGGTGGCGATTTCGAATGTGTTTCCACATTAGAGGTAATAATAATAATAATAATAAAAACTTTGTACATTGGTTGTGTAAATTGTGTACATTAACTAGTGTTTTTAGGGTCATGAGAATGAGGTGAAAAGCGTGTCGTGGAACGCGTCCGGGACGCTGCTTGCCACGTGTGGCCGGGACAAGTCGGTATGGATTTGGGAAGTGCAGGCGGGGAACGAGTACGAGTGTGTTTCGGTTTTGCAAGGACATTCACAGGATGTTAAGATGGTTCTGTGGCATCCTACATTGGATGTTTTGTTCTCTTGTAGCTATGATAACACTGTTAAGGTAAAATGTTTCTGCTTTTTTTGTGTCTATGAATTGCCTATTTTATGAAGAAGATTCAGTTTTTGATTACGTGTCGATTTGATCAATGACTTGTAGGTTTGGGCAGACGATGATGATGATTGGCAGTGTGTTCAGACTTTAGGTGAACCTAACAAGTAATCTACATTTGAATCCTTAACCTCTTTGTGTAATAGTGTATTTTTGTCTGAGTGCAAATATATATATATATATGTAAGAGTGTTAATGATGTTTTAATGATATGTCAGTGGTCATTCTTCGACGGTTTGGGCACTTTCTTTCAACAAAACCGGAGATAAAATGGTCACATGTAGGTAGGTGAAATAATCGGTGTTTTCCTTTTGCTACTCGGTTAATGGCATTGGTGGGAAAATATGTTGTTTAAATTATAGAGGCAAGATGAATTGAAATGGTAATGCGCTATTTTTGCAGTGATGATCTTACTCTAAAGATATGGGAAATGGACAGCACAAGTATGCAATCTGCTGATGGCTATGCTCCTTGGTGAGGACTATGCTACCCTTATATGTATTAGCTATTTTTTTTTTTTTTGTTGGGGGCGGCAGAATTTGCATTTGGTGTTGCACATTTAGGAACTTCTGCAAGACTGTTTGAGATATTCTATTAATGGGAGGTTACAGGGTATGTGTGTATGTATTTCCAACAGTTTGTGGAGGACTTCAGCTCCGTCTATTCTTAACTATAAGATATATTTGATGGACTTTCTGTTAGCACCAAGCAATGAAGTAGGGACTAGAGAGCATGTGTAAAACCAATTTTCTCTAGGAATTCACTTGTTATATATGAATCTGAATCTCCATCCCTTCCACCTTGTTGCCTTTTGATACTAATATATGTCTAGGTGTGATTGGATTTATTTTCTTCTCTTGTCTGTGATAGGAAACCTAGTATTTTGAAGCTAGGTTGTTCTGAACTTCACAAACACACAGATGTGCATGGGTGTGACATCCACCACTCTCCCCTAGGCTGTCCACACACACGCCACTGGGGGATGAGGGTGTTCCACCATCACTATTATTATGAACAAATTTGATGTTTGCTGAGTATAATATATTTCTTACAAGTTTATACTTTCAAGAGTAAGAAAATCAATGCTTGTAAAGGAAACAAGAAAGAAGGATATGGCTTATGCTGGACTTATTCATAATACTCAGTAGTATTAACTGTATAATTATTTATGTTCTCTTGTGTACTTCCTCTATACTTGAGTTGCATCCCATTAGTGCTTTTATAAATAAATACATTATTTGCTTAAAAGAAAAAAAAAATCTGTAATTATATACATGGTTTGGGATATTAGTGAGTTATTCAGGATTTCAAGATTTTACTGTGAGGCCTAGAGGGGATGTTTTCATTTGATAATGTTTGTTTCATTTTTTTCCAAAATTATATACAAAAATAGCATAATCAATATTATCTTGATGCTTTTCCATAGGGACGAGTCATCTACTGTTGAACAGAAATTATGCAATGTTGTAATGCTGTTTGCATAATACCTGCTTCATTAACTATATCATGCATCACAAAGGAATTGAAGTAAATGTATTTAGTCTGTATTATTTGATAAAGCGGTGCTTATTGCCAAGTCTTTGACACTTTTATATCTGACTGCTTATTTGAACACTAATACAAGGTTCCTCCTTTTGGGTTTTCAGGAGACATCTCTGCACTATCACAGGTTATCATGATCGAACAATTTTCTCAGTTCATTGGTCAAGGTAGTGACAGTTGAACTTCACTGATAATTGTTTTACTTATATAAAAAAATGGTAGTGACAGTTGAAGTAATTACAAGAAAAAAAATTGTCCTATTTGTGGGTCTATTTACTTCTATTTTTGTAACCTTTGTCAGATTTAAACCCCATCTGCTCACCCTTTTAATGTTAAATTAACATTACAAACGGCTACACAGAAATCGTAAATAGTAAATTGTCTATATACTCTGCCATGATAGTATGGGTGTGACTGCACATGTTTTCTGCTTACTCAACCCCCACCTCACCCACAAAACACATACACAAACAGAAGAAAAGAGGAATAAGGAGAGGCTAAGGAAAGCCTTTGTTTCTACACTTGCGTCATTAAGACATCAAATAGTGTTTATACCATTCCTAAACTCAAATGCTAAACTTGAGGGCTAGTCATATGCTTGGTCTGAAAAGATCGATTTTTGTGCTGAAGGATATTAACTTATCACCATCATCCTATCCACCATCACAATTGTTTGGCCTCTTAAGAGTTCAAATAGCATATAAGAAAGATTAGATATTATATAATACTCAAGTTAACTTTAGCTAACATTCTTTCATATAAAAAAAGGGGGGGGGGGGGGGGAGAGTGGGTGGGGGGAACTGTTGTATCGACTTAGCCCTCAATTTGGTTTGGTTACATTCATCTTATTCAATCAAAATATGTACAATGCTACATACATACATAAGTACATATATTTGTATGCCCGTACATTATGTGTGTGTGTGTGTGTGGAGTGGGGTTTGAGTGAACTTAATACAAGTTGTTCTTTCCTACATGAGGCAGTTGTACTCTTTCCTTTTATTTGTTTATTTTTCAAAAAAAAGTTGTCCCACCATGAGTTAATTATATTCTCTTTGTGAATATGACAGTGAGGGTATTATTGCCAGTGGAGCAGCTGATGACGCCATACGATTTTTTGTGGAGGACAAAGATGGTTTGGTATTCAATAATATCCCTTCACCTTTTTCATTACATGCTATTATTTATTGACATTAGTACTGACAATGCCGCATTATCATCATTGTTTCTGAAATGGATATAATTAATGGGCATTGATCTCCACTGTCCTGATACATATTAGCCTCCATGTGTGCTGAGGATTATTATTTTTATATTTTTAGGGGAGAAGATCCTCTAGATTATGTGATCTGAATATTTATTTCCCGCCCCCCCTTCATTAGGGGTGTTTATGCCAATGAGCTCAAGCTCAAATTGCATCTCCTTTCCTTGTTAAGAGTAAAGTGGAGGGTAGGTCGTGGGTTCATGATTCATTGGGTGCTTGTGTAACTTACTAATCAAAAATTGTTTGGGATGTTTATGTTAGTATCCCTGCAAAAACTTTATGATTTCTTGGAGGGTCCATGTATAGAACCCCTTGTGGATGTGTCTGAGACATACATATAATGTGTTTTTTTATTTTATTTTATTTTTTATTTTTTTTTTATTTATAAATAAAAATCAATAATAGAGATTAGTGCGAATTATTAGAACATGAAAAACTGTACCTGCAAGTGATATTCTTATTTAAATTAATTTTCTAGAATGAAATATACGTCCTTTGTAGAGATGAGCAACAGGGAACTTTCTTTGTCAATTTATTTTGTTCGAAGTCATGTCAGTTGGAGGAATGAGTTTAAAATTAATATCTTGATGACAACATTAATGTTTATCCACTTACACTAACACCTGTACAGAGGTTCTCTCATAGGTCTTTTAAAACGGAAGTGTGAAATTTTTATTGACCTTTTATGAAGTTTTCAAGGGGATTTTTGTACTTGAATTGTTTGACCCCTTGTACACGCCCTATGTACTAGGGTGTTCCATTTTTGATATCAATAAAACCTATTACTTATCAACAAAAAAAAAGGGTGGGGGGGATTTTATTCTAAGTCTGAGAAAACCAATTTAGCAGATTGTGTAGTGTAACCTTTAGAAATTCTTCGAAATTCTATATACATGATTTTTTACTTATTGAGTTTGAAACTACCAATTGAGATTATCAACTCTATTGTTGCTTTTATAACAGGTCGATGGACCTTCGTATAAGTTGCTGCTGAAGGAGGAAAAGGCACATGGCATGGATATAAATTCAGTGCAATGGAGCCCTGGGGTAAGATTTCTTACTAGTAAATCTCAAGTGCAACCCTATTCACATGGCCACAAATTCTTCTTGAAATCCCATTCACATAACTACAAAATCTTCTTCCCACATGATGAAATCCAGTGGGCAAATGGGTTATGGGTGCCCAAAATATACTAATAATTTCATTGTTTGTGAACTAAAACATTTTCTTGATATTTTGATAGATCAGGTAACCAAATCTTGCCGTGCTTAAAAGGCGTTCTATTCATCTGTTTACCGTTTTAGTCTCATTTATCTGTGTTGACATTTTCCTTTATATTAGGAAAAACAACTATTGGCTTCTGCAAGTGATGATGGTACGGTCAAGATATGGGAACTGGCTTCACTATGTACAGGTCAACATGTCTTGCCAAGCATAAAAATGTTCTATTTGTCAATTTACCATGGACATTTAAAGTCTCATCAATCTGTAATAACATTTTTTTTTGGTCAATCATCAGGAAATGGCTACTAGCTACTGCAAGTGATGATGGTACGATAAAGATATGGAAGCTAGGTTCATGAAACGGCTCCAACTTCTAATTATTATTTTTTGATACCAATTATGTCTTGAGTGAGTGATTGTACAAATTCTACATTAATTGAAGTTTTGTGAAATATCAAGATAGTTTATTTGGCCAAGCCTTTTGGCTTAAATGGCATTAGCCCCCTCAATAAAAGGGGAAGCCAGGTTTCAAACTACTGTCATCTGGGTAGGGAGGGAGTTTACGCTATTGGATAAACCAAGGAAATTATGCCTAATACAAGAAAAGGTTAATTTCTGAAGGAAAATGTGGCTGTAATTACTGTCCAGCAGATTTGCTCTGCGCATTTGAACCATAAGTTGTTTATAAGATAATTTTGTCCGTGGCTTTACATTCTCCTCTTTCTCTTTGTGATTATTAGTTCAAAGCAAGTACTGTGCATGTGGTGTTGAGTGCCTATGTATGAAATCTGGTTGTAGCTAGTGAAAGTCACGCCTTGCTAGTAAATCAGCATGCATGAAATTGCACTATTACTACTTTGCTAAGCGTGTTATTCGTTGCAACATTTGTTTGGGTGTCGAAGTATGAGCCTTAATAAAATAATCTACATTGCTGTGTCAACTACAGAGATTGGGCATTAATTTACTGACTAAAATTAGGTTCAGTTATATACATACCTTAGGGTGCTCTAGCTGATAGTTCTAAATTTCTAATCACTTCTACAACTCTCAGAAGTTACAACCACTCTTCAATTATCCTGGACCACACCCCATGCATAGTTTCTGGAGAGGTGAGGGAGGAGGGAAATGGAATTTACAGGCTTTTTCGATCAATGACTGGCGACCAGAAAAGGGAACAGTAAGATAAGCTACAACCAGAAAAGGGAATAGAAAGATAAGCCTTGAACAGTTCGACTAATTATGATTGATTCGCTAAACATTCAAGATTCAAGATGACCTACTAAAAGAAAGAATGGCGATAGAGAAACGTGTTGCACTCTTCATACTTTTCAAAATCCTCATCCTGAGTTTGGATTTGCAGAATTGAAACTCCTGGATTTATCAAGTAAATCCAATATAAATTTAACCAACACATGATAATTTTTGGAGATTTTGATCAAAGAAAAACAGTCATAATATTATGGAATTGCATATATAGTAAAGAAAACGTAGATTCTTTTGCTTGATATAAATTTAACAACACAATGATATAACTTTTGGATTTTGCTCAAAGAAAAACACATGATATTCTGGAATTTTATTTCAAATTCACATATTAATAAAATTTAGATCCCTTCATAAATTTCTTCATAAAAGAAAAAAAAAAAAATCTATCATTTCACACTTGATCTCAAGTCATTTAAACTACAGATTCAAAAAATCCAAATCATTTTCTTTCAAAACGAATATCAAAAAGCAAAAAAAATCAGAAGTTTCTATTTATTATGGTTTTCCTTCTTCTTCTTTTTCCCAATAATTAAAAGTCTTATTTATAGAATCACACCTAGACCTAGAGATCAGGAAGAAGAACAAGGAAAATCACCAATATTTTGCTGCAATCTATGAACCTCAAACTCAAAGCCAGGAAACCATTCACATATGTTTTCTTCAGTATCAAAAAAGATTAAGATACGTGCATAACTGTGATTGAAAACAACAACAACAACAACAATAATAATAATAATAAACATCTTACAAAAACAAAAAAAATTCAACACCTGTTTTCTATTCTTATTCCGCTAGAAGTTGCTCTCCTTCCCTCATCAGCCAAAGCTGCACGAGCTGACATGATTCCATTAGGGACTAAAGAAGCATCAAAAGCAGAACAATCTATCCAATCCTTCAAAAGCTCTTCCTGACCCCATATATCTGGAATCCAAACCTGACCAGCCACCTCAACTCTATGCCTCTTCAGCCTCTCACGTGCACTATCTTCTGGCATGGCCATGGCCATAGAGCTCTTCTGTTCTTTGCCAACATCTACTAGACTCGAAGGCAGGCCTTGCAATGCAGTTTCCTTGTTGTCAAAGTGACTGGTTTTTGAAGATGAGCCTTGTGTAACCTTGTTATCATCACCATCATTATCATAGGAAGGGCTTTCTTGTTCAGTTTCATTGTTATAATAAGGGCGATCGATTTTCTTGGACTCTAGTGGTTGAGAAGGAATATGGCAATGGAATTCAGCTGATTTTTGGTTATCCATTTTGGTGGGGGTTTTTTTCTCATGCAATGAGAATGGGAAATGGTTCTTCTTCTTCTTCTTCTTCTTCTTCTTCAATTTTGCTTCTTTCTCTATTGCTAACATTTTGTTGAAAGATTACTGGGGGATTTATGTGTGGGAATAAAGCAAAGAGAGTGGGTGGGGAGTAATTTTCCACGTCATTCACAAGTGGTTTCTTTTTGTCTGGTAAGTGACAAGTGTACGTGTCTTGTTTGAGAATGGATTCCAATTTGTGTGGTTTGGTTCAAATATGATATATAATGCAAAAAGGAAAAAGGAACATGAGAAGTTTCATGGAAGCTAGTGGGGGTGATTCCTTGGATGGATTTTTGGAGGATTGTGAAGCTGATGTTGATTTTAGGGCAAATTGTCTGATTTTTGGGTTTGAACCAATAGGGTTGCAGGTTTCGATTTGAGGGGGAGATTATTGAAACCAAAAGAAAATAATATGGAATTCTGTTTTTATTTAATGAGATTGAGACTGGATTGGGAGATCTAAGAGATATTTTGATGTACACCTAACACACACCTTACACCATTTATTTTAGTTTGGGACTCAGAAAAACCACCCTTTATCCTTTGATACTTTCTTCCTTATTTTCTTATTTTCATGTTTGCTCAATACTTTATTATGTGACATTTTCTTAAATATAAAACTTCTTCTCAAATGGGAGGTTGTATTTTGTGCAACATTTATATGTTCTTTTATTTGAGAGTAAATTTCACACACAGTCTTTTTCATGTGAAAAAGATATTACATGCAACCATTATATAAAATAATAAATCATTCTTTAACCTAGTTCTCTGCCACCTATAAACATGAATACATATGTGCATGATCTATTGCACTCTCAAGTGTGTATATAATGATCATAGACAAGAATAAAATTCGTATTTATTTTCCATAAGTACTGAGGTAATAAGTTATGGTTAATATATAGTTAAAATGGTATGAAAGTGCATGTAAAATTTGTCATTTGTCAATTGTCATCTCAACAAGTAAGGAAAAACAAAAAAAGAGTCACAATTTCTTTATGCTTATAAAATTTACTCATTACTCAAGCGTATCTATATCGTGCATGTGATCATGATACGAGGACAGTCCTCTTCTTGTCGTACATGGCCATTAGGGGTTGAGATGACAAATGATATAAAAAATAAAACTGAAAGGACAAAAAGCACCAATAATTGGTTGATTTAAAAAAAAGAAAAAGAAAAGGCCATACGCAAATAAAATAGAGAGATTCTTGGTCATTTGGGGTTGAGATGACAAATAATATAAATAATAAAACTAAAAGGACAAAAAGCACCTTTAATTGGTTGATTAAAAAAAAAAAAAAAAAAAAAAAAGGCCATACGCAAATTAAGTGTTTGTTTGGCCCGACTTAATTTTGCTAGCTTATTTTACTATTTAAATTATTTTTACTATTATTTATGGTTTTCATTGTATTTTTTGATACTATTTACAGGCATCACTACTGTATTATTTTAACTAATTTTTACTTTTATTTATAGTATTTTCAACAAAAAGTTTTCAGTTTCACCAAAATAAGTGGATTCCAAACAGATCTTAAATGGAGAAAATTAGATTTTGAACACTGTCATTCCACCCCCAAGTGATACTAATTAAGCATTGTTTTAAAAATTGAACTGGACAGTTCAACAAAAATTGAGTCCTAAATCGATCGGTTAAATAAAAATCAGAAATCAGACTCAATTTCGATTCTTTAACCATTACAGTTTTAAAAACCATAATACATATAGCTTTTTTCTGTTGAGAAATCCATAATACATATAATTAATCTCATAAATACGCAACTGGAAAATACACCGTTGTCCAAAGTGGACCAAGATAAGGTGCAATTTTTAAGATGAAATTATTGCAGCCGGTGTAATACTTGTGGATAGTGGTGAAAAAAAACTTAATTTAAAAAATTTACTCCTTGATTGCTTTTTTAAAAAAAAAAAAAAAAAAAATTAACTTAATGTTTTTTTAGAAAAACCTTTTTTTTTAAGGTTTTAAGATGGGATGGCTGATCTGAAATAGACAGAATTCGTCCAATATGTAAGTATTGCATTTACACGCAATCTGAATTAGTCCAAGCTAGGTGAAGTTGAGTTCTTAAGACAAGGTGATCCCACTCCAAATGGAAAAGCACGCGGTCCACATGGGCGTGTTTTTTTTTTTCTCTCTTTCACGCATGAAACCACGTCCTGTCTCAATATTTTTCTCTTTCACGCATGAAACCATGCCCCGATTTTATTGTACCTTAAAATCTTTCCGTATAACTTAAATCTTTTTGTATAACTAGCCTTATTAGGGTATGTTTAGATACCGCTTATTACTGAAAACTGAAAATACTGTAGTAAAATAATTTTTAAATGTGTGAATAGTGCCGTAAGACCTAGCTTTAAAATTTTTTTTGTTAAAATCCGTATTTGCGGATCCTGTAAACAGTGCACAGGACCCACACAAAAAAATGCAGACACGCACGTCTGCTGTTTGCAATGCAATCCAAACATACACTTTTTTTTTTTTTTTTTTTTTTGAGAAACCAATCCAAACATACACTTAGTACCAACTATGGTTACAAAAGACACATCTAGATCCTAGAGGAGCGTATGGACCTCTTGTAACAATAAATCTTATGCAGTAGTCCACATTAGACTTGTTGGTAGATTAGATTTTCCCTCAACACCAACACATAATACTATAATATAATATTAATATTTAAAAACTAAAGTGTAATATTTGTTGTTTGTTGCTTTGTTCCTTGAGAGCCATATCAGCATAGTATTTTGATCCAATGATGGTTTAAAGAAATTTTTTCAAAATAATCATTAAAAAACTTAAATTATACAAAATCTAATAAAAACTGAACTCCACACGTTCACACACACACACACACACACACACACACACACGTAAATGTATAAAGTTTTACAATTTTATTTTACGAGTTTTTTTTTTTAATTTTTTAATTTTGAAATCTTTGCATGATGGTCTCATTATTAATATTGTAAGCCTCATCTTTTTCAAAATTTTAGTTCAATAAAAATTTTCTCAGGCTTTTTTTTTTTTTTTTTGTAAGGGCTTAATATATTGTTAAGTGGATCAAAATTTAAGGATAAAGTTTGGCTACAAACTTAGTTATAGGCTTGTAGCCTAAGGTTACAATTCTCACTAAACAAATTAATATGACTACATATTTTGAAAATCTAATTATTAAATTGCATGTTTTTTATGTTCTTAAAACAAATTTCATGCCAATCAGATATTTTTTACTATTCGATCCATAAAATTATTTTATATGTATACTTTTAGACTACAAAAACTTGAAATTTAAACATTTGATTGATAACATAGCTATTGATCTTTGATCTTCTTGAAATTTTGCAAGTATGAAAGTGATATAAGAAGAAAATGTAATCCAATAGTGAATTTGTCAAAATTCACATCTAATAAAAAAAAAATATTGAGTTGAGTTATAGCCTTAGTTTAGAACCAAGTTTGTCCAAAATTTAATTATGTTGGACCTAAAATAATTTAGGGTGATCACAATTTTTTTAAGGTTAAAAAGGTCATAAAACTTTTAAAATTTATATATAATATATTTTTTTTTCCAGGCTAGGGTGGTTCTGTGGCTACCTTGCCTTCAATGTGGAGCCGCCCCTGTTTTGGTCCACTTCGGTCCAATTTGGTTTATGAGTTATAGTCTTAGTTTACAAATAAGTTTGTCCAAAATTTAATTATGTTGGGACTAAAGATATTTAGGGTGATCACAAATTTTTTTTAAGGGTAAAAAAAGCATAAAACTTTTAAAATTTATATATAATAATAATTTTTTTCCAGGCTAGGGTGGTCTTGTGGCCACCCTGCCTTCAATGTAGAGCCACCCCTGTTTTGGTTCTATTTGGTCAACTTCAGTTCATTTTGGTACAATTTGATTCAATTCGGTCTACTTTGCTCTAATTCAATCCATTCTGTATTTTGGTCCACTTTAGTCCATTTATTTTGGTTCATGTCAGTCAACACATTTTTGCAATCAAGTACATTTCCAAGGTAACTAGTAACAATAGATTATTGTCAGGGATAACAACATATTCCACCATTTTGTAGAAGTGTCTTGTTCCTGCAGTTTAAATCCTTTTCCCCTAGACCTCCACTTCTTATCACTTTGGTTTTGTAAGCGTTACTTGGGAATTAAAATATGCACCATTCTGAATTGATCCCTCTACCTTTATAATCATCATCATCATTATTATTTTTATTATTATTCACAAAATAAAAATACCCGTAATAAATAGTGAAAAGAGGCCAATACGATGCCTGGTCAAAAGACTCAAAACTTGGAGTTAGCAAGTAATTGCTTTAGGGTTTGAGAGAAAGCAAGACAGGCAAATGACGTGAGACTGATTACTATGACTTGAGCCACTTGACTATCTATCTAATAAGCATAAAACAAAATCTATGAGAATAATTCTGGACAGGATTGTGAGGAATATCTTGTTTATACTATGAGGTGGGGAAGGACTCCTGAAAAGATTGTTGCTGCGAACACACTGAGAATTAGGTTATGACTTTGCTTCAGTTATTGCAATCGTGAAGATGATAAAATATAAATCACAAATGGCTCCTACTGTGAAAATAGCTGAGAACAAAGCCATGCATGGGTAACAACTGGCGAATAGTTACAGGGGATTCAATAGGAGCGTCAAGAGTGGCTTCCTTTTATGGCACAACTGGGTGAAAGGACAGAAGCATACTAATGGAAAGCATGATTGCTAAGCTAAATTCCTTATTGCCAATAAGGCACGAAGGTCATTACCACATGCTTTATCAAAGATTATCTTACAATCTAGTAAACAATTTCTTGGGTAACTGTTTACTTATTTTCTTGTATATTATTATCACTTCAATCGCCCCAGATAAATTTTATAGCTGTAGATGAATTGTAAACTGTTTACCAGTCCAATAAACAACATGCCGGAATTAGAATAGTGCTCTTTCAGGCTTTGGTTGCTCTAACTATGATTAAAAAATCACTCAGATTTCCAATAAAAAATACATGCAAACCAAACAAGTTAATCATGCTGCCTCTTGTTTTACCTTTGTGCTGGAGTTCTGCTCCACATGAAACGCAAACCGGAATATCTGTTTTCATGTCATTGATTTTGTAGTATCCTTCATTAGATAATTGCTATTGAATAGTGATAGAAGAGTTTTCTAGGAATATATGTGGCTCTGGCTTCCCTCACATAATGAAAAATTAAATATGCAAAACTTAATGTCAAAATCTGATACAGGGTGTTCTACGATTCCCAATAAAACTATAAAACCAAAATCTTTCATTCAACCATTGATACTTCTACTTCGATTTATCTCCTTTCAAGTAGGTGCACTCTGTACAAGCCATTTATTAACAGAAAATCTTCAACTTATGCGTGAAAGAAACTCAACTATTTTTAGCTATTAATCAAACAAGAATATGTTATCCTTTCTCGGAGCAAGAAACCACCAAAAAACAAGCATAAAGATTTTCTAGTACCTACTAAGGTGTACTTTTAATCCTTGAGAAGGGATGTGAAAGGGAAGAAGTGTTTTAGGGACTCCTACACTCTTGGATAGCGTGAGCGTCCTTTCTTCTTTAAGAAGTCTGGAATTTCCACTGAACTGCTGTCAGTGAAAGCGGGAGGTCTCCGATTAAACCCAAGGCCGACATCTCCTTGTGCTAGCTGACTAGCCTGCCAATTTACACAACAGAGCAGAATTGATAATATGTGAGAGAGAGAGAGAGAGAGAGAGAGACAGAGAAGGAGAAGCAGTACCTGGAGGGGCCTCCCTTCACTTTCTTCTTGGCGTTTAAATCCAGTAGCAATTAGCGTTATACTGACCTGAATGAGGAATCAAAAAATTAAAGTCCGTCGTTCACCAGATACAAAAAAAGTTCAGATTCAGGTCACAGGAATATGGCAGGGTAAAGTTTCAAATGGAAAAACTAGCCTATGCAGGACAGGTATAGTCATGACACTTCACTTCTGTGGTACATTTTAGCTAACATGCAAAATACTAGAGGTGTAGAAAAAGACCTCAGCGTGCAGATATGCAACTCACACATTCCTTACAAGAGAGCAGACAATTTTCCCTGGAAAACAGAATTGCAACAAATAGACATAGGAAAAGCATTTGATTTGATTTACAAAATGACATGGCATAGCAATACCACCACATACTAAATTACCTAAACATGATTGTCTTTTTTTTCCCCCTTAAATAACAAAGAAAATTTTGCATCCAATATTAATGGCACATTCAGATGATGGGTGTAGACTGCTGTGGATATGTCCAGACGAATAAAAGTTTACCCGGCTTATGTTAGGATAAGAAGTAACTTACTTGACCACTAAGTGATGGATCTATCACTGCTCCAAAAATCAAATTGGCAGTTGGGTCCACTAGGTCATAAATAACCTCTGCTGCAGCATTTACCTGTGACAATACCCACATGGAAATTGAAGAGAAAAAGACAGATTTATCTGTAATAAAGCTTATAGTGGAATTTCAAAATTAATAGGCACTTCAAGACAAATCTCAACCAAATAATTCTCTAGAGAAGATCAACACAACTCCTAGAATTTTAAGGAAAAATAAAAGTGAGTTTAATCTCCTTCAACTATACATGCATTATCTAGTTGGCTTTGAGGCAAGATATGAACAATGAGGTTGCAAGATCTCTCCAACAGATTAAAATTTAAAAGACAACGAAATTTTATTTTAATGGCCCAAGTACTTCACACAACCTTTGCCTAATTTGTAAAGGAATAGAAAATTTAACAATGGAAAAAGATAAAACACAAGAGCAACACCACAAATTTCCAACAAATTTAACTCAATGACAATATGAGTATGCAATTTGACGACTTTTAAATGATAGATCCTTAAAAAAAATAAAAATAAATCAGGACATGGCTGTTGAAATAATTGCTTAAGTTTCACCCAAAAAAATAAATTTAGGAGCAATGCATCTCTTACAACTATTCCTACCTACGCTCCATAAAGAACTTCTTTCTAAGAATTGGTAGCACGGTAAATTTTAGCTAGACTGCAATATATTAGATGTTGCTGTTACCAACATGACATTGACTCTCATGCACATGGGATTACATTCAGAAGATGCCAAAGAAAGTTTGAGGCAAAGAGACAGACAAGGACACAGGACAAGTCCTCCTGTAGAGAGAGGTACCTCAAATAAGGTCAAATCACTTCCGCCTGTTATATTCCACACAATTCCAGTAGCCCTCTCTATGCCAATATCTAGTAAAGGTGATTGTATGGCATTTAATGCAGCATCTCTTGCCCTGGTCTTCCCTACACAGAAACAAACACCAAACAAATTCTTTAGTGTTTTACATGTGCACTTGATAAGAGTATTCCAAGAATTCTGGTATATGAAGCTCGATGAATAGGTATCTTCAGGCAATGAACTGCCAATAGCATGACAGGCTAAGCTAAGCATCATGACAAAACCAATATATGACCTGGACTGACCAATGTTTTTTCGTCCAGGTCTGCTTAAACATAACATTTTCGTATACCAAAATGTAAATGTAGCAACAACTATATCTAGAAACTTTACTTATAAAAAAAAAAAAAAAAAACATTATATCTAGAAACTTTACCTTGTGCGTGCATGTGTGTCTGAAGATCAACCTGCATCTAGTGCAAAAACTGCTAAACAACCTTGATTCCTTTTCAAGACCTATAATCATCGGACCTTAATGCACTAGTAGCTATTTTTCCAAACCCACAGTTGGAATGCATGTTACCTTTCATACTTGACAACTACATAAGCTGAATTTGATAACTAAGTCATCTATGCAGCCCTCCCATTCAAGTTTCGTCGAAATTTTAAGAAGATAAGTGTAGTTATAAATAGAACCACCACTTACAACATGCAACTCACAGTTGGATTGTTTTCTGCATAAGGTCTGGGACACCCGGTTAGAAAGGGTTTAGTTTCTGTATTTATTTTCCAACAATTGTTGTAATGAGTCCATCTTCACAAAGAATCCAAAATAATGCTAGATGAGGGAGGCATTATTCATTTCACTAGTTTCACTTTTCTGGAAATAGGAACGTGCACCAGACACCAGTATTGTGGCAAAATTGACTTAGCTACATGTTTGCATTGATTAAGAGGGGGAAAAAAAAAGATTCTAGGGAACCTAAGCCTCCTTCTAGATTAAGTTCAAATTCCAGTAAAATACAAACCACATAGTGAATTGGACTTGCTAATCTTCCGAATTTGAAAACATTAATTGCCCAGAGCATCAGCTTGTGTCTTCTAGACTCTACTATTCCAGGAATTTTTTTCCTTTTTTAAATTTTATTCTTAGGCTTAGGCAAGAATCAAGCCTGAGAAAAGCTCAAATCCATCCTGAACAACAATGCGTATCACATTCCCTTCTCAAAAATAACTACAGTTGGATTAAAAAAAAATATTGAGAATCGTTCTTGAGATTATTCATATCACTTAAGAGGAATCCATTTTAAAACATAAAAGTTAATAGAAAACACTAAATTGGAGAGGCAAAACAGTAAATCTGGTTCAGGAAAACATTAATTTACTAATGATTATAGCCCTTAAAAGAAATCAGAATTCTAAACACTCTTCATAGAAATAGCTTGAAATTACCAGTTGCGGTTCCTATTCCCATCAATGAAGAACCTGCATTTGCCATTATAGCTCGCACATCAGCAAAGTCCACATTTACTAGTCCTGGTATCTGCAATTAAAGTGACTCACCACCAATCAGGGTGCTAATTATAACTCTAAGAAACAGAAAAAGATTTAAAAAGCAAGAGTTATCCCCTCTGTTTACCTAGAAAATTAATGATGTATCAGAGATATCACTTATTAATGCAATACAACAACAACAACCAAGCCTTAGTCCCAAAAGTTTGGGTCGGCTATTGATCCTCCACAAACCAATTAAGGTCAGCCATGTGTATTCTTTTTCACCTCATCTATGTGCACATTTATAGCAGTTTATGCACATCAAGGAGTTTCAATGTCCATAGGTTAAAGGTTCTAAATTTTCATAGCAGTATATCAGTAACATGAAGCTGCATCTTGTTATCTAATACAATATGGTGATACACTTTGGTAAAATGCTTTTTGTAGAAATAACCATATTTTGAAGCATAGATACTATCAGAATTTAATAAGCTTCTATAGAGAATGCTAACATACATTTCCTAGTCTTTCCACCATTCTCTATGATTATGAATAAAATTGTAAGGTATCAGCAAACAATATTGTGGTCTATGGGAAGACAAAGAAAGTTAATAACATATCAAGTATTAGCCTCTTTCGTTCTTTTTTCTTTTATTCCTTCATTTATTTATTTACTATCATTGTTCTTTAACCATGAAATGGAAACAATATGAAGTACATATTACAGGTTCTTTAGGCATCTCGTACCATAATTATGTCAGAGATACCACGAACGCCTTGACGAAGGATGTCATCAGCAAGGTTAAATGCTTCTGTTACTGGGGTAGACTGGGAAACTGCAGTTAATAATTTGTCATTTGGAATGACTATCAGTGTATCAACATTGTCTCTTAAAGCTGCAATTCCTTCCTGGGCTTGAACTGCCCTCCTTCGCCCCTCAAAAGAGAAAGGGGTTGTGACAATACCAACAGTCAATATGCCCATTGACTTTGCAACCCCAGCAATTACAGGAGCTCCACCAGTGCCAGTTCCTCCGCCCATTCCAGCCTGCACATATAGAAGTTTAGAGTCCTAATAAGAGGAAGATAAAAACACTGCTCAAACAACATAGAGCTGCTAATATTGTTTTAGGCAAGTAATAGAATGTGAAATTGGTAGGGTATCACTGCCACTTGGCAGGAGAAGAGTGTGAAAAAAAAAAAAAAGTATTTGACAGAAAAATAAGTCCTTTCACACAGGCATAATGATACTCATTGTTGATGAGAAGATAAAGCCACTCTATCTAATATCATTCTGGGCAAGCCCTCAAGATGACCCAATCACGGTATGTGAAGAATACTATCCTCCCCCAACCCACCCCCCCCCTCTCTTCACCTATTGTATACAAGTTTGCCACTCATTTGTGATGTTATTCTAAAGATTGTTATAAAAGGAAGTATTTGAAACAAGCATACAATAATAAAAATACATAATGGTCACATAGTCTGAAAACATCAACGAAACAATTAGAACAGTTTCTCTGGAAAGTCACAATGGCTGAAGAGAAGTTGAACCTACCGTAACAAAGACCATATCTGCTCCATAAAGTGCCTCTTCAATTGATTCTTTGCTTTCTTTCGCAGCATTCATGCCAATCTCTGGGTTCCCACCAGCACCGAGACCCCTCGTAAGCTCTTGACCAATTTGCAGACGGTTCTCAGGAAATACAGGAGACATCCTCATGGCCTGAATATCTGTGTTGACAATCCAGAATTCCACACCCTTCATCGCACTCTCTATCATACGGTTGACTGCATTCGATCCACCACCTCCAATTCCAATAACTTTGATCCTAGCATCATTGTAATTGTTTGGACTAGACGTATCTCCTAAACTCTCTGTGACATTTCCACCTGAAGTATCCTTTCTTGCGTTATCCATGGTATTGTTCCCATCCCCTCTGAGCATTGAGACTTCAGGGTGTAGATGCAGAAAAGGATCTTTGTTATGATATGGACTAACACTCTGAGAGTTGACAGAACACTTAAACTGAGGAAAGGATGACTTTTGGCGAGCAGCCAAAACCCCATTCTTCTCCTCAGACATTGTCACACAACAACCTCTCCCAAAGTGATTCTCAATTGACACTCTCCCTCCAAGCACAGTTAATACCCCCATTGGGTTTCGAGTACTAGAAGGCATCAAACTCGTCGGCATACAAGTCGCCATTTGTAATCACAATACTCAAATCTGACAAATAAAAAAAGCTAAATTATATCAACAAATTTTGGACCTCAAAATATCCTAAAGTTCAAAATTCACAAAAAATCTCTCTTCCAAGACCTGCTAAACAAAAACCCAGATGATCAAAACAGTACCTAGCAATAATTTGAACACCACATTATAGAAAATACAGTCTATATCTGTTTGTGAGTGGCCCAACAAGAGTTCAACTTACAACTTCAACAACAAAAATCTCAAAAATCATATGATATATTGCAGACTAGTCACAAAAACACAAGACCCAGAAAATGCTAATGTGTTTATAGTTCACCAAAACAAAACAAAAACAAAACCCCTAGAGACAGTACAGCATAGCATCAAGGTGTTCCCACACAAAATAATGAATATACTAGTGGCCAACACAGCAACAATTACCAAATTGTGTCTGAGCATAGGGTCAAAAGCAAAGAGAGAAGCAAATATGCTAAAATGACACACCACTAGACCAAAAAATGAAGCAAAAGAGAGAGAGAGAGAAAATGGCACCAGGGTTGTGAAGGAAGAGACCTGAGAAAGCCGAGGAGTACTAAGATATAGAAAGAGCGAATCTGCTGGAAGCATTTGGGTGCTGAGTCGAAGGTGGTCGAATTGGGTTTAGCTGTTTTGGCCTTGCATTAATAGTTACTACTATTCTCTCCTGTTCTCTCACTCTCTCTCTCTCTATCTACCTGGGGTTTGTTGATAATATTAAGTGTAAAAAATCTTGTGGGAAGGGGGCAAAGTTCCAAACTAGCAATTTGCCTTTCGTTTTTAGGTTATTTTAGGAACACCACAATAAAATATATACTCCCTAAAACTTAGGTAAATTTAAGGCCAAAATGCAAATTGAAATTTGTTCTGTCAATTTTATATTATTGACTTCTAATATTTATGAATTACCTAAATTGACCCTCTATCTTAATTTTTGTTAAGTATAATAAACTAAAAATAGTCATATGGTGTGCGCGTGACTGTACTATAAAAAAAGAATTTTTGAAATAATAAGTGCACATTACATGGTCAGTTTTCATCAATTACAAATAACAAAAATAGAAATGGAGGACTCAAATTGTACAATTCCTAAACTTTAGAGGTCAATAATACAAAATTGATAGCTTAAAGTCCAGTTTGCAATTGACCCAAATTCCAAGGGGTCTTTTTTACATTTGTCCTAAATTTAATTAAAAAAAAAATGCTGATGTATGAACTTATAACAACTATTGTATATCCACAAAACATGCATTCAAGTAATTCAATTCCAATTTGAAGCATCATAGCACCTAAGGAAGTGTACATGTGCATTTAACCCACCAACCTAATAAAAACCAACACAACCTAATCCAACCTGACATCTTGGGTTGGTTTTTTGTGGATTGGGTTGTGGGTAGTGTCGCCAAGCCTACACGGTGTTACCAAGTTGACTTTAATACCATTTGTAATGACTTAAGAGAAAACGATAGTCATATCTACACTAAACCCCAAAAAGATTAGTCTAGTAACAATTGAGGAGTTATTTATAAAACCTAGATGAACCAAGTATATGCCCAATGTGAACTCAGGAGACACCCACACAACACACACTTAGCTAATTCATTAGAAGCATCTTAGCACCTAAGGAAGTGTACCAATGCATTTAACCCACAAACCTAACAAAAACCAACAATACTTAATCCAACCTGACACCTTGGATTGGTTTTTTGTGGACTGGGTTGGGTTGAAATTTTATTTTGTGCATTGAGTCATGTTAGGTTTGGGTTGATAGTTTTTTCAACTCATTTGATGAAATATATAAGTTTATTTTATCATCTTTTACTAGTGTGTAACTCATGTATATGCACGGGTATAATTAAAAATAATCACAATTATACAGTTTAAATTATAAAATTTTTTGAGAAGATATTCAAATTATATATGGTATTAGCTTACATATTTTTTAAACCATACAATTTTAAAATATGTAATGATTTCTCATTGTATATATAATTTAGAATTTAATTGGATTTAGATTCTTTGGTTTTTGTACCAAATAATTCACTTGTCTTAAAAATTAAAAAATTAGATGAACATGTGGTGCACAAAATTGGACTCCAATTGAGAATTTAATTAGATTTGGACTCTTTGATTTTTGCACCTAATAATTTAATTGGCACAAAAATTAAAAATTAGATAGGACACATGGTACAAAATTGAGAATTCAATTGAAATCTAATTGGATTTTCTCTGAACTTCGACTTTTAATATATATAAATTTTAATTTTTTTAATATGATTTATTTTGAGTATTAATTTTAATCCAACCCATCACAAGGGTAGAAATTGACCTAGTGTGCGTTTGCGAAGAGCATTTTGCGCTTCCCAAACGCGTTTGCGTTTCTTTTTTTTTTTTTTTTTTTTTTTTTTTTTTTTTTTTAGCGTTCCCATAGATGAAAAGTTTGACTTTTTCATGAACAGTGCACACTGTGCACTGTTCACGGACCCACAAATTTCACTTTTTAACCACTTTTTCATTAAAAATAGGCCCCACGGTACTATTCATATATTTAAAAATTATTTTGCTATAGTGTTTTTCAGTTTTCAGTTTTTAGCTGTATCTAAACGGATCCCTAGTATTGAATCCATGGGTTATGCTTCCATGTTTCAGTCCAATTTTTTTGCGAGGCATGAATCATGTACCTTTAGATAAGTTAAGCAAACATAAACTAGGATCTTCGATTTTCTATGTTAAGAAATTAGAGGTAGATAATTGGCCGTATCCCTCACCCCCTCATTGGCTGGGTTGACTTGAGAGTTGGTAAACATTTACTTATACATATGCAACTTACATGATCAGTGGTCGGTGGAAGCATTGTCCTTTGCAAATTTCATTTATGCCTGCATTGATTGAGCTTGTGCTGTTCGGGAACTGGAATTATCCTTCTAATTCTTCCAGTTTTTCATTTATTGTTTTGGTCTGGCTATAGGGTACTAATGTTGATCAAAATGGAATTGAATACTAAAAAGGAAAACTAATAGGAAGAAAATATGCCTCCAAATTCCTTGTAATTTCCAGGGAAGGTGAATTCTCTACTTTGAGAGGAACTGAATTGTTACAAAACCATTATATGATCATTTATGACTAAATAGTAAATGTTGCTTCCATTGCCATTACTATAAGCTGGGCTTTTCATTATTTTCTGTCTTCATTACCCTACACCAAGAAGCTATTTTGTAAGGGACTCTTTCCAGAACCGCCATCAATTGCCAGGGCACCACCACTAACCGTGGCACCATGCCATGAACTGATGAACACCTCATGCAAGTCCAAGAGATCCAAGACTGACGCTAGGATCACCATCCTCTGCATCTCTTCAAGATGACACTGACTGATACAGTGATACCTGAATGAGGGTTCAGTTTGTATGAAATAAAACGTATATGTAGTCTCGCTTTCAGTTATTTTGTGACAAAGGGATTGATTCAAGCAATTCTTTTTACCTAAACTTGAGCTTAATAAAACTAAAAGTGACTTATGCTGAGTGTATTTTCAATGCAACATGCAGTGGCGGAGCCATAAATTTATTTTTGGGGGCCATACACAAATTATCACCCATTAACTAAAATGACTTGACATTTAAAAAGACATACTAAGAAAAATACTAATAATTTAAAGATTGCTAAATAAAAGATAAACAGTCATTGAAATTTCGACCCATAAAAAAATCTAATAAACAACAACTAATACTTGTTCATATGTTATAATATTTTATCAATAAATTAAATATTATATATAGTAGTATATTTTAATCAAGTACATTTATAATACCATATGATATATATATGTGTGTGTAATATTGATTATTGTAATAACAAATAATATATTATAAGGAAAATTAAAAGAAAACAAAAGAAAAGAAAAGTGCATTACCTAGTAAGTGGGAAAGTGGGTAATAGAGTGGGTCAGGAGTTAAACAGCCACACAGGGGCCTATACGGAGGCTTGGGAAACCTTGTCTGTCTTGTCTAGTCTAGTTTGCCATTATTATTCACACATTCACATGGAAGCTTTGTTAGTTTTTACATTGTAAATCACAGAATTGTAGCGTAGCCTAAATCATGGAACTCTTTGAAAAGTTTTGGGGGGGCCCAAGGCCCCCTTCGGTCTCAATGTGGCTTCGCCACTGGTAACATAATTGGTAAACGCCAGTCATCCAATTCTGGACCATGAATAACAATGTAGTTGTGGGTGAGGTCATGGATTTTGAATCCATGGTGTTCAGTTCTTCTACCAAAAATGAAAAATCTTGAAAAATGATTACTAAGGCCTCCTCAAGCCTATCAGTCAAGAAAACAATCAAAATGATGCTATCTCTCTTTGGGTCGACATATGAAATTATTGATTTTTCTAGTTGCGCCTCTTTAGTTGTAGGTCCACGCATAGGAAAATTACTGATGAAGCATAGAAGCCAATGGTTCCAAGTATCAAGAAGACAGCGTAGAATAGGCAAGCATTGTAGCACAGAAACTCTAGCAGGCTCAGAGAAATTCTGGCTTTTGCTCTAGCATAGAAATTGAGGCCATATGCAAACATGAAAATGCTATTGATCCCCCACGAAACATAGATCTGCATTGTAGATAGACTTAGATAGATCAATAGATTGATAGATATTGGATGAAAAGAGATTAGTATATTGCTTCATGGAAATAAAAGATTTGATTTTTAATCAAACTAGGAACAAAATCTAGAAAAGCATGATTTGATCCTAAAACTGAATGAATTTAAACATGATTAGGGCTTCAAACTGTACTTTCAAATGTTGCAACATGGTTTGAGCTTTAAACTGTAATTTAAGCATGGTCTGCATTAATGACAACCTTTCTTCTTCATGAATTTTAACATGATTGCAGTTTTAATTCTCTAGCATTTGTAACTAAATTTAAAGTACCCTTAGATTAGATTAGAGCAGAATTTCTATCTTGTATCTTAAAAAAAATAGAGTACCCTTAAAATTAGGTAGAATCCATCATGATGGTTGTTCCGATAATTGGTCAACAAGGTGTAGAGAATCATAATTATAGATGCACAACAAATTTTACAATTTCTTAATGAATTTTAACATGATTGCAGTTTTAATTTCCTAGCATTTGTAACTGAATTTAAAGTATTCTTAGATTAGAATAAAGTGGAACTTCTATATTGTATTAAAAAAAAAAGTACCCTTAAAATTAGGTAGAATTTATCACGATAGTTGTTCCTATAATTGGTCAAGGTGTAGAGAATCAATAATTATAGATGCACAACAAATTTTACAATTTTCTTTTCACAGTTGTTAGGTGGTAGGTTGAGTATATATTAAAAGTGATGTCAGTGGTGGTCTCTATGTAAAAGTGACGTTGTCCTAATCATAATCTTGAATCTCAAGTTTGAAAAAAGTTAAAAATTTACGTGTTTTTTTACATTGTTATAAGAGAATTACCTCCGCCACCATTGGTGATCTTGCTTGGATAGCTGATAGAATGTACAAACCATTCCCACCGACACAGTTACTATGATGACTAAAATAAAAGCTGTAAACATGGTACTAAATGCACCACAAACTTTCAATTTGTACAAGCTTGCATAGATATCATCCATCATGAGGCAGATCATGCAGAAAGGCAGAATGCCCCCAAAGAACATGTGAGCAGGTGTCTTCATGTACCAAGCGTGGTTACGAATCTCACTTTGAAAGTGTATGGTGGCACAAGTTATTTCAGATGCTCTAGTCTTGGGGAAGAGTGCCCAAAGCTGTCACCACCCCAAATTAGGGCTCTTATAGAGGCAGGTATCCAAATGATTTTTAAAATATATTTGAATGTATCATATTCTGGTGGAAGTGACAGCCCTGTTGTTATCGCCTTGAATATGATTATGGCAAGACCTGTTATGAACACTGGAACTAAGTATAGGGCTCCAGTTTGGAAAACACATTCTTTCTGCAAGAAAAAAAAAAGAAAAATCATTGGTCACATAATTAAAAACCTGAAATGTAAAGAGTTATAATACAGAAAATATTGAGATACTGAACAAGGTAATTAGAACCATTACCCATCCATGTGGTGTGAAACCAGAGTGGAATGAAGCAGCCTTGTACCTAGAAACCAATGATGTGAGAACATAACTCATGATGAGCCACATAAACAGGCTCTCATGATCGCAGGGATATAGGTGACCCGTATATGTCAAGACGAAGAGGATGCAAATTCTGCAAATGGAATTCTTAAGTGAACTATATCTATGATAGTATGACATTTTAAAATGAGTGCCTATGAAAATTGAAAGTATATATGAAAATGAAATGTGCAGTTTAGGATGAAAGAAACCATTTGATGGCCCCTTTAGGGACACTAACAAACCATTCCTAGAGTGTAATTTTGTAATCATACGTTAATCATGTTGTTTTGTACTCGTCAGTTATCCATGTTATTAAATTACTGATTCTTTCAAAAGCTTAAACTATCAAAAATTGGTGAATTTAATCATTTAACTAACACATGTTATGCTAGAGTTTTGGTAGACTTAGAAAAAGACAAATGTTTGCGTCAGATATGTTTTAGTACATACATTCATCTTTGTATCCAAAAAATGAATTCAGAATTTACAAGCGTATGGTAGATATGGCTTACATAATGAACTGCTGAGTTCCAACACCCAGAATGGCCCCAAGTAGGGACGAATACCGAGGACACCAGCAGTTATCACCAGCAGAATTCCTGCAGTAGAAGTTGATTTAATCATCATTGCAATGTCCAGCTTGAATGGAAATATACAACATAAGCAATAGAGTGATACCGAGTAAAATACTTTCTAAGGTACGTGTATGCCACAATCACTGCACAAAGCAACCCAAGCCAGATGCAAATGACGAAAGCTGTAGTAGCATAAGGCACTGGCCTCGTCTTGATTCTCTTGCTTGGATTCAAAATCTTCCCAGAAGACAGAATACGTGAAGTTGACTATGATTTCAGCATCCTTAGATATTTCCCCAGAAAAATAGTAGTGACCCATAACATATATAGCTTTCACTTTGTTTCCTAAGTAAAGGATATGAAAGTCCAGGTGATTGATAAGATAAAAGTCCAACTTGGTACTGAATTGGGGGGAACTCTAGATCCGATGCATTAACTCCAACTTGCTCTTCCAAGCGAATGTTATCATAGTACATCTCGTACACAGTTTCATTTGCAATGGCGTCCCTAAATTTCGCAACTTCTTCTCTGGTCAGATTTTTCTCACAAAGGATTTCTTGAAAGGATTTCTTTCTGTTGGGTATTGGATCTATATATCGAAAATTTCGGTTAGAAAGTGCATAGGAATGATCTCTATGACTAGAAAGTAGAAATCTTGACACAAACCAAGAAAGTTTTTCTTACCTCCAGGAGGGCAGAATGGCAAATCAAAATATGAATATGGCTCACTGCAAGTACAAAAATAAAAAAGCTAAAGTAATATACAAACATAATGGCAAAAAGTGATTCTTTTTTTGGCTTCAATGTGTATAATTTTCTTTTGTTGTGATTATTTTCTCAAGAAACCTAACTGTTTCTTCAACAAAATCAAAATATTGATTACCATGGATCTCCTTGATAAGGACAGGCTTTGTTGGCGAAGAGAGGAATATAATCGCCTTCCTTGTATTCTTCATCATCATCATCATCGCGATCTTCTTCACTTAAAGGCGCATTTCTTTGAGTCCAAACAATTGCGAATGCCACAGTTGACAGAGCAACCAGTACCAGAACCAAGTAACATGTATTTAATATTCTACGAGCCATGGATTCTGTGTGATTGTGTGAGATAGAGAGATTTTGAAGAGCTTGAATATTTAGGAGGGAAAAGCTGTTAGAATTGGTTGCTTATATATACTGTTGTTTTAGCGGGATGGTTGTTGTAGTTGTACCTTTTTTTTTTTTAATATCTACGGACCACGGTCTACCGAAAAACCCAAATCTGATTAGAAAAAAATAAATCCCTTGCGCTTCCAGCCTCCACTAGACGACTGTTGCTGGCTACTCCCTCCATATTAGTCATCAGTTTGTCGACTCTCTCTCTCTGTTTTATGTTTGAGTTTAACATGTTCGTCTGAACTGCATAAAACACTTAAACAGGATAGGCTTAAGCACAAAATTAGTGTTTTCTAGCTTGCATTTGCTAATATGTTAACTTCTGAGTATTCTATTGTTTACAGCTTGCATTGCTAATATTATATTATATTATTTTGTTTCTAGTTTTGATTAAACAGTGCTATCTGTTTTGTAGACTAAAGTCGTGTATATGTTTTGTAATTGGGTATGTGTTTTTTTGTTTTTGTTTTTGTTTTTAGAGCTTGCACTTTTGTTTTTATATTTAGTTTTGAATCTTCATCACAAGGGATTTATTTTATAATATGTATTGTTTATTTGACATTTATATATGATAATAAGGGTTTTAGTAATTATATTAAGTAATTGTTAAATATAATTTTTTTGTTAATAGATGTGGAAGAAGTGAGGTTTGAATTACAGTAAGTTTGAAACTTAAGATTATATTTTAGCTTGAGGCTCGCCCACCTGACGATAATTCTTGGCTTCGCCACTAGGGGTGCCCTTTTCACCATGTAAGCAACATTATTTTTTCCTCACTTAGAACAAATGATATTTTTTATCATTAAAATTTATCAAATTTTTATTTTTTACGATTAATATCTAAAAGTTTAAACATAATATTTAACGTTGCTAGCATTTCAATTCATTCGGTCCATCGTACACATTGCTTGGAAAGAATTTTACAGATTATGGATTAAGTCCAATGGAGTTCATTATAGAATCATAAACCCTTGTCCAAGTGAAAATGACTTCCCATTTTCCCTAAATCCATTTTTTCTAAATGGCTAAAAGTATTAGCATCAAATGTTCTAAAAAGATTCTATTTTCACACACCAAAAAACTATTTTATTTATTTTAAAATTATTTTACATCACATTTCTTATTTTATCACATCACCCATTAAAATAACTTTAAAAAATTTCTACCTTTTATTAAAAAAACAAAAAAATCACCCCTCTCACAAGTTGCAGTGTCCCACCCTCCGACTGCTGAACTCACCCATCCTAACCCACCCCACCGCTGAACCCACCCATCAACACAAAGCAAAAAAATAAAAAACCACCGCAAGAATGCGATCTGGACGACGTGGGAGACAAGAGGGAGATATGTGAGAGGAGAGAAAAATAGAATAAAAAATTAATTTTTAAGCATACGTGTCCTTACCATTCCGAATATTGTTAATTTGTAAGTACCTAATGCCAAATAGGCACATCTGACCCTGACCCTAACATTGAAGTTATGCAGCAAACTGTAAGTGTTATTAACCCATTTTTACCATAGGGCAGACAATGTGCGAAGCCCACGCCTTTCAGCTCGTTTACGTAGCACACTAACATTGGATCATAAACAAGCCCAATTTATGCCGACAATAAACTTTTTGATTAGATATTGATAGGGGCCGCGCGAACGCAGGCCCCCACTGCAACAAATTATGACGTAGGTTCCATCACTTGGACAGACCTTAAGCGAGCACCCCTCCGTAGTGCAATGGAAGTCACAAGCTTAGGCCATGGGCCTTATTGATCACCCATTGACCCCGTCCAGGTAAGTAATTTTATTGGAGCTGCTTGCTCTTATTTTATACACCCACACGGTAGCCTCTCTACTTGTTTCTATTCCATGTGGGATAAGAACGCATAAGGTCGAAGAACACAGAAACACCCTAGACCTTGTGTATTTTGGTCACTAGGATATATAATTTAATCCTATCCTAGTAGATTTATACAAGCATCCCGATGCTGGGTTTTCAGTTAAAAGAATTACATGTCCTGTGACAGATTCGGAATGAAAGCACAGACCGGCTCAATGAATTTGGGAGCTCTAGGCGAAAGCTTTAAACGAAACTTTTTATTATATTTAATTATAAATTCATATATATTTTTAATTAAAATTTATTTTTCTTGCTTTTTGAGAGGCAAAATTACTAATTAAATTTTTGCATTCAAGTTCTGCTAACATTTCTTTTTCAATTGATAATATAGCTATTCTACAAAATGTTCATCTATTTTTATCGGACTTATTGAAATATCCACACATCTTAGTATGAGAGTCATTTGTTCTTGATGACTTACATCGGGGGTACAATCAAGTATAATTGAAAAGTATTTTGCTTCTTTAATCTTTTTTATAATTTTACTTTTAATTTCATTTGCTAATAATTGTATCACTTCATTTTGTATATTATGACCAAGATAATGATTATGGATTGCACCATGTTGAATACGTTGAACATGTTCTTGCATTACTAGATCAAATTCTGCAATCATTTCAATTATACTTAAAAATTTCCATTATTTTCTTGATAGATCTTTTCGTTTTTTTTTCGGAATGCCAAATTATTTTTACCAAGATTTTTTACCACCGCTATTATTCTTAATAATACTTTTTTCCAATGATCTTTCTCTTTCTTAATTTGTTCTTGGACATTTTTATCAATTGTTTTATTCTTCAATAATCTTAGTTCTAAATCAATCCAAGTATTCATATTAGTAATATGCTCATTGGTTGTTTCGTGATTTTTAAGAATAGAACTAATATTTTTCCAATCCTTAGTTCCTCCACTAGCTAGTTGATTTGTATTAGATTTTGAATTAAACAACTTGCAACAAAAACAAAATACTCTATCTACTTCTTTCGAATACACTAACCATTTTCTATCATGTTTCTCCCCATTTGGTAATTTTCGAATATAATGCGTAGTAGAAAAATGTCTAGAGTTCTTATCTATAGGAAAGTTTAGATCATCAACTCTTATTGGACCATTTTCTACTAACAAATTTCTTAATTTTATATCAATAGTTTTCCATTGACTTGGATCAAAAATATTTGTAGGAATATAATTAGGTTGATTATTAATATTTTCACTCTCCTCTAAATTATTTTGAGCTTCATTATCAAGAATGGTGACATTACATGTTTGAACATTATCACGACCACCTTCGTTATTATCATTTTGTTGTATATTTTCATTATCTTCTAACTCTTTTTGATGAATTTCTTGTTTATTTATGAAACCTTCATTCAAATTTTCTGCAAGATTTTGTTTTTTACTAGTAATAAATTTGTCCATAGCTCCTTTTTGAGATTCAATTAGTTCTTCTCTTTGTCTTTTTTTTTTTTTTCATATCCAGATAAATATTTTCTAGTAGACATTTGTAATTAAAAAATATTTAGGAATAAATAATTTAACTAGAATAATATAAATTTAATGTATAAAACAATAGAACTTGTTTTATCAAATGCACAATTGCAGCTTTACTTAATATGATCACTTTACACTTTAAACCTGCACAAAAAAATTAAAATTAATATTAGTACAAAGTAAATTATTCTAAATTTATAATTTTGTTATTAATACTCTTTTTTTTGTGTAGCACAGTAGCAGTAAACCTTTTTTTTTAGCATAATGCGTAGGATTCAACTTGATCTACTAAGACTAAAACCTAGCCACTATCCCTCTAAATCTGATTTCTTAAAAAAAAAAAAAAAAAAAAAAAAAAAAAAAAAAAAACAAAAGGTGTAAGACTATTCAGCTTTCAGCCGAAACGTGTAAGACTTTAACTCTTTTCTCTTTATGGGTCTATTGACCATTCAGACCCTTCAAAGAATCAAAAGGCTTCTAGAGTTCTAGAGAAATCTAAAGGAACCAAACCAAAGTTCACTTCAGCTTCAACCAAAAAGAAAAAAAAAACCCAAACACTGCTCTGCTCATGCCTCTTCAAAAGGAAAAAAAACCCAGACTGGTGAGCAAACTCCTCTTCAAAAGAAAAAAGGAAAAAAACCTAGACACCCATGAAAAAAAACCCGAGATACCCTCTTCAAAAAAAAAAAAAAAAACCCAGACACCCATGAAAAAAAAAACCCAGACACCCAGCAGTAAACATGAAGAAGAGTAGAAGACGAAAGAGACAAAGGAAGAGAAAACAAAAAACGAACCTTCAGTGAACACACAAGTCTATTGCCAACACAGTTGATGAGTAAGCCAACTAATGAGTGTTTTTTTTAAGAATCAAGATAGTCAGATAGAGAGAGTCAGAGAATGAGTTTTTTTTTTCTTCTTTCTTTTTTCTTTCTTTTCTTATTTGCCTCTTCTTTCTGCTTTTGTAATATTTTCTTCTGGAAGCTAATAATTTTTGCTGTTTGTAATATTTTTTTATGCAAGCTAAAGATTTGGTGATGGTTTGATCTAATGGGATTAGTCACATTGTCAGTTTGTCACTTCAGCTTTTTTCTATGTGATAAACGGGGCCTCTATGAGAAACGGGTGGCCTGATGAGAGTTGGTAATGACCGTTTGAAATTAATTAATTATTATTTTTTTTTAGTGAGAAACGGGCCTCTGTGAGAAACAGGCCTTCATGGACCTGGTGATGGCCATTTGTAAATTTTTTTTTTCTTAGATGGAAAAATAATATTATATACTATATTATTGCTATTTGGGCCCCCTCTTATAAGTAGGGGCCTTAGGAGGTGGCCCAGCTCGCCTATAGCTTCAGCCGGCCCTGAGCACAGAACAAATGAGTAGAATTGTTATTCCTATGCCGAGTGTGTTTGCAACGCAACAAGATTGGTAAACGCCAGTCATCCAATTCATGGACCATGAATAACAATGTAGTTGTGGGTGAGGTCACGGATTTTGAATCCATGGTGTTCAGTTCTACTACTAAAAAATGAAAAATCTTGAAAAAAAAAACTGTCACTAAGGTGGTAAGGCCTCCTCTTTGTCACTCAGGAAAATAACAAAAACAATGTGCTATCTCTCTTTGGGTCAGCATTAGAAAGAATTGAGTTTTCTAGGCACGCCTCTTCAGGTCTAGGTCCACTTGACGGAACATAATTGATGAAGCATTGTAGCCAATGGTTCCAAGTATCAAGAAGACAGCGTAGAATATGCAAGCATTGTAGCCCAGGAACTCTAGCAGGTTCATTGAAATTCTGGCACTTGCTCTAGCATAGAAATAGAGACCATACGCAAACATGAAAATGGCAAGTGATCCCCCACGAAGCACAGATCTGCATTGTAGATAGACTTGGATCAATAGATAGATATTGGATGAGCAGATATTAGTATATTGCTTCACGGAAATAAAAGATTTGATTTTTCATCAAATTAGAAGCAAAAGCTTGAAACGCATGATTTGAGCTTAAAACTGAATGAATTTAAACATGATTTGGGCTTTAAACTGTACTTTCAAATGTTGCAACCTTTCTTCTCAAAGAATTTAAATATGATTTGAGCTTAAAACTGTACTTTAATCATGATCTGGTTTTGAAAGACAATGTTTCTTCTACATGAATTTAAACATGATTTGAGCTTAAAAATCTACTTTCAGATGTTGCAATGAGGCGCCAACTTGTAGATAGGGTTCTTTATTATAGTCAATAAGAAATACTCACGTATAAAAGTTGTACTCTTCACTTAGTTCACTACTATGCAAACATATGCAACATAAGACTTGAATGGCTTACAAATTTGCATCAGCATGCTAAAGTAACAACTGATGGAAGTCATTTTTTGTATAACAACCATCAGAGGATGAAAATGTAGATGAGCATTTGGTAAGTTTTGGTATTTTTCCGGATAGAGTTTTAATTCTCTAGCATCGAGGTATATGTTAAGAGAATAAATAAGTACATATAGAAAATTTCACAATTGTTTTTCACAACTGATTAGTGGTGGATTGTAATTAGTATATAATAAAGGTGATGACAGTAGTGTCCCATGTGAAAGTGATGTTCCACTAATCACACTAATCACAATCTTACGCCTCAAATTTGAAATTTTATTAAATTTATTGTGTTTGTAACAAAGTTGTAAGAGAATTACCTCCACCACCATTGGTGATCTTTCTTGTACAGCTGATAGCGGGTGCATCCCATTCCCATTAACACAGTCACTATGATGACAATAATGAAGGCCGTCAACATAGTACCAAATGCACCACAAACTTTCAAATTGTACAAGCTTGCGTAAATATCATCCATCATGTAGAAGATGCATATGAAAGGCAGAAAGCCCCCAAAGAACATTTGTGCTGGTGTCTTCATGTACCAAGCTTGGTTAGGAATCTCACTTTGAAAGCGTATGGTGGAACAAGTTATTCTAAATTCTTGTGGGGAAGAGTGCCCAGACATGCCACCCCAAGTTAGGAATCTGACAGTGACTAACAAACTGAGAAAACATATGGCTGGAGTATAAATTTCTAGTAAAAGTGACACCCCTGTTGTGTTCGCCTTTAATGTAATTATGGCAAGACATGTTAAGAACACTGGACCAGAGTACAGGGCCCCAGTTTGGTAAATACATTCTTTCTGCAAGAAAAATCATTGGCCACATAATTTAAACTAACAGAATATAGAATACTGAAAATAATTAGATACTATATACATTAATTATAATTATTACCAGTCCAAGTGGTGTGAAGCTAGAGTGGAATGAAGCAGCCTTGTATCCAGAAAACCATGATGTGAGACCATAACTCATGATGAGCCAAATAAACAGTCTCTTATGATTGCAGGGATATAGGTGACCTGTATATGCCAAGACGAAGAGGATGCAAATCCTGCAAATGGAATTCTTAAGTGAAGTATATTTATGATAATATAAACTTTTAAAATTAATGCTTATGAAAATTTAAGAAAATTGAAATTGTTATGAGATTAAATTATTTATAGTACAGATTCAGGGGAAAAAAAAGTTATCAAAAGTATATATGAAACTCTACGGACACTAATAAGCGATAATAAGCATCCTGCATTGCAGTCTTTTGAAATCTCAATGTTAGGCTTGTGAGCAGGTCATTTAATTGTGTCTATAGAATTTCTCGAAGTGTATATACTGAGTGAGGGAGCCAACTGTTAGCATATATTTGAACCAATCAAAGGGTAGAGCAAATTTACCCATATGCATTGCATTCATATAGCTATTACGCAAAGACTACTGCCAGCATCTTTCCGAATAAAATCAGACCAAAAAACCCAAAATAGCCATAGACTCTCAATAAAAGAATGAATTACACCCAAAAAAACCAAAATAGCTATAGAGTCTCAACAAAAGAATCGATTACACCAAAAAAAATCCAAAATAGCCACTAGAATTCAGATTTTTTTTGGGGGGGGGGGGGGTTGTAATGAATTGAATTAACAAGCACATGGCAGATATGGCTTACATAATGAACAGTTGAGTTCCAACACCCAGAATGGCCCCAAGTAGGGACGAGTAACGAGGACATCTGCACGCATTACTATGAACATGACGTGGACGAATAACCCCTGTAGCTCTTACCCATACATGTCCATAAACAAAAGAAATCCTGCAGTAGAAGTTGATTTATTAATCATCATTAGCTGAATACATGTCATTGCAATGTCCTGCTTGGAAGTAGGAACTATACAACAGAAGGAATGTAGAGATGGGAGTGATACCGATTAAAGTACTCTCTAAGATATGGCACAATCTTTACATAAAGCAACAGAAGCCAAATGTAAATGGCAATAGCAGTAGCATAAGGGCTAGGATTAGCTCCTCCAACTTGCTCCAAAAAGAGGATGGCCCGGCCCTGATTAGTTATCTTGAATAGTTCTTTCAAATAGTCTCTGACCCTGCTCGGATTCTCTCGCTTGGATTCATATTCTTCCCAGAAGACAGAATAAGTGAAGCTGACTTTGATTTCAGTGTCCTCAGTTATATCCACAGCAGATTCATAGTCACCCAAAACATCTATTTCTTTCACTTTGTTTCCTTCGTACTGAGGATAAAAGTGCAGGTGATTGATAAGAAAATACCTACGCCCGTTATCACCGTTTTTCGGGTACAATGACTGTGAGCTGTCTCCTCCAACGTACTCTGACAAGTGAATGTTATCATAGTACATAAAGTATACAGTGTTGTTTGCAATGGCATCCCTAAATTTCGCAACTTCTTCTCTGGTCAGATTTTTCTCACAAAGGAGTTTCCTTGTTGTCCCCATCTTGAACCTCAATTCATACTGAGTGTTGACATAGCAATCCCCTGCTATAAGTTCTTGAAAGGATTTCTTTCTGTTGGGTATTGGATCTATATATAAATCGAAAATGTCGGTTAGAAAGTGCATATATAGGAATGAATTAACTATCTATGCAAGAAAATTTTGGCACAAACCAAGAAAGTTATTCTTACCTCCAGGAGAGCAGAATGGCAAATCAAAATATGAATATGCCTCACTGCAAGTGAAAAAAAAAACCTAAAAATTAATATACAAACAGAGATGCATCAAGATCATAAGGAGGTCTAGAAAAAAAAACATTATTTTAAAGAAAAAAATTTCTCTTTCAGTTAAAAGCTCAAAATATGAACTCATTATAACCAACTCAAAGATTGAGTAGAAAGTATTTTTCTTTTGATTATTTCAGGAATTCACAAAATGAATACACAAACTTTCAGAACAAAATTAGACCAGTGATGATCTAATCTAATCGAATTGAATTTTATTATTTTCGCTCACTAACAAACAATAAACAAATGATTTACTTAAGATTATTGTTTTCTTTCTTGTGATTATTTTCTCAAGCAACCAAACGGTATCTGAAACAAAAATCAAAATACTGAGACCTAAAATTTCATTAAATTTTAACCAGGAAAATCGAAGTCCACTCAGCTTTACTTATTTTTTCAAGTAACCAAACGGTTTCTAAAACAAAATCAAAACATTGAGACCTAGAATTTCATTACTTTTAACCAGAAAAATCGAAGTCTACTCTACTTTTTCATCTCTTTAGCACAAACTCAATAGATAAAACTTTCAGCAACCAAAGTAAAGCTCAAAACATAGAGAATGATAGGTAGATTAAATCAAAAGAATCAGAAACACATTCAAATTCACATAGAAGATCGATGATTAGAAAACGTTGAAGAGATGAGATTTTTCAAAGAGAAATGGAAAAGAAAAATGAATTACCATGGATCTCCTAGATAAGGAGAAGCTGTGCTGGCGAAGAGAGGAATGTAATCGCCTTCCTTGTATTCTTCCGTTGAAGGCGGATTTCTTTGAGTCCAAACAGTTGCGAATGCCAAAGTTGACAGAGCAACCAGTACCAGAACCAAGAAACCAGTATCAGCCATGGATTCTCTGCGATTCTGAGAGAGAGATAGAGAGAGAGATTTTGAAGAGCTTGAGTATTTAGGAGGGAAAAGCTGTTAGAATTGGTTGCTTATATATACTTTTTTTTTTTATTGAATCTAGGCCGTTGATCTTTTAGATGGAATTAATCAGAATTTTGGACGGTGAAAGGTGGACTTGGATAATGTTGCAGTGGCGGGTAGTTAGTTATTTTGCAAAACAAAATTAGTAAGGGGCAGTGATGGAGTCGCAACTTGGTGAAATTACTATTTGATGCTAGGACGGACTTAGGATTTTAAGCTAGTAAGTGTTGGAGTATAAAGGGAAAAAAAAAAAAAAAACTTCAAATAGACATCTATATAGTATTAAAAAATTATAAATACACAAAATCGTTATTTCTAAATACATTAAGACGCAATCATATACCAACAAAGATAAAAACAAAAACAAAAACAAAATAATGTTTTTTTTTTTAATACAAGCAGTGGCGGAGCCACATGGAGATCGAAGGGGGCCTTGCCTCCCCCAAAAATTTTGGAAAAAAAAAAAGGATATATATATATTTTTGGAATTATTCTTATTAATTTGAAATTTTTTAAAGAAGCCTTATCATTTTGGGAAAATTATTAGGTGCTCCCGGAGTACTATAAATGCATACTCCCTCTTCTCACATGAATTGTGGGTCCCACTATTTATGTGAGAGGAGGGAGTACGTATTTATGGTACTTCGGGAGTACACAATAATTTATCATCATTTTGGCCCTATACTTGATAATATGCTTATATAGATTTAAGAAAGTCTAAAAATAAATATAACTTTCATTTAAATAGAATACAATCCAATTAGTAATAAATATATATGTCAAAAAAATTACAGCATTTAGACATTTTGCATCTTTAAAATGAACAAATAAGTATTTTAACAATTACCTCAACAAATAAAAAGGATTTAAAAAAAAAAAAAAAAAAATCTTCATCCCATTGCCTCAACACATTGCTTAATTAACTTGCACCATAATAGTAGCAAATTGGAAGGTTAGAGGCTTTGTCGATTCGCTACCAAGTTCATCACACAATTGCAAAACATTTTGATCAGTGGTCACACAGGTGTCTCTCTCTCTCACTCTCCATGTCTTTGTTTGCCTTTCTTCTTCTTTTTTCTTTCTAGTTCTTCTCTCCTTTAGGCTACACTGTTGCAATTCAGTGATTTACAATATAAAAATTAACAAAGCTTCCATGTGAATGTGTGAATAATAATGGCAGACTAGACTAGACAAGACAGACAAGGTTCCCTAAGCTTCTACGTAGGACCCTGTGTGGTTGTGCCCCTGACCCACTCTGTTGCCCACTTTCCCAATTACCAGGTAATGCATTTTTCTTTTCTTTTGTTTTCTTGTAATTTTCCTTATAATAAGTTATTTGTCATTACAATAATCAATATATATATATATATATATATATATATATCACATGGCATTATAAATGTACATGATTAAAATATACTACCATATAACATTTAATTTATTGATAAAATAATATAACATATTAACATGCATTTAGTTGTTGTTTATTATATTTTTTTTATGAGTTAAAATTTGAATGATTGATTGTCTTTTATTTAGCAATCTTTAAATTATTAGTATTTTTTTAGTATATATATATTTTTAATCTCAATCATTTTATTTAATGGGTGATAATTTATTTTGATAAATCTAGGTTCATATCTAATTTTAGGACTATTGACACATTCTTGATTTCATACACACACACCAAAAAAAAAAAAAAAAAAAATTAATTGTCTAATTTATGTATGGCCCCCTCCAAAGATAAATTCTTAGTTTTGCTATTGAATACAAGGCTGGTTAGGATTTGTTGTTGTTGTTGTTGTTGTTGTTGTTGAAGTTAGAGCATTCACAGTGGTGATACTTAAAATTTTAACTTTTAGCACTTCAAAAAGTTATTTTATTTATTTTACATCCTCACTTTACAATACATCAAATATCAAATATTCTATTTTTTTTTTATCATTTCATTTAAAATAATATAAACACTCATTAAAATAATAAAGGAAGAGAAAAAATTTGAGTTTTTTAATTGAAGGAAGAGATATAATCTTAATAAAATATTGTATTTTATTTTTAACAACTTGTTACAGTCAGCTGATATTTATACTAGTTTATTGTAGTTACAAAAAGTTTAGCTTTAGTTTCTCCAATAACACATGATTTTTTGGTGTAATTTTTTTTCCCCTGCTAAAATGCAATTACCATTGTGAATGTTTTTATTATTTTGTTAAGTTTTTGGGTTGAATTGTTATTATTTGGGTGAGGCTAGCTAGGCTTATTGAGAAGAAGAGACCTAAAATTTTGGATGAAGGCCCAACTACAAAAATGAAATAAATAATAACTATAAATAAATAAGTTGGACCCAGCGGGGCCCGGGCCCCCTTGGCCCTCACCTGGGTCTGACCCTGATCTCATGGTACTCCTCGAAAACTTCTAGTATCTGAGAAATAATTGATTCATTATGACGAAATTACCCTTAATTGAACATGATTGGTAAACGCCAATCCCCCAGGCATGAATAACAAGAATAAGAAAATATATATATATATATATATATGTTTCTTTTTTTTGTAAAAATGGGCATTATACTACAATTATATAATCGAAATGTCTACTCATTCTAATTTCCATTTCCGCACAAATATAAGGGACTGCTTTATATAAAAAACATCATCACATCTTTGTTATTTAGTGAGAATGCCAACTTCACATGGTAACATTGTTCTCACTTAATAATAGCAATGCCCTTTCCAGTTAGCTCAACTGGTAAAGTTTCTGATGGTTGTATAAGAGATCTGAAGTTTAATCTCCATCTATACCAAAAACTGATTGGTGTTTTGGTCTGATGATAAACAACTATCATCAGGAGCGGACGCCATAGGTTGAAACTCTCTTTCAAAAAAAAAAAAGCTACATTATTTTTTTCTCAGTTAGATAAGATATTGTTGGTGATGAAATCAAATTGCGTGAGATCACTAATTAGGGTTATGCTGTTCTTACCTTTTCTTCACCAATCATGTTCCATTTATGTTATCTCCTTAATTTCCAACCTGAATTTAAAATTTAAATTCTAAGTAGAAGTCATTAAAAATGGAAGATTTTTTTGGAGAAATAAATTTGACTCTTTCAGTTTTTCATTTATTGTTTTTGTCCGGCCATAGGGTACCGGATGTTGATCATAATGGAATTGAGTACTAAAATTCAAACTGATTGGAGGAAAATATGCCTCCACCAAGAAACTTTTTTGTAAGGGACTCTTTCCAGAACCACCATCCTTTGCACCAGGGCGCCGCCACCAACTGCAACACCATGTCATGACCACCTCATACAAAACCAAGAGGTCCAGGATTGCTACAATCACCATCCTCTGCATCTCTACAAGGTGACATTGACTGATACTTGAATCGAGGTGGCTATTTGTATGAAATAAACGGATATGTAGCTTTGCTTTCTATTATTTTGTGACAAAGGGATTGATCCAAGTAATTCTTTTTACCTAGACTTGAGCTTACTAAAACTAAAAGTGACCTATGCCGAGTGTATTTCAATGCAACATGATTGGTAAATTCCAGTCATCCAATTCCTAGACCATGTATAACAATGTAGGTGTGGGTGAGGTCATGGATTTTGAATCCATGAGGTTGAGTTCTTCTACCCAAAAAAAAAAAAAAAAAAAAATTGCAAGACAATTACTATGGCCTCCTCAAGCCTTTCAGTCAAGAAAATAACCAAAATGATGTGCTATCTCTCTTTGGACATGAGAAAGAATTGAGCTCTTTAGTCTCTCCTCTCTAGGACTCGGCCCATGTAATGGAAACCAATTGATGAAGCATAGAAGCCAATGGTTCCAAGTATCAAGAAGACAGCGTAGAATATGCAAGCATTGTAGCCCACAAACTTTAGCAGGCTCAGAGAAATTTTGGCTTTGGCTATAGCGTAGAAATAGAGGCCATATGCAAACATGAAAATGGCAATTGATCCCCCGCGAAACACAGATCTGCATTGTAGATAGACTTAGATAGATCAATAGATAAATAGATATTGGATGAAAAGAGATTAGTATATTGCTTCATGGAAATAAAAGATCTGATTTTTCATCAAATTAGGACCAAAATTTAGAAAAGCATGATTTGATACTAAAACTGAATGAATTTAGAAATAATTTGGGCTTCAAACTGTGCTTTCAAATGTTGCAATGAGGGGTCATCTTGTAGATAGGTTCTTTATTATAGTCAATAAAAATTACTCAGGTATAAAAGTTGTAGTCTTCAATTAGTTCACTACATATATGCAACATAAGACTTGAATGGCTCACAAATTTGCATTAGCATGCTAAAGTAACAACTAAGGGAAATCATTTTATGATGAAAATGTAGATAAGCATTTGATAAAGCTTGGTAGTTTTCCAGAGAGAGTTTTAATTCCCTAGCATTAGTAACTGAGAGTACCCTTGAAATTAGGTACTCCATCATTGATCAAGGTATATGTTAAGAGATTCAATAAGTCTAAATGCACAACAAATTTCACATGATAGGTTGTGATTAGTGTATAATAAAAGTGATGTTAATAGTATTCCCATGTGAAAGTCATGTTGCACTATAAAATTGTTGTAAGTGAATTACCTCCACCACCATTGGTGATCTTGCTTGTACAGCTGATAGCATGTACAGATGATTCCACCACCACAGTTAGTGCGATGACAGAAACGAAGGCTATAAACATTGTACTAAATGCACCAGACTTTCAAACTGTACAAGCTGGCATAGATATCATCCATCATGGAGTAGATTATGCTGAAAGGCAGAAGACCCCCAAGGAACATTTGAGCAGGTGTCCTCATGTACCAAGCCTGATTTGGAATCTCACTTTGAGAGTGTCTGGTGGAACAAGTTATTTCAGATTCATTATGGAAGTCAGCCCGGATCTGCCACCAAAAGTTAGGAGTACGATAGCAATGAAAAAAAAAGGAAGATAAGATAGGAGGTTGTTTTCGCTTCTATAGTTGTGGCAAGACTCGTTAAGATCACTGGAATAGGGCACGTAGTACCCTCTAACATGACAAGCCTTGCAACCAACCAGCTGCCATTTGTGAATTATTTATCAATATTGAAGAAAGAATTAGCTCTCCTTATCCGTTTTCCTATTGCTATTGTGAGAATCACGTTCGTATTCTTTCAAAGTTGGAATATATATCCCATACTAAAGGGTCTTTGGCCATGGATATGACAGTCAACATCATCAATCATAAAATTCTACATCTTATTTATTTATTTATTTTTTTGGGTTATAAATTGTGATTTTTACGGTTTTAGATTCTAAATGTGCTTGAATCTTTTTTTTTTCTTCGATTGATAAATTTTAACATACGATTCTGTGTTTTAGATATTAAAAATAAAAAGTTTAAATTTTGTTGTGACTTTATTTTTTATTTTTGGTTTTAGATACAATTCTGTGTTTTAGATATTATAAAGAAAAAAGTTCAGATTTTTTTTGTGACTTTATTGTTTCTTTTCAGTTTTGAATTGTAGTTTTGTTAGATTTCAAATTGTTCTTTTCACTTTTTTTTTTTTAACTTTTCACTGATTTAATATTTTAAAGAAATATATTTTGTGTCTTAGTAGATATTAGGTAGAGAAAGATTGGATTTTGAGATTTTTATTTTTGTCAATAATTGCCAAATTTTAACATATTTCGATGATGCATAATAAAATTTATGTAAACCTTATTTATGAATAAATATTTTTCTTACTTTTCCTTTTGAATTCTTGAGATTTTTTTTTTTCATTTTAATAATAGATAGAGAAATAATATTAGTAGCAGTTCAAAAGGCCTGTTAATTAAGGAAGTAAGAAAATGTCAAAAACCATATATATTGGAAATTCAAATACTATGATTTGTGAATAAAATAGAATGAAGGAAAAGAATATATATTTGTAATTGACCCAAAAAACTTGGGGATCAATGACAAGACTTTGTTGGTGTTGATGTTGTTGTTTGTTTTGATAATGGAAAAAAAGTGTTTCATAAATTATGATCCTTATATATTTATCACTTTCATATAAAACTTTCTTACACGATGGGCAGGTTGGGTACTAGCTCCACTAATTAATTAATCTAAAGACCTCATATGAAACCTTTAATAAAGTGTAAGAAATAAATCGTGGCCTTAAACCATTTACTGATTGCACTAGTCAGATTCTTCGCAACAGTCCTAAAATTGCAAGGTTTCAAAAGTGGAAATGATTGCTAAGAAAGACTAAGTAAAAAGTGAAAAGAGAAAAAAGAAAAGAAGAACAAGAATAGAAAAGTGGAAAGAAATTTCCAAAATGATTTCATGCGGATAAATTTCATGTAAATTTTTGCACTTCAGTAGAATTTTCAAAAAGACGATACTACTGAGAATCACGTTGGTATTCATTCAAAGTCAAAATGTAAAAAAAAAAATGTAGCGCACTCATTAAATATCAATCATACACTTCAACATCGGCATCCAAAGTTTCCGTTTCCATTTCCATTCTTTTGATTAATAATTCAGAAGCCCGTATTGACTGGAGTCAATCTATATATGCAAAGGGACCCATGCAATAGAAAATTAGCTGCTTTGATCTGGGTTATGATAGCACTATGATTTAATAATCCAAAAATATTTTAGAGAGAAAATACAGGCGGAATATTTGTTTGACAGCAACTGAAGTTAATTTTTACCATATGAGTAGAAAAGAAAATCTGGGGTCTGGGGTTTGTTTTGATTTAGGAGAACCTGTGAAGCGGTGTGGTATAATTACAGATTTTGTGTCCTGATTTCTGAGCAAAACAGTACCGTTTTGCAGAGCAGCTCTTCACTTTAATCTTATTTGAAACATCATTTCCGGATGATGTTTCAGTTTGGCTACATTATATTGCAGTTTACAACTTCAAGTTTGGGTAATTTTGAATTTCCCCTCCAACCTTGCATAGCACATGAGCTTACCGTTAAATATAATGCCACATTAGCTCAAAACGATGTTGTTGTGAATAAATCAATTGAATCATGAAATTATGGTTTATCGAGTCACCATCATATTTAAGTTTAATTAAATCTTTCACAGTATTTCCATCAATCTATGATTTTTGATATCTCTCTATGATTTTCGATATTTCTCTCAATTAATTCAATCTTCTTCGCTTTTGACCTAACTTAGCTATTATAAACTTTGGTTTTATATAAATATAAATATAAATATAAGGTTCTTTTGATTAATAATTCAGAAGGCCGTTTTGATTGAGTGGAGTCAGTTTATGCAATAGAAAAGTAGCTGCCTTGATCGGGAAACGATGCCCTATGAATAATAAAAAAAATCCTCGCCATGCACAGATGCGCAATATTTATTTCTTTGACAGTGATAGGGTCATGACTTGAAGTTTCTTAGAACTAATCCATGATTGGGCTAGGCGAGTTTGGTCCCCTTCTTTGCAATTGCATGGGTGGCTCCCCTTCTTTGCAAGTCGCCATTAAGGAATTGTCTTCACTGAAATATCAAAGGACCTTGACTTCTCTGAAGCTTTTTTGCATAGACTGACTCCAGTCAATACGGCCATCAGTCTATTCTTAATCCCAAGTGAATTCTATTCTTGAATGAACATAACACTATATAAGCAATCAAGAGACTTTATTACAAAGTCCTTGTAAAAGTAAGATGGATGGTGGTGGTAATGAGTTCAACACTTTCACAGGTTGCCCCTGTGACTTATAGTCAAACATTAGCTTTAGTTTGTTAATTATTTATGAAATTTTGTTTATTTTAGTTTTTGAAGGACTTCTTTAGATTATTTGATTTTTTAATTTGGCCAGACTAAATAAAAAGTTACACTCTTAAGTTGATTTGTCAATTTGGTTAGACTAAATTGTAATTTACCCTCTTAAATTTGAAAATTTTGAATTTTATCTTCTAAAGTTTCAAAATTTTGGATTTGCACCCCTGACATTGCATAGTATTTGGAATAAGACCCCTCTGCCTCTATTTATGAATGAGGCAACCATTAAATGTCACATTACCTAAGAGCCATATGGTTTTGAATAAATCAATTAAATCTTGGAATTGTAGTTATGGAGTCACCATCATATTTAACTTCAATCAAATCTTGAATAGTATATCCAACAACCTTGATTGTATAATTTTTGACATTCTTATTCAATTCAGTATTCTTTGCTTTTGACCAATCAGCCCCAAACTTGGGTTAGCCACTGTTTAATTTCGATAGGAAAAAAACCGAAGTATTCCACACGTAATTTCCAATAACCACAAAAATGCAGGAACGGAGGCTAGCAAGCATGAATCCAGACTTAAGTACAGTAAACAGACTGATGGCCGTATTGACTGGAGTCAGTCTATGCAAAAAGGGATCCCTACAATGGAAAATTAGCTTGCTTTGATAGGGAGATGATGACACAATGAAAAAAATACAAAATTTTCCAGAGAGCAATATTTCTTTGAGAGTAATAGGATCTTGACTTGAAGTTCATAAGAGCAAAGTAGCTAACCCATGATTGGGGCTAGGTGAGTTTGGTCCACATTGCATTTGCATGGGTGGTTCCCCTTCCTTGCACAGGTCGCTATAATCAATTTGACTTCACTGAAAAATCGAAGGACCACGACTTCTAGCAAGTAGCAACTAAAGCTTTTGCTATATGAGAGCACCAATAATGCTACTCGATCACCTATCAGATTTTTAATACTCAACCGAATTTTAATTTTCAACTATATATCTGTCGGACCGTGAGCTGTGCCGACACTAGGGAGTCAAATTGTGGTCCTCCAACAATCCCTCCCTCACAATGACACTCCCGTGAGTCGAACTCATGACCTTGGCTTAGATACCATTTGTCGAACCGTAAGTTGTGTCATTCCACCTTAAAACCAATTGGTGATGAGGAAGATACACTCAAATATTTTATAACATTCGATCTTACACCACACAAGCCTGTTTTTAAAGTGATTGTAGGGTGTCAAATTGTGGTTCCCCAAAAATATCCTCTAATATATAAGGATAATACTAAACCTAAAAGTTTATAACTATGGATTTTGACCCATTTTTATTTTCTAATCAACTCAATCTTGTGGGTTTTCTAACACTTAACTAACCATATTAATTCCACGTGAATTTTCCAACAAAATGTGCTAGATGCCGCTGCATTAGGAGGAAAATCCAACTAAGAAAAAAATCCAAGATGCTTTTACACTGAACTAATCTTCTTCAGCTTTTTATTACTCGTAGCTTATTATCCTGGCCTACTCCTTGCAACTTCCATTGTTATTGTATCCTTGGTTCCAATGTGACCCAATTAAATTTTATCATCCCTCTTTCTTTTGGTAATTATCCAATGTGAGATTTTTAAGAGTTAACAAATAGAATTACTCCCACGTGAATATTCTAGCAAAATGTGCTAGATGCTGCTGTTGAAATAGTCATCCAACTTCAGTGCCATGTGACAATGTTTCACCTTAGTTGCATTAAGAGGAAAGAAAAAACCAAAAAAGAAAAATTCAAAGTGGCATTTACACTGGAGAAATCTGCTGCTGTTTTTAACTCGTAGCTTAATTTATAATATCCTTAATCCTTGCAGACTTCCATTGTTTATTGTGGCCTTGGTTCCCTTTGAAGCATAATTTCTAATTTACTATTGATTAGTATCAGTTTCATATGGCAGGAACCAACTTTAACCGTGGCGGCTTCATGATAGTTTTCTAGGAGAGTCAGCAATGATGGAACTAGAAATTTGTCATGAAGGCAAGTAAAAAAATAAAATGATGATTTTTATTTTCTGCATATACAACTTCCATATTATATACAATAATCTAAAATACAATATAACTATATTGTACAATATTAATAGTCTAAAAAATTTATTAATAGTTTAATGATCGGTAAGATAACAACCATTGAATTCATAAACAAATATAATTAAATAATTAATACTACTTTTTTTTCAAATAAAGAAGAATAGTAACACACCTAGGAGTAGGACTAGGAGTAAATGTGAAACGAAGAAAAAAAATAGTAACTAATGTAAGTTTTTGCTTTTGAAGTGTATGGCTTTTTAATCATACACGTGGTTGCTCTCTTAGAATTTAAGAAAGCACTAAAAGACTTCTTGGACTTGGAAATTTATAGAGCATTTATCAAACTACTTGATAAAATGAAGAGAAAAACTAAGAAAATATAGAAGTGAAAGAGAGATAAGGAGAATGAGCAGAGAATCACGTATGTAGATAGAGATTTTTTGGTTGTAATGATAGTGTAATTTTTTGCTTATGAAGAAGAAAAGTGTAGGGAAAAACAACTTCATTTCGCTATCAATAGCAAAGTAAGCCAGAGTCTTGGAGAGAAGAGCTTTTTTTTTTTTTTTTTTTTTTTTTTTTTTTTTTACGAATGAGCAAAAATTTGGAATTTTTATTTATTATTATTATTTTATAAAATTAAATACTGTAAGTGTAGTGCTACTGGCACAATACTTTTACAAAAATTTTACAACAAAATCTAGATGGCAAGTTGTTAAAGATATGTAAGAAAGTAATGTCAATTATGGGTCCAAATAAAAACTAGTAACAACTTGCCACATATGTGAAGATATTGTGAAAGTAGCATTAAGATGATCATATCAAAATTTATTTCAATTGGGTTTAAATAAAATTTAGGGTTAGATATTCAAAATTTTATTTTAGGGAGTCAAAACAAAATTTTAAAAAAATATTTATATATTAAAAAAAAATGAATAGGCCTTTGAACCCCCTGGCTTGAACATGGAATATCTAATAGTAATTAGTTAATTACAATGCTAAAATGGAGGCTTACTTGAATCGCCGCTGAAGCATATAGTACGTAATTGAACTTGTACAATTCCACAAAGATTAGTGCTATAGACACAAACTATTTTACAACATTTTTACAAATTGTTGATGTGGCAAATTTTTACTAGTTTTAATATAGGTCTATCACTAACATCACATTTTTACTTACAATTACTATTTGGAAAATACTAAAGTTACATTAACAGTTTATAAAAATGTTGTAAAATAATTTGTGTCTGTAGTATTACTCTTCCACAAATAGGGTTATTGCAGCTGGATCTATGTCACTATCTAAATCACCAGCGCTAGAACTAGAAGCGAAGGAAACCTTTAATGAAGTGTTAGAAATAAATCATGACCATTACATCATTTACTGATTCCACTATTCTAAGGACCTTATATAGGGAAAATTATTAAATATTTCAGAAGTACCATAAATATGTACCCCTCCCTCTTACATAAATTGTGGATCCTATTATAAATTTAATTAGTGCGACTCGCAGTTATGTGAGGGGGAGGAGTACGCATTTATAGTACTCTGGGAATACTCAATAATTACCCCTCGTATAAAACCTTTGATAAAGTTTAAGAAATAAATCGTGGCTATTAAACCATTTGCCGATTGCACTATTCATATTCTTAAAAAAAAGAAAAAAAATTGCAAATTAACTTTGCAACAATTCCACTATCAGTAATCTAACAAGGGCCCAAATTAACTTTCCAAGATGATTTCGTGGAAATCATGCCGGTAGATTCATGTAATTTTTTGCACTTCAATAGGGTTCAAAAAGATGTTGCTTCATGATAATCACGTTGGTGTTCATACAAAGTAAAATACAATCTCACCACAATACCAATAGCAAAATCTTCTTCTGAATACTCCAACTCTCCATGGTTGTAGCACTCAATAACCTCCAAGAAAACTCCACCAATTTATCTTCCTTATGTGTGTGGCTTGAGCAAAGAAAAATGTCACATTTTTCTTTTTCACTCTCTCACACTCTCGTTGTGTATTTCTCTATTTCTTCGAACTGCAACTCTCAAGCTAAAACCCTCTCTTTCTCTGTGTTTCTTGCTCACTCTGGAACTCACACAAAATGGCCAAAAATGGCTCTCTTGCTTTAGCTCTCCACTTAAGGCCGAATGGCCTTTCTTTTCTTTTTGGCTTCCTTTTTTTCTTTTCCTTCACAGTGGCAAAGCTACGAATTTATATTTGGGAGGGCCAAACGTAAAATTAGACAATTAATTATTTCTCTATGTATATATTAATTACATCCATACTAATAATAATGTATATATAATTTAATAATCAAAATTCTAAAGTGTATTATTTTTGAATTACCATCTTCTAAACTCGTCCATAAACCTAGATTTATCAAATTAAATTATCACCCATTAAAAATAATGACTAAAATTTAAAAAATACTAATAATTTAAAGATTTTTAAATAAAAGACAAACAATCATTCAACTTTCAATATATAAAAAAATATCTATAACTACAACCAAGTACATGTTATATTATTTTATATATAAATTAAATGATAAAAATAATATATTTTAATCAAATACATTTATAATGTTATGATATATTGATTATTTTAATATTTTAAGAACAAATAAAAATATAGAAAAGTCAAATCAAACAAAATGAAAAATAAAATAAAAGTACATGGTAAAGTGGGAGTAGCCGACACAGCTGCACACCTGCTTTTGCAAGAAGTATTTTAGCCACACACACGTGGTTACCTAGTGGAGGAAAATAATTTAAGTGCTACCTCCAAAATACTTTTACAATAATTTTATAATAAATTTTAAGTAGTAAGTTGTTATTAGTTTTAATTTTAATATACAATTTAAATAATTTTTTTGCACACTCGTAACAGTTAATAATAATTTGTCACTTAAAATTTATTGTAAAAATATTATGTATATAACATTTCTTTATTAAAATAACTCTACCACATATATATATATATATATACTAATTTTTTTTCAAATATTTTTAGAGGACCAAGGCCCCTTTGGTCCCAATATGACTCCGCCTCTGTTCCTTCAGCGTGTCCAACACGCTTAAGTCAAGTCTCATTAAGAGATATGGCTCAAAGTAAAAAATAGAAAAGCGAAAAGAAAAATAATAATAAAAAGGGGAGGAAAAGAAAAAAGTAGCACATTCGTCAGATTGACTTCCAGTCTTGGGTTGGTTAAGGACTGTATTTCAATGATTAAAGTGTGTTGAGTGATGAATATATAACAATCAAATATTTGCCCCTTTGCAACGCACTCATCAATCAATCATAAACTCTAACATGGCTCCCTCTGTTTCCATTTCCATTCTGATAGTAGCATTATGGGTTCTTTATATCTTGATGCACTACACAACTATGGTTATTGCAGTTGGCTCTGTGGCAGCATCTAAATCATCAGAGCTTGAACTAGAAGCGAAGGCTCTCCTGGAGAGTGGGTGGTGGAGTAATTTCTCCAACGATACATTCTTAAATCATTGCAAGTTCGATGGAATCGTATGCAATGCTGGTGGAAGCGTCATAGAGATTGACGGGCCGAGTACGCTCTATTTGGAAGATGCAATCAGTAAACTCAACTTCTCTTCCTTCCCAAATTTAGTCCGTCTTGATCTTTCTGATAATCGGCTTACGGGGAGCATTTCAGTTGAGATAGGCACCCTTTCAAAGCTCACCCACCTTGATCTGTCCCTTAATTCTCTCACAGGTAAGCTGCCTCCTTCATTTGGAAACCTCACTCGATTAGTGAAATTTAACATTTCTTCAAATTCTATCATCGGTGAGTTACCTCTTTCACTTGCAAACCTCACTAGATTACAGGTATTTGACATTTCCTCTAATCTAGTCAGTGGTTCCATACCCAATGGATTTGGTAATTTAAAGAATCTTCTTGAATTAAGATTGAGTGATAACAAATTTACTGGAGCAATCCCTTCTGCTCTTGGCCTTTTAACCAATCTTTCCATCTTGGATTTGTCTTCTAATAAAATCAATGGTTCTATAGTGCCAGAAATTGGATTGCTAAAGAATTTGTCGAAATTGGACCTACAAAGAAACAATCTCACTGGTCCAATTCCTTTGTCTATAGGTAATCTAACCAATTTGGTTTCTTTGTCTCTTTCTATGAATCAAATCAATGGTCACATTCCTCCTGAAATAGGCAACATGAAGAATTTGTATGACCTGTACATCAATAATAACAAGCTTATTGGCCCCCTCCCTTCATCTCTTGGTCATCTAACCAATTTGATCTCTTTGTTTCTTGATTCAAACCAAGTCAATTGTTCCATTCCTCCTGAAATAGGCAACATGACGAATTTGGAAGACTTGCATCTCAATAATAACAATATTGTTGGTCCAATCCCTTTGTCTATAGGTCATCTAACCAATTTGGTTTCTTTGTCTCTTTCTATGAATCAAATCAATGGTCAAATTCCATTAGAAATAGGCAACATGAAGAATTTGAGGTACCTGTACATCAATAATACCAAGCTTATTGGCCCCCTCCCTTCATCTCTTGGTCATCTAACCAATTTGATCTCTTTGTTTCTTGATTCGAATCAAGTCAATGGTTCCATTCCTCCTGAAATAGGCAACATGACGAATTTGAAAGACTTGCATCTCAATAATAACAATATTGTTGGTCCAATCCCTTTGACTATAGGTCATTTAACCAGCTTGCAAACTTTGTCCCTTAGTGGGAACCAAATTAGTGGTTCCATCCCTGTGCACATTTTTAATTGCTCTTCACTCTACAACATAACATTCAGCCACAACTACTTAACTGGAAGCATTCCCTTTCTGAATAGTAGCCTTTCTTCATTAAGACGGATTGACCTCAGTTATAATTCTATTAGTGGAGGAGAAATACCTCTTACGGGTTTAGAATTTTTGGATGTCAGCTACAATAACTTCAATGGCTCCTTTCCTAACTTAATAGGCGATATGGAGCATCTGCGTTACTTCAGCCTTAGCAATAACAAAATTGTTGGTCAAGTTCCTTCGATTATAGGTCAATTAACTAAGTTGGAAATGTTGTCCCTTAGTTGGAACCAAATCAGTGGCTCCATCCCCAAAGAAATAGCTGATTGCAACTGGTTGAGTGAATTGTTATTGAGCCATAACTATTTAACTGGAAGCATTCCATCTGAAATTAGTGACCTTCAGCATTTAAATGCTATTGACCTAAGTTATAATACTCTCAGTGGGGAAATTCCTTTTAAACCAGGGGATTCACAAACTTTAAAACTCTTGGATCTCAGCTGCAATAATCTTACTGGAAATATTCCAGATCTTTCAGCTTCAATAAAAAAAGTGAACTTTTCCCACAATTCTTTCCATGGTCGGATCCCAGATGGCTACTTTAATTATACACCTTACGCCTTCTTCGGCAACAAAGATTTATGTGGTGATGTCAAAGGCTTCCCTCCTTGCCCAAGCAACAATAGATCCATTGTCCATCAAATAAAGTTTTTTGTTCCCTTAATTGCTTTCACTATGTTTTTACTTCTTGGGTATTTTTTCTACTCTCAATGTAGAGTTAGGAAAATGTCATCTGAGTCAAGGGAAACAAAGAATGGGGATTTGTTCTCAATATGGAATTATGATGGAAAAATTGCATATGAAGACATCATTGAAGCAACAGAGGACTTTGACATTAGATATTGTATTGGAACAGGTGGTTATGGTAGTGTTTACAAAGCACAGTTGCCTAATGGTAAAGTGGTTGCCTTAAAGAAACTTCATCGCTTAGAGGCTGAGGACCCAAATTTTGACAAGAGTTTCAGAAATGAGGTCAAAATTTTAACGGAAATCCGACATCGGAATATTGTGAAACTGCATGGTTATTGTTTGCACAAACGATGCATGTTTTTGGTCTATGAGTATATGGAAAGGGGAAGTCTATTTTGTGTCCTACGCAACAACGCTGAGGCTGTAGAATTGGATTGGATGAAAAGGGTGAACATAATCAAAAGTACAGCACATGCATTATCTTATATGCATCATGAAGGTGTCCCAGTAATTGTTCATCGAGATATATCAAGCAATAATATTCTATTGAACTCTGAGTTAGAGGCATTTGTGTCAGATTTTGGCACGGCTAGACTTCTTGATTCAGATACCTCCAATCAAACTTTAATTGCTGGGACTTATGGTTATATTGCTCCAGGTGAATTATATATTATTTTCATAACTATCCTAGATATTATTTTAAATGTTTAGTCACATGTAGAGCTTTCCATATAGTCATTCTAGTTAGAAACAATTACTTTTATGATGGAAGTTCTATACGCTAGCAAGTTTTTTCCAAACGTCCCAAAAAACAAAAAGAAAAAAAAAGAAAAAAAAGAGAAGAAGATTAGAGTTAAAGGAAAGATATTAATTTTTTCATGCCTATTTTTGTCCAATATTTGCAGAATTTGCCTATACTATGAAGGTGACTGAAAAAAGTGATGTTTATAGCTTTGGAGTGGTGACATTAGAAATATTAATGGGAAGGCATCCAGGTGAACTCTTGACATCATTATCTTCATCTCAAAGTGTGATGCTAAATGAAATATTAGACAAGCGTCTCCCACCTCCAAATCGTTTGGTTGCACAGGATGTTTTTCTTGTTGCTGCAATTTCATTTGCCTGCTTACGTGCTAAACCAAAGTCTAGGCCGACAATGAAATTAGTGTCTCAAGAATTTCTTTGTCACAAGAAACCAATAATGAACCCCTTACATGCAGTTTCAGTATGGCAGCTAAGAAACCAAGAAACTTATATGGTTGGAGGGAGTGAAGCCCATTCAGAAAGTCCTTGTTTTCTGGTTGAGAAAGATCATGTTTGATGAGCTTCTCCAAAAAAAAAAAAAAATGTTGTGTATTACAATAACAATAGCTTAAAAATCCTGTTTGTAAGTTGTAATTGTTGTTCTTTATGATCGGTAACCTGTATTTTGTAATATGAAATTTAAGTCTTCACCACTTTTCTAATGCAATCGCGGAGGTTGCAAAGGCTGATCTATATGCTTGATGCTTGACTCGAAGATTTCATACTTGTTCGACTTACTCACATAAGATTCAACAGTAATAATGAAAAATTACACCAGTATGATGTTATCCTTTTTCGACCCACATTACAATCGCACACTCAATACCTCTAACTCCCCCGTTCTTTTCCATTTCAATCATCCACTACTAACACCTCTGTTGCTTTTGTAACCCCGAACCCCACGACCTACTAGTTCAAGCTTAAAGTAATCGAGACCTTATTATGACTTTTAATTTGAGAATTATAAAAAAATAAAAAAATAAATAAACATACATAGCAAATTTAATAAAAGATAGATCTAAATGAAGGGATTTGTCTGTATAGTGAAGTAGGTCACCACCATTAGGCAATAAATTTGGTTCTCATGGAGATTCCCTTTTGGTCACTGTTAGAAATACTGAATTGAAGTATTGTATTTCATAATCAAGGAATATACATGTGATGCCTTTATATAGGAGGCATAAGTGTGCAGTACAAGTAAGCATATGTGTGTGGTACAAGTAAAGTGTAGTACAAGTGTGCTATACAAGTAAACCAGCTGGGCCTAAAGCCCATAATATACATTAACAGCCTCCCTCAAGCTCAAGGTGGATGTGAGACCAGCTTGAAGTTGTCAACCAAATCACGAGTGCGTCCCTTAGGAAGTGCCTTGGTGAAGATATCTGCAAGTTGATCTTTGGAGGAGACAGAGAAAAGCTTGAGAGCACCATGGACAAGATGAGAACGGATAAAATGACAATCAATCTTGATGTGTTTAGTCCGTTCATGGAAGACGTCATTGTGAGCAATATGAATGGCACTCTGGTTGTCACAATAAAGGGGAGTAGTAGAGGATGTGGACACACCCAAATCCTTAAGAAGCCATCGTAACCAAAGGAACTCAGATGTGGTGTCAGCAAGAGCACGATATTCTGCTTCAGTACTAGAGCGGGCCACGAAAGTTTGTTTCTTACTTCGCTAAGAAATCAAAGAAGAACCAAGGAGAAAGCAATAACCTGTAGTGGACCTACGATCAGTGGGATCTCCTGCCTAATCAGCATCAGAGAATGCACAGAGTACAAGAGGAGACTGAGCTGAGTAGAAGAGGCCATGGAAAAGAGTGCCCTTCAAGTATCGTAGAATGCGCAGAACAGCAGCATAGTGAGTCGATCGTGGAGCAGACAGGTACTGGCTCACCTGATGAGCAGCATAAGAAATGTCTGGACGAGTAACTGTGAGATAAACTAGGCTGCCAACCAATCGTCTGTAAAGAGAGGGATTAGACAATGGTTTTCCCCCCGAGGGTGTCAGATGCGCATTAAGTTCAACTGAAGTGTCAACGGTCTTGCTGTCAGTGAGTCCAGCTCGAGATAAAAGGTCAGATGCACACTTGGCTTGAGTAATATAAAGACCATCTGTGGAACGAGTGATCTCAAGACCCAAGAAATAGCTGAGATGTCTAAGGTCTTTCATCTCAAACTGCTGACTAAGAAAATCCTTGAGTTCTTGAATGTCACTGAGGTCATCACCAGTTATGATCATATCATCCACATATAGGAGAAGCAAAATGGTGCCTTTATCATTGCGACGAAGAAATAAGGCAAAATCATAAGGACTGGCAGTGTAACCCAAGCGAAAGATGGTGGAGCTGAACTTGGCAAACCAAGCTCGTGGAGCTTGTTTAAGGCCATAAAGTGCACGTCGAAGGCGACAAACCTTGTTTGTTTCAACAGAAAGACCAGGAGGAGGTTGCATATAGACTTCTTCATGCAGATCCCCATTAAGAAAGGCATTTTTAACATCCATCTGAAAAAGATCCCATTTACTAGCAGCAGCAACAGCTAAAAGGGCACGAACAGAGGAGATCCGGGCAACTGGAGCAAAAGTCTTTTCATAATCAATCCCATACTCCTGTGTAAAACCTTTTGCAATAAGACGAGCCTTGTAGCGCTCGATGGACCCATCGGAGCGAGTCTTGATCTTATAGATCCACTTACAACCAACCACAGACTGATTAGGAGGGAGAGTAACCAGATCCCAAGTATGGTTTTTGGTTAATGCATCAATTTTCTCTTTCATTGCAATCTGCCATAAAGGGTCAGAAAAGGCCTCACGATAGGTTTGAGGCTCATGGAGTGTAGCAAGGGCAGTGTAACAATGATAGTCAAGTAAATGTGCAGGAATGGATCTTACCCGGGTTGAGTGGCGAGATGGAATGTCTTGTGGAGGATCTTTAGGCGGAGCAGGAGCAGGGGACCTAGGCTCAAGGTGGGGTAGCTCCTCATCAACCTATTCATCTACAACCTATCTAGGAGAATCATCAAAAATATCTGGAGATGGAATAGAGAAGTCCAAAGGAGGATCAAGAGTATCTGTGGAAGGAACAGGAGACTCATCTGGAAAGATTTCTAAAATAGAAGAGTTAGTTAGGGAAGAACGAAAATGAGAGAGTTCAACAAACAAGCGGTGTTCCCAAAAGACAACATTACGGGAAACACGAAGACGATGAGAGACAGGATCATAGCACCGATACCTTTTTTGAGTTTCACCATAACCAAGGAAACAACAAAGTCTAGATCGAGGCTCGAGTTTGTTGTGCTCATGAGGCTGAAGAAGAACGAAACAAGCAGATCCAAAAGAGCGAAGGTAATGATAGGCAGGGGGTGACCCAAAAAGGCGCTCATACGGAGTCTGATTATGGATGACAGTGCTTGGAATGCGATTAGTGGCATGAACAGCATAAAGAGCGGCTTCACCCCAAAATGGGGCAGGAACTTTGGCAGAAAGAAGAAGAGCACGGACACTGTCAAGAATATGACGAAGTTTTCTTTCTGCTCGACCATTTTGTTGAGAGGTGCCTGGACAGGTTAGATGATGTACAGTACCATAGGAATGTAACAGAGCTTGAAAAGCATATTGAGTATATTCAAGAGCATTTTTTAAAGAGAAATGGAAAAGAAAAATGAATTACCATGGATCTCCTAGATAAGGAGAAGCTGTGCTGGCGAAGAGAGGAATGTAATCGCCTTCCTTGTATTCTTCCGTTGAAGGCGCATTTCTTTGAGTCCAAACAGTTGCGAATGCCAAAGTTGACAGAGCAACCAGTACCAGAACCAAGAAACCAGTATCAGCCATGGATTCTCTGCGATTCTGAGAGAGAGATAGAGATAGAGATTTTGAAGAGCTTGAGTATTTAGGAGGGAAAGCTGTTAGAATTGGTTGCTTATGTATACTTTTTTTTTTATTGAATCTAGGCCGTTGATCTTTTAGATGGAATTAATCAGAAATTTTGGAGTGAAAGGTGGACTTGGATAATGTTGCAGTGGCGGGTAGTTAGTTATTTTGCAAAACAAAATTAGTAAGGGGCAGTGATGGAGTCGCAACTTAGTGAAATTACTATTTGATGCTAGGACGGACTTAGGATTTTAAGCTAGTAAGTGTTGGAGTATAAAGGGAAAAAAAAAAAAAAAACTTCAAATAGACACCTATATAGTATTAAAAAATTATAAATACACAAAATCGTTATTTCTAAATACATTAAGACGCAATCATATACCAACAAAGATAAAAACAAAAACAAAAACAAAATAATGTTTTTTTTTAATACAAGCAGTGGCGGAGCCACATGGAGATCGAAGGGGGCCTTGCCTCCCCCAAAAATTTTGGAAAAAAAAAAGAAAATATATATATTTTTGGAATTATCCTTATTAATTTGAAATTTTTTAAAGAAGCCTTATCATTTTGGAAAAATTATTAGGTGCTCCCGGAGTACTATAAATGTATACTCCCTCTTCTCACATGAATTGTGGGTCCCACTATTTATGTGAGAGGAGGGAGTACGTATTTATGGTACTTCGGGAGTACACAATAATTTATCATCATTTTGGCCCTATACTTGATAATATGCTTATATAGATTTAAGAAAGTCTAAAAATAAATATAACTTTCATTTAAATAGAATACAATCCAATTAGTAATAAATATATATGTCAAAAAAATTACAGCATTTAGACATTTTGCATCTTTAAAATGAACAAATAAGTATTTTAACAATTACCTCAACAAATAAAAGGGATTTAAAAAAAAAAAAAAAAAATCTTCATCCCATTGCCTCAACACATTGCTTAATTAACTTGCACCATAATAGTAGCAAATTGGAAGGTTAGAGGCTTTGTCGATTCGCTGCACTACCAAGTTCATCACACAATTGCAAAACATTTTGATCAGTGGTCACACAGGTGTCTCTCTCTCTCACTTTGCATGTCTTTGTTTGCCTTTCTTCTTCTTTTTTTCTTTCTAGTTCTTCTCTCCTTTAGGCTACACTGTTGCAATTTAGTGATTTACAATATAAAAACTAACAAAGCTTCCATGTGAATGTGTGAATAATAATGGTAGACTAGACTAGACAAGACAGACAAGGTTCCCTAAGCTTCTATGTAGGACCCTGTGTGGTTTTGCCCCTGACCCACTCTGTTGCCCACTTTCCCAATTACCAGGTAATGCATTTTTCTTTTCTTTTGTTTTCTTGTAATTTTCCTTATAATAAGTTATTTGTCATTACAATAATAAAAAAAAAAAAAAAAAATATATATATATATATATATATATATATATCATATGGCATTATAAATGTACATGATTAAAATATACTACCATATAACATTTAATTAATTGTCTTTTATTTAGCAATCTTTAAATTATTAGTATTTTTTTAGTATATATATATTTTTAATCTCAATCATTTTATTTAATGGGTGATAATTTATTTTGATAAATCTAGGTTCATATCTAATTTTAGGACTATTGACACATTCTTGATTTCATACACACACATCAAAAAATAAAAATAAAAAATAATTGTCTAATTTTATGTATGGCCCCCTCCAAAGATAAATTCTTAGTTTTGCTATTGAATACAAGGCTGGTTAGGATTTGTTGTTGTTGTTGAAGTTAGAGTATTCACAGTGGTGATACTTAAAATTTTAACTTTTAGCACTTCAAAAAGTTATTTTATTTATTTTACATCCTCACTTTACAATACATCAAATATCAAATATTCTATTTTTTTTATCATTTCATTTAAAATAATATAAACACTCATTAAAATAATAAAGGAAGAGAAAAAATTTGAGTTTTTTAATTGAAGGAAGAGATATAATCTTAATAAAATATTGTATTTTATTTTTAACAACTTGTTATAGTCAGCTGATATTTATACTAGTTTATTGTAGTTACAAAAAGTTTAGCTTTAGTTTCTCCAATAACACATGATTTTTTTGTGTAATTTTTTTTCCCCCTGCTAAAATGCAATCACCATTGTGAATGTTTTATTGTTTTGTTAAGTTCTTGGGTTGAATTGTTATTATTTGGGTGAGGCTAGCTAGGCTTATTGAGAAGAAGAGACCTAAGATTTTGGATGAAGGCCCAACAACAAAAATGAAATATATAATAACTATAAATAAATAAGTTGGACCCAGCGGGGCCCAGGCCCCCTTGGCCCTCACCTGGGTCTGACCCTGATCTCATGGTACTCCTCGAAAACTTCTAGTATCTGACAAAATAATTGATTCATTATGACGAAATTACCCTTAATTGAACATGATTGGTAAACGCCAATCCCACAAGCACATGAATAACAAGAATAAGAAATATATATATATATATATATATTTCTTTTTTTTTGTAAAAATGGGCATTATACTACAATTATATAATCGAAATGTCTACTCATTCTAATTTCCATTTCCGCACAAATATAAGGGACTGCTTTATATAAAAAACATCATCACATCCTTGTTATTCAGTGAGAATGCCAACTTCACATGGTAACATTGTTCTCACTTAATAATAGCAATGCCCTTTCCAGTTAGCCCAACTGGTAAAATCTCTGATGGTTGTATAAGAGATCTGGAGTTTAATCTCCGTCTATACCAAAAACTGATTGGTGTTTTGGTCTGATGATAAACAACTATCATCAGGAGCGGACGCCATAGGTTGAAACTCTCTCTAAAAAAAAAAAAGCTACATTATTTTTTTCTCAGTTAGATAAGATATTGTTGGTGATGAAATCAAATTGCGTGAGATCACTAATTAGGGTTATGCTGTTCATACCTTTTCTTCACCAATCATGTTCCATTTATGTTATCTCCTTAATTTCCAACCTGAATTTAAAATTTAAATTCTAAGTAGAAGTCATTAAAAATGGAAGATTTTTTTGGAGAAATAAATTTGACTCTTTCAGTTTTTCATTTATTGTTTTGGTCCGGCCATAGGGTACCGGATGTTGATCATAATGGAATTGAGTACTAAAATTCAAACTGATTGGAGGAAAATATGCCTCCACCAAGAAACTTTTTTGTAAGGGACTCTTTCCAGAACCACCATCCTTTGCACCAGGGCGCTGCCACCAACTGCGACACCATGTCATGACCACCTCATACAAAACCAAGAGGTCCAGGATTGCTACAATCACCATCCTCTGCATCTCTACAAGGTGACATTGACTGATACTTGAATCGGGGTGGCTATTTGTATGAAATAAACGGATATGTAGCTTTGCTTTCTATTATTTTGTGACAAAGGGATTGATCCAAGTAATTCTTTTTACCTAGACTTGAGCTTACTAAAACTAAAAGTGACCTATGCCGAGTGTATTTCAATGCAACATGATTGGTAAATGCCAGTCATCCAATTCCTAGACCATGTATAACAATGTAGGTGTGGGTGAGGTCATGGATTTTGAATCCATGAGGTTGAGTTCTTCTACCCAAAAAAAAAAAAAAAAAAATTGCAAGACAATTACTATGGCCTCCTCAAGCCTTTCAGTCAAGAAAATAACCAAAATGATGTGCTATCTCTCTTTGGACATGAGAAAGAATTGAGCTCTTTAGTCTCTCCTCTCTAGGACTCGGCCCATGTAATGGAAACCAATTGATGAAGCATAGAAGCCAATGGTTCCAAGTATCAAGAAGACAGCGTAGAATATGCAAGCATTGTAGCCCACAAACTTTAGCAGGCTCAGAGAAATTTTGGCTTTGGCTATAGCGTAGAAATAGAGGCCATATGCAAACATGAAAATGGCAATTGATCCCCCGCGAAACACAGATCTGCATTGTAGATAGACTTAGATAGATCAATAGATAAATAGATACTGGATGAAAAGAGATTAGTATATTGCTTCATGGAAATAAAAGATCTGATTTTTCATCAAATTAGGACCAAAATTTAGAAAAGCATGATTTGATACTAAAACTGAATGAATTTAGAAATAATTTGGGCTTCAAACTGTTCTTTCAAATGTTGCAATGAGGGGCCATCTTGTAGATAGGTTCTTTATTATAGTCAATAAAAATTACTCAGGTATAAAAGTTGTAGTCTTCAATTAGTTCACTACATATATGCAACATAAGACTTGAATGGCTCACAAATTTGCATTAGCATGCTAAAGTAACAACTAAGGGAAATCATTTTATGATGAAAATGTAGATAAGCATTTGATAAAGCTTGGTAGTTTTCCAGAGAGAGTTTTAATTCCCTAGCATTAGTAACTGAGAGTACCCTTGAAATTAGGTACTCCATCATTGATCAAGTTATGTGTTAAGAGATTCAATAAGTCTAAATGCACAACAAATTTCACATGATAGGTTGTGATTAGTGTATAATAAAAGTGATGTTAATAGTATTCCCATGTGAAAGTCATGTTGCACTATAAAATTGTTGTAAGTGAATTACCTCCACCACCATTGGTGATCTTGCTTGTACAGCTGATAGCATGTACAGATGATTCCACCACCACAGTTAGTGCGATGACAGAAACGAAGGCTATAAACATAGTACTAAATGCACCAGACTTTCAAACTGTACAAGCTGGCATAGATATCATCCATCATGGAGTAGATTATGCTGAAAGGCAGAAGACCCCCAAGGAACATTTGAGCAGGTGTCCTCATGTACCAAGCCTGATTTGGAATCTCACTTTGAGAGTGTCTGGTGGAACAAGTTATTTCAGATTCATTATGGAAGTCAGCCCGGATCTGCCACCAAAAGTTAGGAGTACGATAGCAATGAAAAAAAAAAAAGGAAGATAAGATAGGAGGTTGTTTTCGCTTCTATAGTTGTGGCAAGACTTGTTAAGATCACTGGAATAGGGCACATAGTACCCTCTAACATGACAAGCCTTGCAACCAACCAGCTGCCATTTGTGAATTATTTATCAATATTGAAGAAAGAATTAGCTCTCCTTATCCGTTTTCCTATTGCTATTGTGAGAATCACGTTCGTATTCTTTCAAAGTTGGAATATATATCCCATACTAAAGGGTCTTTGGCCATGGATATGACAGTCAACATCATCAATCATAAAATTCTACATCTTAATTTTTTTTTTTGGGTTATAAATTGTGATTTTTACGGTTTTAGATTCTAAATGTGTTTGAATCTTTTTTTTTTCTTCGATTGATAAATTTTAATATACGATTCTGTGTTTTAGATATTAAAAATAAAAAGTTTAAATTTTGTTGTGACTTTATTTTTTATTTTTGGTTTTAGATACAATTCTGTGTTTTAGATATTATAAAGAAAAAAGTTTAGATTTTTTTTGTGACTTTATTGTTTCTTTTCAGTTTTGAATTGTAGTTTTGTTAGATTTCAAATTGTTCTTTTCACATTTTTTTTTTAAAACTTTTCACTGATTTAATATTTTTAAAGAAATATATTTTGTGTTTTAGTAGATATTAGGTAGAGAAAGATTGGATTTTGAGATTTTTATTTTTGTCAATAATTGCCAATTTTTAACATATTTCGATGATGCATAATAAAATTTATGTAAACCTTATTTATGAATAAATATTTTTCTTACTTTTCCTTTTGAATTCTTGAGATTTTTTTTTTCATTTTAATAATAGAGAAATAATATTAGTAGCAGTTCAAAAGGCCTGTTAATTAAGGAAGTAACAAAATGTCAAAAACCGTATATATTGGAAATTTAAATACTATGATTTGTGAATAAAATAGAATGAAGGAAAAGAATATATATTTGTAATTGACCCAAAAAACTTGGGGATCAATGACAAGACTTTGTTGGTGTTGATGTTGTTGTTTGTTTTGATAATGGAAAAAAAGTGTTTCATAAATTATGATCCTTATATATTTATCACTTTCATATAAAACTTTCTTACACGATGGGCAGGTTGGGTACTAGCTCCACTAATTAATTAATCTAAAGACCTCATAGGAAACCTTTAATAAAGTGTAAGAAATAAATCGTGGCCTTAAGCCATTTACTGATTGCACTAGTCAGATTCTTCGCAACAGTCCTAAAATTGCAAGGTTTCAAAAGTGGAAATGATTGCTAAGAAAGACTAAGTAAAAAGTGAAAAGAAAAAAAAGAAAAGAAGAACAAGAATAGAAAAGTGGAAAGAAATTTCCAAAATGATTTCATGCGGATAAATTTCATGTAAATTTTTGCACTTCAGTAGAATTTTCAAAAAGACGATACTACTGAGAATCACGTTGGTATTCATTCAAAGTCAAAATGTAAAAAGAAAATGCAGCGCACTCATTAAATATCAATCATACACTTCAACATCGGCATCCAAAGTTTCCGTTTCCATTCTTTTGATTAATAATTCAGAAGCCCGTATTGACTGGAGTCAATCTATATATGCAAAGGGACCCATGCAATAGAAAATTAGCTGCTTTGATCTGGGTTATGATAGCACTATGATTTAATAATCCAAAAATATTTTAGAGAGAAAATACAGGCGGAATATTTGTTTGACAGCAACTGAAGTTAATTTTTACCATATGAGTAGAAGAGAAAATCTGGGGTCTGGGGTTTGTTTTGATTTAGGAGAACCTGCGAAGCGGTGTGGTATAATTACAGATTTTGTGTCCTGATTTCTGAGCAAAACAGTACCGTTTTGCAGAGCAGCTCTTCACTTTAATCTTATTTGAAACATCATTTCCGGATGATGTGTCAGTTTGGCTACATTATATTGCAGTTTACAACTTTAAGTTTGGGTAATTTTGAATTTCCCCTCCAACATTGCACAGCACATGAGCTTACCGTTAAATATAATGCCACATTAGCTCAAAACGATGTTGTTGTGAATAAATCAATTGAATCTTGAAATTATGGTTTATCGAGTCACCATCATATTTAAGTTTAATTAAATCTTTCACATTATTTCCATCAATCTATGATTTTTGATACCTCTCTATGATTTTCGATATTTCTCTCAATTAATTCAATCTTCTTCGCTTTTGACCTAACTTAGCTATTATAAACTTCGGTTTTATATATATATAAATATAAATATAAGGTTCTTTTGATTAATAATTCAGAAGGCCGTTTTGATTGAGTGGAGTCAGTTTATGCAATAGAAAAGTAGCTGCCTTGATCGGGAAACGATGCACTATGAATAATAAAAAAAATCCTCGACATGCACAAACGCGCAATATTTATTTCTTTGACAATGATAGGGTCATGACTTGAAGTTTCTTAGAGCTAATCCATGATTGGGGCTAGGCGAGTTTGGTCCCCTTCTTTACAATTGCATGGGTGGCTCCCCTTCTTTGCAAGTCGCCATTAAGGAATTGTCTTCACTGAAATATCAAAGGACCTTGACTTCTCTGAAGCTTTTTTTGCATAGACTGACTCCAGTCAATACGGCCATCAGTCTATTCTTAATCCCAAGTGAATTCTATTCTTGAATGAACATAACACTATATAAGCAATCAAGAGACTTTATTACAAAGTCCTTGTAAAAGTAAGATGGATGGTGGTGGTAATGAGTTCAACACTATCACAGGTTGCCCCTCTGACTTATAGTCAAACATTAGCTTTAGTTTGTTAATTATTTATGAAATTTTGTTTATTTTAGTTTTTGAAGGACTTCTTTAGATTATTTGATTTTTTAATTTGGCCAGACTAAATAAAAAGTTACACTCTTAAGTTGATTTGTCAATTTGGTTAGACTAAATTGTAATTTACCCTCTTAAATTTGAAAATTTTGAATTTTATCTTCTAAAGTTTCAAAATTTTGGATTTGCACCCCTGACATTGCATAGTGTTTGGAATAAGACCCCTCTGCCTCTATTCATGAATGAGGCAACCATTAAATGTCACATTACCTAAGAACTGTATGGTTTTGAATAAATCAATTAAATCTTGGAATTGTAGTTATGGAGTCACCATCATATTTAACTTCAATCAAATCTTGAATAGTATATCCAACAACCTTGATTATATAATTTTTGACATTCTTATTCAATTCAGTATTCTTTGCTTTTGACCAATCAGCCCCAAACTTGGGTTAGCCACTGTTTAATTTCGATAGGAAAAAAACCAACGTATTCCACACGTAATTTCCAATAACCACAAAAATGCAGGAACGGAGGCTAGCAAGCATGAATCCAGACTTAAGTACAGTAAACAGACTGATGGCCGTATTGACTGGAGTCAGTCTATGCAAAAAGGGACCCCTGCAATGGAAAATTAGCTTGCTTTGATAGGGAGATGATGACACAATGAAAAAAATACAAAATTTTCCAGAGAGCAATATTTCTTTGAGAGTAATAGGATCTTGACTTGAAGTCCATAAGAACAAAGTAGCTAACCCATGATTGGGGCTAGGTGAGTTTGGTCCACATTGCATTTGCATGGGTGGTTCCCCTTCCTTGCACAGGTCGCTAGTAATCAATTTGACTTCACTGAAAAATCGAAGGACCACGACTTCTAGCAAGTAGCAACTAAAGCTTTTGCTATATGAGAGCACCAATAATGCTACTCGATCACCTATCAGATTTTTAATACTCAACCGAATTTTAATTTTCAACTATATATCTGTTAGACCGTGAGCTGTGCTGACACTAGGGAGTCAAATTGTGGTCCTCCAACAATCCCTCCCTCACAATGATACTCCCGTGAGTCGAACTTATGACCTTGGCTTAGATACCATTTGTCGAACCGTAAGTTGTGTCATTCCACCTTAAAATCAATTGGTGATGAGGAAGATACATTCAAATATTTTATAACATTCGACATTACACCACACAAGCCTGTTTTTAAAGTGATTGTAGGGTGTCAAATTGTGGTCCCCCAAAAATATCCTCTAATATATAAGGATAATACTAAACCTAAAAGTTTATAACTACGGATTTTGACCCATTTTTATTTTCTAATCAACTCAATCTTGTGGGTTTTCTAACACTTAACTAACCATATTAATTCCACGTGAATTTTCCAACAAAATGTGCTAGATGCCGCTGCATTAGGAGGAAAATCCAACTAAGAAAAAAATCCAAGATGCTTTTACACTGAACTAATCTTCTTCAGCTTTTTATTACTCGTAGCTTATTATCCTACTCCTTGCAACTTCCATTGTTATTGTATCCTTGGTTCCAATGTGACCCAATTAAATTTTATCATCCCTCTTTCTTTTGGTAATTATCCAATGTGAGATTTTTAAGAGTTAACAAACAGAATTACTCCCACGCGAATATTCTAGCAAAATGTGCTAGATGCTGCTGTTGAAATAGTCATCCAACTTCAGTGCCATGTGACAATGTTTCACCTTAGTTGCATTAAGAGGAAAGAAAAAACCAAAAAAGAAAAATTCAAAGTGGCATTTACACTGGACAAATCTTCTACTGTTTTTAACTCGTAGCTTAATTTATAATATCCTTAATCCTTGCAGACTTCCATTGTTTATTGTGGCCTTGGTTCCCTTTGAAGCATAATTTCTAATTTACTATTGATTAGTATCAGTTTCATATGGCAGGAACCAACTTTAACCGTGGCGGCTTCATGATAGTTTTCTAGGAGAGTCAGCAATGATGGAACTAGAAATTTGTCATGAAGGCAAGTAAAAAAATAAAATGATGATTTTTATTTTCTGCATATACAACTTCCATATTATATACAATAATCTAAAATACAATATAACTATATTGTACAATATTAATAGTCTAAAAAATTTATTAATAGTTTAAAGATCGGTAAGATAACAACCATTGAATTCATAAACAAATATAATTAAATAATTAATACTACATTTTTTTCAAATAAAGAAGAATAGTAACACACCTAGGAGTAGGACTAGGAGTAAACGTGAAACGAAGAAAAAAAATAGTAACTAATGTAAGTTTTTGCTTTTGAAGTGTATGGCTTTTTAATCATACACGTGGTTGCTCTCTTAGAATTTAAGAAAGCACTAAAAGACTTCTTGGACTTGGAAATTTATAGAGCATTTATCAAACTACTTGATCAAATGAAGAGAAAAACTAAGAAAATATAGAAGTGAAAGAGAGATAAGGAGAATGAGAAGAGAATCACATATGTAGATAGAGATTTTTTGGTTGTAATGGTAGTGTAATTTTTTGCTTATGAAGAAGAAAAGTGTAGGGAAAAACAGCTTCATTTCGCTATCAATAGCAAAGTAAGCCAGAGTCTTGGAGAGAAGAGCCTTTTTTTTTTTTTTTTTTTTTTTTTTTTACGAATGAGCAAAAATTTGGAATTTTTATTTTTTTATTTTTTATTATTATTATTTTTTATAAAATTAAATACTGTAAGTGTAGTGCTACTGGCACAATACTTTTACAAAAATTTTACAACAAAATCTAGATGGCAAGTTGTTAAAGATATGTAAGAAAGTAATGTCAATTATGGGTCCAAATAAAAACTAGTAACAACTTGCCACATATGTGAAGATATTGTGAAAGTAGCATTAAGATGATCATATCAAAATTTATTTCAGTTGGGTTTAAATAAAATTTAGGGTTAAATATTCAAAATTTTATTTTAGGGAGTCAAAACAAAATTTAAAAAAAATATTTATATATTAAAAAAAAAAATGAACAGGCCTTTGAACCCCCTGGCTTGAACATGGAATATTTAATAGTAATTAGTTAATTACAATGCTAAAATGGAGGCTTACTTGAATCGCTGCTGAAGCATATAGTACGTAATTGGACTTGTACAATTCCACAAAGATTAGTGTTATAGACACAAACTATTTTACAACATTTTTACAAATTGTTGATGTGGCAAATTTTTACTAGTTTTAATATAGGTCCATCACTAACATCACATTTTTACTTACAATTACTATTTGGAAAATACTAAAGTTACATTAACCGTTTGTAAAAATGTTGTAAAATAATTTGTCTCTGTAGTATTACTCTTCCACAAATAGGGTTATTGCAGCTGGATCTATGTCACTATCTAAATCACCAGTGTTAGAACTAGAAGTGAAGGAAACCTTTAATGAAGTGTTAGAAATAAATCATGACCATTACATCATTTACTGATTCCACTATTCTAAGGACCTCATATAGGGAAAATTATTAAATATTTCAGAAGTACCATAAATCTGTACACCTCCCTCTTACATGAAGTGTGGATCCTATTATAAATTTAATTAGTGCGACTCACAGTTATGTGAGAGGGAGGAGTACGCATTTATAGTACTCTGGGAATACTCAATAATTACCCCTCGTATAAAACCTTTGATAAAGTTTAAGAAATAAATCGTGGCTATTAAACCATTTGCCGATTGCACTATTCATATTCTTAAAAAAAGAAAAAAAATTGCAAATTAACTTTGCAGCAATTCCACTATCAGTAATCTAACAAGGGCCTAAATTAACTTTCCAAGATGATTTCGTGGAAATCATGCCGGTAGATTCATGTAATTTTTTGCACTTCAATAGGGTTCAAAAAGATGTTGCTTCATGATAATCACGTTGGTATTCATACAAAGTAAAATACAATCTCACCACAATACCAATAGCAAAATCTTCCTCTGAATACTCCAACTCTCCATGGTTGTAGCACTCAATAACCTCCAAGAAAACTTCACCAATTTATCTTCCTTATGTGTGTGGCTTGAGCAAAGAAAAATGTCACATTTTTCTTTTTCACTCTCTCACACTCTCGTTGTGTATTTCTCTATTTCTTCGAACTGCAACTCTCAAGCTAAAACCCTCTCTTTCTCTGTGTTTCTTTGAACGATTTTAGACCCCTTAAAACAACCAGATTGGTTAGCCTAGATTAATTAGCCAAGTTGTTACTTAGTCAAATTATGCAATTCTAGGTTAAAGCAATCAAACAATCATATCAAAAGTATAAAGTAGCGGAAAATAAATAACACAAGATATGATCACCCAGGAAACCACACGGTAAAAACCTGGGGAGGATTTGACCTAGCTATTCTCAAGGTAAACCTGAATCCACTATGCGAAAGAATCGAAGTTCATACAAAAGGACTACAAGCTCCCCGCTCGACTTCCTAATGCTACCCACCAGTAGAACTTACTAACACAACCACGTGCAAGCTCCGAATCCACAGACTCCTTCTTTCTTGGACTCTTCAATCAGCTACAAGCACCCACGCTTGATATTATTTAAACTTCAATGGTAGCAATCGAGTTGATCATCAAGATGTAGATAATAACTCTACCTTGAAAACCCTAAACTTTGTGTAAAGGAAAGCTCCTCTAGATCTTACAAGAGATTTACACAAAACCGCAATGTATGAGCAACAATACAACTGGAGCAACTCTAAAAACGTGGCTAGGGTTTTTCTTTATATACCTAGGGTAAAAACAGAAAACCCAAAACGTTTAATGAGTTAGGGCTGAGCTGGAATATTCTGCAGAAAAACATTCTGCCCGAGATTCGATCGATCGAGCCTTTCCTTCGATTGATCGAGCCAGGCCGAAATGCACCTATGCATCTGCAGCCACTCGATTCCAACTTTACATGAAAGACCCAACTTTGAGCAAGTCTAAACAAGACTAAATAACCTGTTTTGATCATGGTTTGCCAACAATACAAATTAGAGTTCTAAATACATAAAATCCTAAATCTTTAGAACCTAACAAACTCCCCCTTTGGCAATCCGTGACAAAACACAAACTTAAAAGCTCAAAGTTTACAATTAAAAAGCCCTTTACAAAATAATGCTCATAAAATCAAAATTCAATCCTAACTACTATCCATCAGTTGCAAGTGTAGACAGCAGCTCAATTGAATCAACCTGTATATTCCTGAAATACTCAACAAACGCATAAACGCATGTGTGACAGAAAATAGTATATAAACAGGTATAACATTCTTGTATGATTCACACAACACATAATAAAGAAATATATCAATGAATAACTCATAGAATATAAATCAATAAACAGTGAATCCAAGGAAACAAGAATCAAATATAAAATCATGTATATCAATCAATGTTACTCCCTCTAACATGAATATCCCAAAAATGATATACAAAGTGAAGTGCCTAAATACAATCTACTCCACAATAAACAAAAATCTCCCTAACTACAAAAAATCTTCTCTACAAACTCTACTCCCCCTTTTTGTGACGGAATGCCAAAGGGCAATCACAATCCATCATCAAAAGGAGGTGGTGAGGACGAACGCAGATGCGCTAGATCAGCTCGCAAAGCTCGGATCTCATCAAAAAGGTCCACCAAAAGCTGACCATGAGCCGCTTGAACGGTCATGACAGTCTCCAAAGTACGACGGACATCAAAGTCATCCGATGGAGGTGGAGGAACAGCAGCAGGAGCAGCAGCATCAGGATCAGGAACAGCCTCACCAATAGGACCTGTAGAAGAAGAGGGAGGAGGTGCGGACCCGGAAGGCTCAGACCTAGGGTGTTTAGAGCCAGCTCGAAGATGAGCAGCCCTCTGTCTAAGAAAAGACGCACCTAAGGGACCAATGACATGCACAGGCTCCGAGGAAGGGAAATCCTCTAAACCTAAATAAAGAAGAATCCTATGGATGAAAATAGGATGAACAAGAGCATGAGCAGAAGATGAACTCCTATACACTTCGTTCAAAGAACAAAGGAACAAGTGGGGAAAACTAATAGGAGCATCAGTGACCAGAGCGTACAAAAATACACATCGCTCGAGAGGAATGGTGTGAAGATGAGAAATGGGCCAGATAGAGTGACAAGCTATCCTAAAGAAAAGATAGTGAAACTCAGAAAGCTCAGCAGTAGTGATCCGAGGATCAGAACCCCATTGGATAGTAGACCCAGTGATGTAAGACATAACATCACTCAAAACTGGAGACTCATCATAGGGATAGACAGGGTGCTGTACCAAAGGTACCCCTAGAGCATCAGCCACTACCTTAGGAGTAATGGAGTACTCTATGCCTCGTATCCAACTCTTGACTAGAGTGTTGGAATCATAGATGCGAATAGAGATGTTCGAGAAGAACTCTCTAATCAAGGTAGCAGGTGGAGGAGGATCAGAAATATCCACCAAGGGTAACCAGCCCCGACACTCTAAATTTGCCCTAATGGTAGGATCAAGCTCATCTAAAATGACAGAACGCTCAGACCAAATTTTCCTCTTAAGGTTCAACTTATCATAAATCTCTTGATTTTTCTCACTTGGAAATTTCTCTCGGTCAAAGGGAGGAGGGGATGGGGAAGAGGCGGTGACAGACCTACGAGCACTAGTTTTCCTAGGCATGATGCTAAGGAAAGGATAGAGACACAGAGAAAACCAAAAAAAAAAAAAAACCAAGGGCAGACTGCAAGTCAGCACAGAAAAAATATAGAGCAAAAATCTATATGATGCATGAACAGTTAAAATGACATGATGCATGTACTAATGCAGTAAACAAATGTCAAAATTAAGTTCAATTGCACAAAATTGGCTTGAGCATAGAGTTTCTAATAAAAACCCCAAAAATTTGAAAACCACTTGAAAAATTTGAAACATAAGGATGAATTAAGCCTTACAAGACATTACACATAGATTATAATGCCCAATTACATCCAATCAACAAGCCAATTTCATCAATTACAACTCAATTTAACAAAATCCCCAATTCGGAACTAGAACATAAACCCTAAAATTTCAATTTCTCACAAAAACCAAAATTGATCAAATTAAACTATTACAATCAAGCTTATAACATGTCTCCATCAAAACCCATTGATCAATTGCACAAGATTTTGCTCGAAACATCAAAAATCCCAAAATAGAGAGGTCCCAAAATATTGAGTGAAAATGCATGAAAAATGCATGAAAAATGTAATTAAACTCAAAAAGGAAGGGCAAAAGAGACTTACCGGCTTGAGGAAAGAGAATTCTTGCAAAAAATTTGGAGGAAAACGACAAAAAATCGCTGTAGATCCGTGCCAACTCGGAGAGAGAAAGAAAAGTTTGAAAACTTTTTGAAAAAGATAGTTGAATCAGTCCAAGAAACTATTTTTAAAAAGCTGATTCACGATTTTCGATTGATCGAAAATTACCTTCGATCGATCGAATCACTCCGAAATTTTATAAAAGAAATTTTAAAATTTTCGATCGATCGAATCAGACAGCGGATCACAGTATTTTTCAGAAAAAATCCAGTTTTGAAAACCTTAAACCAATTTTTGAAAAAAACAACTCCTTAAAGCATTGAAATCAATGAACCATAATGCATGAGTATGAGATGAAATTGAATGATTTTTCAAAAACCCAAATTTGTAATCCCAGTTTCTCCAAAGAAAGTTTCAGCCAGTTCTTCTTTCAATTTCTCAGGCAAACTAATGTTTTGCATAAATCTCAAGATATTTTCAAACTTGGTTGGTCAGACCACAAACACACACAATAACATGTACAGTGTTTAACAAAGAGTAACTCGTGTAGTGTGTGCAAACTAGCAAAAGCTTGAGAAACATGTGAGGTGATATGTGTATAACAATCAATCACAAAGTCTACAAAATTCATCACATAGAATTTAAAAGAGACTATCACCTAAAGAGTTACATCATATAACTCTCACATCTCCTAGAACATAAGCTTGCAATCATGTAAGTTTCTTATTTTTAGCCTCTTAATCATGTGAATTTGGCATCAAGCCTAATAGTACACACCAGTTTTAATTAAGTGAATTGGCAACAAGCCTAATAGTACACACAAATTTTAAGCATTAAGCAATTAAACCGAGACTACATCTTATGTTCTTTTTGTGCATGTGCTACACTTTCTCGAGCACAAAATCTTATGATATGCACTAAGGTGTTCATGATTGGCTAGTGAACAGTGGTGAGGTGGTTATTTATGCCTTTCTCAAAAGAATCTAGTCCGATAGTCAAATAACATGTGACTTCAAGATTAAGACAAAGTGATAAACACTATAAACATCTTTCCCACACAACATGCACTACAAAGTTTCAACTAGTCAAGTGCAATAAATAAGCTCATCAAAGCTAAACAAGGTACATAAAACATGTTATGTGTAAATAAAATGACCAACCTTGTCTTCAAAGACCAAGAAAAATAGTGCCAAACACAATTTGCTTTTTCTTTTTTTTATATTTTATTTTAAAGAGAAAACAAATAAAACCTAGAATGTAATGCAATGCAAATCCTAGAAAAAAAAAACACAAAAACACAAAAAACCAAAGAACAATGGTCACAGAGGAATGAGCAGTGAAGCACAAGGACCATGTCAGAAAGACTCAATTAGGACGAGTCTTTTGCATCCAAAACCTTTTAGATGCACCACGAGCATTGAAGTTCTTATTCACATTCGAGTGATTTCCAACTCCAGGATTGGAATAAAGGTTCAACGCCTTTACCAATTCACCAATAAGTGCAATAGGATTTTGTGCTTGAGGCACAGACACCTTTGGTTTGTTTGCTCTCTTAGCAGCTTGAAGCTTGTAACATTTAGGACGAATGTGTCTAGACTTTCCACAATAATGACAAACCCAAGCAGGTTTACCATGCATTTTGTCCTTAGAAAGAGTAGAATCTTTAGGTTTAGACTCTCTCACATCAACCCTAATCTTCCTAGGATGTGAAACTTCTACAGGTTTGACAACCTCACTCACAGGGGGTTTGACAGTTTCACTCACAACCTCACTCGTGGAAGGTTCAGAAGAAGAAGAAGGAACAAACTTCGTGGAAAGTGGAGCAGAATCAAAGATGCTTTCAACATATCCTAACCCAGATTTATCAGAAGGATAATTTTGAACATTCAGCCTGTGATCAAGTTTAGAACTAGCAGATCTAGCAACAGATAAATCATGTTCCAAAGTTTTAACTTTATCAAGCAAAAGCATGTTCTCAGATTTAACATTGTTCAAAAGATCATTAGCATCCAACAATTTAACAAGCAAATTTTTCTTTTCAAGCTCAAGAGTTTCAATTTTCTTTAGGCCAAGTTCAACAATCATAGTATCCTTTACATCAATTTTGCAAAGTTTATTGTAGGCCTCTTGAAGATCTGCATCCTCAGAGAGTTCCTCATCAGAAAGGTTCTCTTCAACAGATACGCTTTCATTGACTACAGCTGTAGCAGTGAAAGTAATGAAGTTTCCATTCTCATCACATCCGGATTCATCATCAGAAACCTCATTATCACTAAGGGTTACAGCCATAGCTTTACCCTTAGTCCTTAAGAATGTAGGACATTTAGATTTCACATGACCATACCCTTGACAGCCAAAACACTGAGGACCCAATAAATTATTTGAAGATTGACCAACTTTTTCTTTAGGTTTTTCAAAGTTATTCATTTTAGTGGGATCATTCTTCCTAAAATTTCTAGGTTCAGCAGTGTTTGTACCTCTTGCCTTTCTGTTTGTATTCCTAAGAAAGTTTTTAAAGTTTTTGGCAAGGTATGCAATTTCTGTAGCAGAGAATTCATCATCAAATCCACCACCATCAACATCATCAACTGACTTAAGAGCCATTGATTTGGATTTGTTCACTTTGGGTAGGTCAGACTCATAGGACTGAAGAGATCCTACAAGTTCATCAACAGGGATGGAGTCCACATCCTTACTTTCAGTAATGGCAGTCACTTTGGATCTAAAGTCTTCAGTTAAAGATTTAAGAATCTTCCTAACAATTTTAGGTTGATCATAGATTTCACCCAAATTAAAAGCAGAATTAACAATGTCATTCAATTTAGCATAGAATTCATCAAAAGTTTCATCCTCAGACATTCTAATGCTTTCAAATCTAGAAGTCAATTGCTGCAGTTTATTGATCTTAACTGCCTTTGTGCCTTCATGCACAGTTTGGAGGATTTTCCAAGCAGTATGAGCAACCTCAACATTTGAGATCCTCTTAAATTCCTCCATAGAAATAGCATTAAAGATGGCATTCATAACTTTGCTATTGAAGCCTGCTGCTTCTTTTTCAGAAGTTTGCCACTCACTCACAGGAGTAGTGGGCTTCTGCCAACCGTATTCAACGGAATTCCACACTCTCTCATCAATAGATTTCAGGAATGCTTTCATCCTTACTTTCCAATAAGCATAATTGTTCCCATCAAAGTGAGGAGGAACAACAAGAGAGTGTCCATGCTCCATGATAACAGGGGTCAAGGATCAGCTCAAAGATCAAAAAATCTCTTACAAGAGAGCAACCTTGCTTTGATACCACTTGAACGGTTTTAGACCCCTTAAAACAACCAGATTGGTTAGCCTAGATTAATTAGCCAAGTTGTTACTTAGTCAAATTATGCAATTCTAGGTTAAAACAATCAAACAATCATATCAAAAGTATAAAGCAGCGGAAAATAAAATAACACAAGATATGATTACCCAAGAAACCACACGGTAAAAACCTGGGGAAAATTTGACCTAGCTATCCTCAAGGTAAACCTGAATCCACTATGCGAAAGAATCCAAGTTCATACAAAAGGACTACAAGCTCCCCGCTCGACTTCCTAATGCTACCCACCAGTAGAACTTACTGACACGACCACGTGCAAGCTCCGAATCCACGGACTCCTTCTTTCTTGGACTCTTCAATCAGCTACAAGCACCCACGCTTGATATTCTTTAAGCTTCAATGGTAGCAACCGAGTTGATCATCAAGATGTAGATAATAACTCTACCTTGAAAACCCTAAACTTTGTGTAAAGGAAATCTCATCTAGATCTCACAAGAGATTTACACAAAACCGCAATATATGAGCAACAATACAACTGGAGCAACTCTAAAAACGTGGCTAGGGTTTTTCTTTATATACCTAGAGTAAAAACAGAAAACCCAAAACGTTTAATGAGTTAGGGCTGAGCTGGAATATTCTGCAGAAAAACATTCTGCCCGAGATTCGATCGATCGAGCCTTTCCTTCGATCGATCAAGCCAGGCCGAAATGCACCAATGCATCTGCAGCCACTCGATTCCAACTTTACATGAAAGACCCAACTTTGAGCAAGTCTAAATAAGACTAAATAACCTATTTTGATCATGGTTTGCCAACAATACAAATTAGAGTTCTAAATATATAAAATCATAAATTTTTAGAACCTAACATTCTTGCTCACTCTGGAACTCACACAAAATGGCCAAAAATGGCTCTCTTGCTTTAGCTCTCCACTTAAGGTTGAATGGCCTTTCTTTTCTTTTTGGCTTCCTTTTTTTCTTTTCCTTCACAGTGGCAAAGCTAGGAATTTATATTTGGGAGGGCCAAACGTAAAATTAGACAATTAATTATTTCTCTATGTATATATTAATTACATCCATACTAATAATGATGTATATATAATTTAATAATCAAAATCCAAAAGTGTATTGTTTCTGAATTACCATCTTCTAAACTCGTCCATAAACCTAGATTTATCAAATTAAATTATCACCCATTAAAAATAATGACTAAAATTAAAAAAATACTAATAATTTAAAGAATTTTAAATAAAAGACAAACAATCATTCAACTTTCAATATATATAAAAATATCTATAACTACAACCAAGTACATGTTATATTATTTTATATATAAATTAAATGATAAAAATAATATATTTTAACCATATACATTTATAATGTTATGATATATTGATTATTTTAATATTTTAAAAACAAATAAAAATATAAGAAAAGTCAAATCAAACAAAATGAAAAATAAAATAAAAGTACATGGTAAAGTGGGAGTAGCCGACACAGCTACACTAGGGCTGTCCACCAGAAACCGAAACCCTACCCACCCGCCCAAACCGCCCGGACCGACCCGAAAACCGACTGACCCGACGCCGGTGACGGTCGGCGGCGGATCTTTGCCCTGAAAAACCGATTTAGGCGGGTCGGATGGCGGGTTTTCTTCTCCAAAATCCGATGAACCCGATCCGACCGTAGAAACTTGTGAAAGAAGACCAGTTCTACCTAGATCCACTCAGATCCGGTGAAGATTTGGTAGTTTTTGGTTAGATCCGGCGATGAGATGAAGTTTTCGCTCAAATCTGGGCTTGAGGTGGTGTTTTTTGCTTCGATCTCGTGGTTGTCACACAGATCCGAATAAAAATCAACAGATCCGGCGAAGATCCAGTGAAGATAAGGCAAAGATCTGGCGATGAGATGGAAGTTCTCGTTCAAATCTGGGCTTGAGGTGGTCTTTCTTGCTTCGATCCCGCGGTTATTGCACAGATCCGAAGAAAAATCAACAGATTCGGCGAAGATCCAGTGAAGCTTTGGCGAGAACCGGCGAAGTTTTAGCGATTTTCGGCGAAGTTTCGACGAAGATCTGGAGGTTGAAACTCACTCCGACTTCGACCGACCTGACCGTTGTCCACCGCAGCCCGATCCGACTCGACCGAAGGTTGTCGGCGGTCGGCGGTGGGTTGTTCAACCTCCCACCCGATGTGAGCGGGTCGGTTCCGGGTTGGGCACAAACCCGACCCGGACCGACCCGTGGACACCCCTAAGCTACACACCTGCTTTTGCAAGAAGTATTTTAACCACACACACGTGGTTACCTAGTGGAGGAAAATAATTTAAGTGCTACCTCCAAAATATTTTTACAATAATTTTACAATAAATTTTAAGTAGTAAATTGTTATTAGTTCTAATTTTAATCCACGACTTAAATAATTTTTTTGCGCACTCGTAACAGCTAATAATAATTTGTCACTTAAAATTTATTGTAAAAATATTATGTATATAACATTTTTTTATTAAAATAACTCTACTCTATATATATATACACTAATTTTTTTTCAAATATTTTTAGAGGACCAAGGCCCCTTTGGTCCCAATATGACTCCGCCTCTATTCCTTCAGCGTGTCCAACACGCTTAAGTCAAGTCTCATCAAGAGACATGGCTCAAAGTAAAAAATAGAAAAGCGAAAAGAAAAATAATAATAAAAAGGGGAGGAAAAGAAAAAAGTAGCACATTCGTCAGATTGACTTCCAGTCTTGGGTTGGTTAAGGACTGTATTTCAATGATTAAAGTGTGTTGAGTGATGAATATATAACAATCAAATATTGGCCCCTTTGCAACGCACTCATCAATCAATCATAAACTCTAACATGGCTCCCTCTGTTTCCATTTCCATTCAGATAGTAGCATTATGGGTTCTTTATGTCTCGATGCACTCCACAACTATGGTTATTGCAACTGGCTCTTTGGCAGCATCTAAATCATCAGCACTTGAACTAGAAGCGAAGGCTCTCCTGGAGAGTGGGTGGTGGGCTTATTACTCCTACAATACATCCTTAAATCATTGCAAGTTGTATGGAATCAAATGCAATGATGGTGGAAGCATCATAGAGATTGACATGAGTAGGTTCCGTCTACAAGATGAGATCAGTAAACTCAACATCTCTTCCTTCCCAAATTTAGCCCGTCTTGATCTGTCTAATAATTGGCTTACGGGGAGCATTTCATTTGAGATAGGCACCCTTCCAAAGCTCACCCACCTTGATCTGTCCCATAACTCTCTCACAGGTAAGTTGCCTCCTTCATTTGGAAACCTCACTCGATTAGTGAAATTTGACATTTCTTCAAATTTTATCAATGGTTCGATTCCCAAAGAATTGGGAAATTTAACAAATCTCACCTATTTTAGTGTGCATGCCAACCAACTCATCGGTGAGTTACCTCTTTCACTTGCAAACCTCACTAGATTACAGGTATTTGACATTTCCTCTAATCTAGTCAGTGGTTCCATACCCAATGGATTAGGTAATTTAAAGAATCTTCTAGAATTAAGATTGAGTCATAACGAATTTATCGGAGCAATCCCTTCTGCTCTTGGCCTTTTAACCAATCTTTCCATCTTGGATTTGTCTTTTAATAAAATCAATGGTTCTATAGTGCCAGAAATTGGATTGCTAAAGAATTTGTCGGAATTGGACCTAACAAAAAACAATCTCACTGGTTCAATCCCTTTGTCTATAGGTCATCTAACCAATTTGGTTTCTTTGTCTCTTTCTATGAATCAAATCAATGGTCACATTCCACTAGAAATAGGCAACATGAAGAATTTGAGTTACTTCAACCTTAGCAATAACAAAATTGTTGGTCCAGTTCCTTCGATTATTGGTCAATTAACTGGGTTGGAAACGTTGTCCCTTAGTTGGAACCAAATCAGTGGCTCCATCCCCAAAGAAATATCTAATTGCACGTGGTTGAGTGAATTGGTATTGAGCCATAACCATTTAACTGGAAGCATTCCATCTCAAATTAGTGACCTTCTGTATTTAAATGCTATTGACCTAAGTTATAATACTATCAGTGGGGAAATTCCTTTTAAACAAGGGGATTCACAACCTTTAAGGCTCTTGGATCTCAGCTGCAATAATCATACTGGAAATATTCTGGATCTTTCAGCTTCAATAAAAGAAGTGAACTTTTCCCACAATTCTTTCCATGGTCGAATCCCTGATAGCTACTTATATTATGCACCTTCAACCTTCATCGGCAACAAAGATTTATGTGGTGATGCCAAAGGCTTCCCTCCTTGCCCAAGCAACAATAGATCCATTGTCCATCAAATAAAATTTTTTGTTCCCTTAATTGCTTTCCTTATATTTTTACTTCTTGGGTATTTTTTCCGCTCTCAATGTAGAGTTAGGAAAATGTCATTTGAGTTAAGGGAATCAAAGAATGGGGATTTGTTCTCAATATGGAATTATGATGGAAAAATTGCATATGAAGATATCATTGAAGCAACAGAGGACTTTGACATTAGATATTGTATTGGAACAGGTGGTTATGGTAGTGTTTACAAAGCACAGTTGCCTAATGGTAATGTGGTTGCCTTAAAGAAACTTCATCGCTTAGAGGCTGAGGACCCAAATTTTGACAAGAGTTTCAGAAATGAGGTCAAAATTTTAACTGAAATCCGACATCGGAATATTGTGAAACTGCATGGTTATTGTTTGCACAAACGATGCATGTTTTTGGTCTATGAGTATATGGAAAGGGGAAGTCTATTTTGTGTCCTACACAACAATGCTGAGGCTGTAGAATTGGATTGGATGAAGAGGGTGAACATAATCAAAAGTACAGCACATGCATTATCTTATATGCATCATGAAGGTGTCCCGGTAATTGTTCATCGAGATATAACAAGCAACAATATTCTATTGAACTTTGAGTTAGAGGCATTTGTGTCAGATTTTGGCACGGCTAGACTTCTTGATTCAGATGCCTCCAATCAAACTTTAATTGCTGGGACTTATGGTTATATAGCTCCAGGTGAATTATATATTATTTTCGTAATTATCCTAGATATTATTTTAAATGTTTAGTCACATGTAGAGCTTTCTATATGGTCATTCTAGTGAGAAACAATTACTTTTATGATGGAAGTTTTATACACTAGCAAGTTTTGTCCAAACGTCCAGGAAAAAAAGAAAAAAAAAGAAAGAAGAGAGAGAGAGATTAAAGTTAAACAAAAGATATTAATTTTCTCATACCTATTTTTTGTCCAATATTTGCAGAATTGGCTTATACTATGAAGGTGACTGAAAAAAGTGATGTTTATAGCTTTGGAGTGGTGGCATTAGAAATATTAATGGGAAGGCATCCAGGCGAACTCTTGACATCATTATCTTCATCTCAAAGTGTGATGCTAAATGAAATATTAGACAAGCGTCTCCCACCTCCAAATCGTTTGGTTGCACAGGATGTTTTTCTTGTTGCTGCAATTTCATTTGCTTGCTTACGTGCTAAACCAAAGTCTAGGCCGACAATGAAATCAGTGTCTCAAAAATTTCTTTGTCACAGGAAACCAATAATGAACCCCTTACATGCAGTTTCAATATGGCAGCTAAGAAACCAAGAAACTTATATGGTTGGAGAGAGTGAAACCCATTCTGAAAGTCCTTGTTTTCTGGTTGAGAAAGATAATGTTTGATGAGCTTCTACGGAAAAAAAATGTTGTGTATTACAATAACAATAGCTTAAAAATCCTGTTTGTAAGTTGTAATTGTTGTTCTTTATAACCTGTATTTTGTAATATGAAATTTAAGTCTTCACCACTTTTCTAATGCAATCGCGGAGGTTGCAAAGGCTGAACTATATGCTTGATGATTGACTCGAAGATTTCATACTTGTTCGACTTACTCACATAAGATTCAACAATAATAATGAAAAATTTGTAGGGAAAAAAACTAATAAAAACTCTATCTCCCTTGCTATCTGCTCCCAACACACGCAACCCTCTCTCACAAGAACATAATGAAAGACTTTCTAGCTACCTGCACTATCCGTTCTAAATTACACCAATATGATGTTATCCTTTTTCGACCCACATTACAATTGCACACTCAATACCTCTAACTCCCCCGTTCTTTTCTATTCCAATCATCCACTACTAACACCTCTGTTGTTTTTGTAACCCCAAACCCCACGACCTACTAATTCAACCTTCTAGTAATCGAGACCTTATTATGACTTTTAATTTGAGAATTATAACAAAATAAATAAATAAATAAACATACATAGCAAATTTAATAAAAGATAGATCTAAATGAAGGGATTTGTCTGTATAGTGAAGTAGGTCACCACCATTAGGCAATAAATTTTGATTCTCATGGAGATTCCCTTTTGGTCACCAAATTTCATGTGATTCTACAATTGGCTTAGATAATTCTACTAGTGCCTTCTTACTTTTTGAACTTTTTACTATTTGAATTATGATAAAAATTTGAGCTCTACGTTCTACATCAGATATATATTGCAACTGTTTTGAAAAATTAGACTAAGCAAGATTAAAAATCAATTCAATGGATAGATTTTATGTGGTTCTTTCATGTGCCTACATCCAAAGGAGCCAAGGAGGGAGCTGTTTATATATAGCGTACCCTACCCAGTGGAAATCCCCAAAATACCCTTGATGCCAATAAATAATGCATTGACCTAAAAACAAATATGAGGGAACTCTAACCGCAAGAAAATACTATGATAAACATTGGATAACAATTCTTGTGGGTTTTTTTTTTTCTTTTTTTTTTTCTAGGTCTATGAGCTGGTCTATGCTATTAGAGTCCTACAATGACAATTCAAAAAATAATCTTCCAGTCAGCCTATGGATATACCCATTTTTACACCTAATTTCATAACTTGTTGAATTGTGCAATTGAATGGTTGGAGAAAGGTTATGTCGTGTCCATGCAATCAGTAGTGGGTAGAAAATGTTCATTACTCACAGGGTCATAGTCACACAAGTCTTATATAACAAAAATTATCTTTTCATAATTGATAAATCCAAGGAAAAAAATATAGAAAACTTTCCCATGAAACAAACAAAGACTTAAATAGAACCAAACCAACCTTCTAGGGATGTACTTCCCATAATCATATCTTTAACAGTCTCTCAATAGCAATTTAAAAACACCCTTAAAAAAGAAAAAGAAAAAATGACATGCTAACCTTACGTAGATTAGTAGAGTGTTTATGCCATTACCTCTGCAATTTTGTCAAAAGATAAACATCCATGGTAGTTTTTCTTGCTCAAAAGGGCGAGTGTTATTACTCAATGAGACCGACCCAAAAAACCAAGGGTAGAATTGAAAAGATCAATGTTAAATCTACTTTTAGAGATTAGAGATGGTTTTTTTTTTTTTTTTCTTTTTCTTTTTTTAGAACCTAGATTAGATAGGATTTTGACTAAATAATTACCATATTAGAGAAGTGTGTAATCCTTAGAGACAAAGAGAAGGAATGGAAGGAGAAAGGGATTAAATTACACGTTAAAAAAGATGCCACATTAGCTCAAAAGAATGTGGTTTTGAATAAGTCAATTGAATCTTGGAATTATGGTTTATGAAGTCACCATCATATTTAACTTTAATTAAATCTTTCATAGTATTTCCAACAATCTTGATCATAGATTCTCCATCAATTTAATCTTGACCAAACACACCTTGCCCCAAACCTAGGTTAGCTATTATAAACTTCCAGTAAAAAATTATCAATTTCGTATTCTTTCCCACTTATTACAAACCACTGTTCAATTTCTTCAATAGGAAAGGACCAACTTATCCCGCTCGTAATTTCCAATAATCACAAAAATGCAAGAACAAGGCTAGCATGAATCCAACGAGTAAAAAAAATCCAAGAGAAAATGGGCTTTTGCTCTTTCTTTTTAAAATATCCAGCAAAATGCTCCATGTCTGGAACTAATTAGGGAAATGCTCTTGTTTTGAAACTCGATTTTCTAAAAATTGAGTTTCAAATGTATAACTCAATTTTTGGAACATGGAGTTATAGTGAATGTGGACTTAGAAATTTTTTTTTTGGAACTCCAGTTCCATGAAAAGTACTCGAGTTCATGGAACTTGAGTTCTACTTGAATTTTTTTATGGAACTCGAGTTCATGGAACTCAAGTTCCTTGAATAATTTTTATTTTTATTTTTATTTTTCAGTTCACTATAACTCGATTGTCCAAAAATCGAGTTTCAAAACAGGGGCATTTTTCTAAATAGTTTCAGATGTGGGGCATTTTTCTGGATATTTTTTTTTTTAAAAAAAAAAGGGGCAAAAGCCCATTTTCACCAAAAAAATCCAGTTCCCCTTGATGGTTCTACTTTGATATGTGGTTGAAAAGATAATCTGAGAGGTAAACCTTGGGTAAACCATCCTTTTTTCTTTCTTTTTTCTTTTTTAAGGTTCTTTTGATTAATAATTCGGAAGCCTGTATTGACTGACTGACAGGAGTCAGTTTATGCAATAGGATCCATGCAATGGAAAAGAAGCTGCTTTAATGACCAGAGTAATTCTAATACCATAAAAAAATAAAAAAATAAAAATAAAAATCACAATTTCTACCACAACTCTTCTACGTAACAAACTATGATTGATTGTATGTTACTTTTACATGAACCCACCACTTCTTGTTTACCACTCACAATTTACCACGGAGAGTCGAAGAAGAAAGCACACACGATACTCTCTTTGATGGACAAAAACTAAATTGTTAGTTTCTAGGTAGTAAATCTCAAATTCACAAAAGGTTCTTTGAATCCACAAGGTGATAGGAGAAAACAATAGACAAAAGTCCAAATTTTTATTGATAATAAACTATGAAAAATGTTTACAAACTTAGAGGCCTATTTAATATACGATTCTGCGTTTTAGATATTAAAAATAAGAAGTTTAAATTTTGTTGTGACTTTATTTTTTATTTTTGGTTTTAGATACAATTCTGTGTTTTAGATATTATTAAGAAAGAAGTTTAGGTTTTTTTGTGACTTTATTTTTTCTTTTCGGCTTTGAATGGTAGTTTTGTTAGATTTCAAATTGTTCTTTACAATTTTTTTTTTCACTGACTTAATATTTTTAAAGAAATGTATTTTTTGTTTTAGTGGATATTAGGTAGAGAAAGTTTGGATTTTGAGAGTTTTATTTTTGTCAATAATTGCCAATTTTTAACATATTTCGATGATGCATAATGAAATTTATGTAAATCTTATTTATGAATAAATATTTTTCTTACTTTTCCTTTTGAATTCTTGAGAATTTTTTTTTTCATTTTAATAATAGAGAAATAATATTAGTAGCAGTTCAAAAGGCCTGTTAATTAAGGAAGTAACAAAATGTCAAGAACCATATATATATATATATATATATTGAAAATTCAAATACTATGATTTGTGAATAAAATAGAATGAAAGAAAAGAATATATATTTGTAATTGACTCAAAAAACTTGGGGACCAATGACCAATGCTTTGTTGGTGTTATTGTTGTTGTTGTTGTTTATTTTGATAATGGAAAAAAGTGTTTCATAAATTATTGTCCTTATATATTTATCACTTTCATATAAAACTTTCAAACACGAAGGGCAGGTTGGGTACTAGTTCCACTAATTAATCTAAGGATAAGACTTAGGTACAGTACCTTAGGTGCTGTTACTTAGGTTCCTCTCTTAAGATTCTTCTCTTAAGATTCAGCCATGTAGCTATTTAACTAAAAAATACACTTCTATCCAATGAGAAAAAAATTCACATGGCAGAATCTTAAAAGGGAAACCTAAGGAACAACACCTAAGTACTGTACCTAAGTCTTGCTCTTAATCTAAAGACCTCATATAAAACCTTTAATAAAGTGTAAGAAATAAATCGTGGCCTTAAACCATTTACTGATTGCACTAGTTAGATTCTTCGCAACAGTCCTAAAATTGCAAGGATTCAAAAAATAAAAATAAAAATAAATAAAATTGCAATAGCTTCGCAGCTAGTCCACTAAATGGAGCCGGACTAACAATCATCCAACAACCGCGTAATGTGGAAATGATTTCATGTAAATTTTTGCACTTCGAGTCTGTTTGGGATTCGTTTATTTTGCTAAAATTGAAAACTTTTTGCTGAAAATACTGTAGATAAAGGTAAAAGTTAGCTGAAATAGTACAGTGGGGCTAGGCCTATCCACGAGTTGAGTCAGGTCGGTTTTGGACCCAACCCGAACTTGACCCGTGTCGGGGACGTTTTGCCACAAAGGCCAAGATTGTAGCAATGAGCCCAAAACTCCCCTTGGGTTCGTTAAATTCGTTAGTTATTTGGAGAGCCAAGCCCAAAATTCGCAATGTGGGGTACACAAAGGCTAATGGTGCTTTATGGAAAGAGAAAACAATACAAAAATGAAGACACAAAAAAGTGTGAAATCATATATTCATGAGTCAGAAATTTCAGCCCACAGTCACACAGAGGAAGAAATTGATGGAGGTCTTGAGCAAGGGAGGGAGAGTTCCCCTATATCAATATTTTCACCCCCAGGCCTTCAAATCGTCCATACACTAAGGTAGCTGACTCGGTTCTGGTGTCAAAGTCTTAGGTTTTTTTGTAGGAAAAAAACGTGTTTCTTCTTGTGGGCTGGTGATGCATATTTATATCAAGCACCAGGGGATGCTTGTGACCAGTTTTTAGGTGGGAGGAAGGCCTTGGACCTTTCAGATGTTATTTCTATGACTTGGTGTATTATGTTTTATGCTTAGGGAAAGGTTTGGTTGCTTTTTGCATGATTATGGAAATAAAGTTGCTTCCTCTTTATAGCTGCTGCCTCTGGTCTCTGTTGGCCTTGGAAGACTACATATGGGTGGCTGAGTGGGCTAGACTGCCCAGCTTTTTCTTAGAGTCAGCTGCTTGGTATGGGAAAATGGAGTTGGACTGAAAATTAGGGGCACAGTCACACAGAGCATGGAGTCAAATCTGTGGTGGAAATTTCTGGCATTGGACCTCCTTCACGGGCCTTAGATGCCCCCAGCGTCCATAGCCCACTTCACAGCACGTACAGGCTGGGCCTATGTAAAAAGTCCAATGGGAACTAGCCCACACCCGCCAAAACCATTCCTACTCAATTCCCCAACGATTCGCATGGGCTTGGACCATGCAACAGAGCTAAATATATTGACAAAATACATTAGTTTGACCCGCTAAACAATTGGGCTTAGTCATTCCGTCGGGTCATAAAATTTGTCGCGAAAATGACCATTAAGATTAGCCCCCCTCACACGAGTGGCGCTTGCGGCACGCGTGTGAGCTTCATGGAATTTTCGCAAGCTCCGAACACTTAACAAAGCATAGTATGGGCCCACACCTGATGTTACCATGGCCTATTAAATCTTCGCACTTTGCACAAACTAGTACATTGTCTGCGCTTTTTTTCTTTTCCTAAAAATCTCATTTCCTTGTCTCATGTTGTTGCTGCCATCATTGTTATTGTCTTATACATATATTTGTCCTACTTTCCTTCGGCTGCTTTTTTTTTTTTTTTTTTTTTTCTTCACTTCAAGTAGTAGGCGTGTCAAAGTTGGCTTCTTCATGGATTTTGTCTTATACACATATATGCATATATATATGTACACGTCTGACTCCTTCCTTTCTTTTCACTCCTTTTCCTTTGCTTTTTAGTCTTCATTTTCCTTATTTTTTTTTTCAAACAACAGGTATGTCAAAGTCTTTATGACTTTTGTCTTATACACATATATGTTTAAATATATATATATACTTACATATATTTTACTTGTCTGACTCTCTCCTTTCTTTTCATGCCTTTTTCCTTTGTTCCTAGTCACGTACCTCTTTTCTTTTGTTCTCTTTTCTTTCCCTTTTCTTTTTGTTCCACACCTTTTCCTTGGGTAAAAGGCGTGTCATCCTCAGGCCCACATAAAAGAGCTGCTTTCTCACCACTTATTTATACCCACTAAAATCAGGTCCTGAGAAACAGAGACAAACTTCTCAGCTCTTTTTTTTTTTCTTTCGCCGAATGGGTCTCCAGACTTTACTTTGCTGTATTGTGCACTTTGCCATTTCGTTTGTCAACACTATGGCTGATCAGTGAGGCGAGAAGAAAACCCAAAAAAAGAAGGAAAAGAGAGAAAGAGCACAAGGGATTTTTTTTTTTCTTTTGCCGAATGGGTCTTCAGTCTCCATTTTGCTGTGTTGGACACTTTGCCACTTCCTTTGTTGTCACCATGGCTGATCAGTGAGGTAAGAAGAAAAGCCAAAAAAGAAAGAGTACAAGGGAGAGAGTGAAGAAACCAGCTCTTCCCAAGGTCCCCCCTTTTTTTTTTTAGTCTTGCCTCATCATCCTACCATATGCTCAGAGCCAAATGGGTTCAAAACGGTCGCACTTTAAGGGTGGCAGCAAGAGTTCAAAGCGGTCACGAACCAAAGATAGTGGTGATTCTTCGCCGTCATCAGGTGGGTTGGTGGTTGATGATTCACCGTTGAGACCGCTCTGTGATCCATGGGTCACGACAACTTCGCCTTTCCCCTTTCCTTTGCCACTCGATCCCGCAACTCCGACTGAGGAAAAAATGGAGGTTGGGTCTGACATTGTGGATTCTGATGAGTTTAATCTTCCACCTTCGGATAGCATGACGGAGCTTCGACTTCGTCGCAAAGAGGTACTTCTTGTTCCTATCATTTTTAGAATGGAATGTGGCCACTTTGTTGATTGGGACCGTTGGGTTGATAGTGAGTTGCAAGATAGTGAGTTTGTGAATTTATTGAAGCAGTCTCGAATTTGTGGTAGTGTATTGGTGTCCCGCGGTCTGAATATGAAAAAAGACATTGCCAGGTTGCGCCGTCTAGTCCGTAGGTGGAATTCGGCAACCCATACATTCTTTTTTGCTTGGGGTGAGGCCACTGTAACTTTAAAGGATGTAGAGAAAATTTTATTGTTACCGTTAGTAGGTTGTAAGCGGCCATGGCTGATTATGTCAGCTGAGGGAAGTGAGGGTATCATTGAACAATTATACATTGGTTATGGTGGCCGTGATGCTCCACCATTTAATAAGCATTCTCGATTTGCTGCATGGGTTCGGTATTTTGAAAACTTTGAGGGAACCCTTGTTCGCCGTGCTGCTTTTGTGGTTTATTGGCTAAGTCGTTATGTGTTAACTGAGGCCCCCTTTGATCATGTAAAAGCATATTTGTTTCCTCTTGCTGTATTGCTAGCTCGTGGCGAATCTCTCGCTGTGGGTGTTATGTGCTTAAATAACTTGTATAATCATTTGGATGCACTTCACATTTCCGAAATGGAGGGATCACCGTATTATGCCGTGGTGACTCATTTGAACTTGGCGTTGCTGCAAGTTTGGGCGTGGGAACGTGCTCTTCCTCTCGTAACACATGCTCGTTCCGTCATAGCTGTTCGCAAGCGTTATCCACCAAGTCCTAAGAACAACCGACTTGATTTTTTACAAAAATTCTACGAATCTCCTCCCATACTTCTTAAGTGGATAGGAGTTAAGTCTCCCTCACTACCTTGGGTCGAGTTGATGGATAGGGAGGCTGACTTTGTCTGGCGTCCATATGTTAGCGTTGCTGATGGTTTTTCATTTGCGTTGTTGGATGAAGATGTTGAATCTGATGTGAATGCATATAGTTCTTTGTTAGCTCGTACTTCGCTTTGGTTATTTCCTTGTGGTCCCTCAAGTTCTTGGGCACGATATAACCCACATAGAGTTAGGCGTCAGTTTGGGTATGATCGGGGTGTGCCAATTGAGAACCCAGTGGTGCTTGACCATGAGCATTCTGTGACTCCATTCATTCTGCGAACTGGACAGTCTTGTTTGAATAAGGTGCCTTCGCTGGCATTGCTTCCTAAAAATTCGAGAGTTGGGGTTCTTACCCGGAGGGCTTGTCGATATTGGAATGAGATAGCCGTTAGGTTCAATGATTATGCAGTGGCTGGTAGGGATGAATGCACTTTTCCTCCCCCTCCTTCGGCACCAATTAACAGGTCATGTCACATGAAATTTAGTCGTGGATTGGTTGCATATTTTGCAAAGGAGAAAATAGGTTTTGTGGCTTGGCATGATGAGGTAGCGGCTTGGGTGGCGTACGCAGGCGAAGTTCCTGAACCTTGGAAAAAATATGAACCCATGGCTAAAGCTCGCGTCTCTGCTCCTTTGGCACGTGGTGAGTCCTTGAATGCCAAGCCCCCAGCCAAGAGGGAAAGACCAGAAACTTCTGTCGACGCCTCTGCCCTTCCTCCTCCCTTACCTAAAAAAGTCCGTTCCTCAATAGTTGCAGGCTCGAGGGTTTTACCCCACACAGTATTGGCACTTCGCGCCATGAAGGATGATGCTCTCGCACCTTTAAATTGTGCTGTCACAACGCGTCCTTTGCCTGGACCTGAGGTTCCTGACAACCAAGTACGTCTATTTCCTTCTCTTTTCTTCATTGTCTCATTTATTCGTGCACATATGTTTATATATACACACGTACGTATGCATGTATATATATATATATATATTTATCTATCACACCACTGGACTAATATTGCTCCCTCTTTTTTTTTTTTTTTTTAGGTTCCTTCCTCTCCCGTGGTCTCTGAAGGAGAAGTGGACATCCCGGAATCATTTGAAGATGACCTGTCGGACGATTGTGAGAATGTTGCAGTACCTATTGCTGCTGCCTCTCCCTTTATCGCTATAGGACAAAGGTCATCAGTGGGCGCTGGCGATGGGATGGCAAGTGAGAGCTATGACGACACAAATGAAAGTTCTGCTGGAACCACCGTGAGCCTTAGGACAAAACTTCCTTTCCGCCTTTTCTCTTTTTTTTTTTTTTAAATAGTAACAACTTCATGCCTCTTACTATGTGACTTTTGGTGCGTAGGGGACTTTGGATGCAAGCAAGGGAGTTGACACCGTCGGGGAGGCGACTAACATGAAGCTTGTGATCGCGAAAGCCTCAGTAAGTATTTTAATACCCCCCCCCCCCCCACACACACACACACACACACACACATATATATATATATATATGTATATGTATATGCATATACGTCTTTCACTTTTCTTCTTAGTTCATACACACATTTCAACTGGCCTTGCCGCTTACCTACAGGTTCAGGTTACCCTTGGTATCGGCGTTGAGACACCCGTCGACGCCACCATCATATCAGATTCTCAAGTTGAACCCATGTCCACAGGTCTTGATTCCCTAACTCTCATTTCTAATAGGGAGCACATTGAAGCTTTCTTGGGTAGATTTGAACAGGACAGAAATAATGAGCATGAGGCTTCCCATTTCTACAACTTTGTAGGCCCAAGCATACGTATCCATCGATTCTCAATCCCTTCAGAACGTGTCCCATTGTTGGAACATCTGCGAACCAAGCACAATGATTTCATTGGGCAGTTAACAGTCGGTTCAGTTGTCGGGAATCCTTTATTGAGGCTCCTGGCAGCGGTGCTTATGGATATGCAAGAAACTCAGGTGAATGCTTTAACTGAAGACCGGTTGTTTGAGTGGAGAGATGCTGTGAGAGACCTACATAAGGCTGGTTTGGATGTTTCCTTTGTTCTCTGCCATCTTCGAGACGTTGCTACATCATGGTTTCGGAGAGATGTGAAGACTCGATTGGCATCTATTGTGCATCGGATTTCTGAATTGGAAACAGAGCTTGCGATACTGAAGTTAGAGATGGCTCAGTTGCAAAGAAATCCTCCAAATGCCGTTATTTTGGATAACACCGCCATTCACGGCCTACTTTGAATTCCACCGTCTCCTTATCACATGCCTCCCCTCCCTTTTTTTTTTTTTTCTATGACAGATGTATCTTGTAGGGAAAGGGCTTAGACCCTTTTTTGGTTTTGTATTTGGTATGTCGCTTGGATTATCCTGTCATGGTTAATGCGACTCCCATTTTGTATCTAAACATATTCAAAATATATATTATCAAACGTGTTTTCGTGTTTAGCTTCAAAAAAGGTTGTTCATGCTTTGTAGGTGTGTATGCATCTATTTTCTAATATTCAAATTAAGGTAGTTGCGTACCTTCCTTTGAGATCATGTATGTTTGCCGGCTATGTATTGCTACTTAGAAGCAAGTCGCAATTAGTTAGGCAGTCAGCTTACCATTATTCCATTCTCCATGGAAGTGTCAATGAGCATGGTGCTTGACTTTTGTTGCCGTTGAAGGGTGATTTGGGCCTTCTTGTACCTCATTCTCTGCGCAGATTCGCAGATTATATATATATATATATATTTTTTGCTCGCCATTTAGTGGTTGCCTCTCCTGTATAGTATGCAAGGCCACCACGCTGGCATTTTTATACTGTATTTACGTGCATTGCAGATCATGCCAGCCTGCCATTGTTTAGGGGGATGGTTTTGTTTTCCTATGTAGTCAAATAGTATAACTACCATCCTTACCTATGGCGGGCTATGACACCAGTTGTATCCTGGCACTCAGTATCTCTATTGCAACAGCAATCAGCCATTGCTTAATATGTGTTAATTCATAGCGTTTGACGCTAACTTTTGATTCCCGCTGTTTTACCAGGTTTCAAGTATGAACATGCGTCACCGCCCTTCCCTCTCTTTTTTTTTTCGTTGGTCCCCTTACTATTTTGTGAGGTGTACCTTTGAGGGGGTGTTAGGCTTCCTCTTGCGAATGAGGATTTAGCTGTGTCATTACTTCATTGCCTTCCTTACTGTTTTGAAAGGCTTGTCGTCGAAGTGGTGCCCACCTGGCTTCCCTTACCTTCTTGAGAGCATAGTAGTCTCGCATGTAGGGGTTTTGCCATGATGGTGTCTTCATGAGTTCACTTATGAATTCGTAAGGTCTGTTGCTCGAACAAAATGATTTATGTTCTTTTGAGGCATAAGCGCTCACATGTGCGTATACATATATATATATATATATATATACATACCAGAAAAGGGAAAAAGCGAAACGAGAATGTGATGATGCCATTTTTTTTTATAGAAAAGTGGGCATTCTCATTGATTCGTTACACTCATACATCATGTTTCCCACAAGGAAAATGCAAGGTAAAAGAAGCTAGAATGCAAATCACATGGCGGATGACGCCTAACCTCAAAAGCGAGGTGGCGTTTTTCGCCTTAGAGGAAATAAAATTAAAGAAAAACACAAGCGATGCATGGTACCTATGTTTCCAAATCAAACCAGCACTTCTTGACTTCACTAAGCGTGATAAAGCTTGAGCCATTTGCCATTGATGGGATCCATTGTGGTGGACTCGTTCATGCTACAAAGGCGATAATACCCGCTTCCATGAGCCTCCTTCACAACATATGGGCCTTCCCAATTTGGTGCAAATTTAGAAGGGGCTGCTACTTTTCTTCTCACATAATCTGCTACCTTAAGAACGAGTTGGCCTTCCACAAAGATCCGTTCGCGCACATTCTGCTCATACATGCTGCTCATTCGCTATCGATATCGCCGTACCTTCTCGCGTGCGATGTCGCGCATTTCATCCATTGTTTCCAAGTCCACCATCCGCACCTCGGCACACATATTTGCATCTGTTTCAAGCTCTTGCCCTTGCAATGCGCGAGCTGTTGGCACCATCAACTCCACCGGCGAGATGGTTTCGGTGCCGTATACCAAAGAAAATGGCGAAAAGCTAGTGGCTGTTTTAGTAGAGCTTCTATAGGCCCAAAGTGTGTCGAGAAGATGCGTATTCCAACCTCCAGCATAGTCAAACACCATCTTACTAAGAATTCCCAATAAGACCCTATTGGTTGCCTCCGCTTGTCCATTCCCTTGAGGGTAGTAAGGGGTGGACCTTCGATGCTTGATTTTGTAATACTCGGTGATTGCTCGAACATCTTTGTTTATGAATGGAGTACCGTTGTCGCTCACAATCTTGTATGGAATCCCAAAACGGCAGAGGATGTGTTCCTTGATGAAATTGGCCACAGCTGGCCCTGTCGCTCTCTTGAGCGGAATAGCTTCCACCCACTTCGTAAAATATTCAGTGGCGACAAGGATCCAAATGTGGCCATTCGATGGTGGATGGATGGGGCCAATAAGATCAAGCCCCCAGGTGTGGAAAGGCCATGGTGTGCTCATGTCTTGCAAGCTCATGGATGGGTATGGATGAGGTTCGCATGCGCTTGACAAGTGTGGCAACATTTAACAAACTCAGTGGTGTCCCTCTTCATCGAAGGCCAATAATACCCCGTAGATAAGAGTCGTTCGTGAAGTTTCTTTCCTCCTTGATGCTCTCCACACTCTCCACCATGTACTTCTCTCATTACAGCTTGTGATTCTGCGAGGCCCAAACATCTCAGCGGCTCGCCGTTGTATCCTTTACGAAACAAAATTCCTCCTTCAGCAAAATAGCGCCTGGCTAGTTTCTTGAGGTAATAAGCCTCCTTTCTATCAGTAGGTAGGACTCCTTCCAAGATGAATTCCAGAAATGGTGTTCTCCAATCAGTCGTCTGGAAGATAGCATATGATTCTGCCTTATCGAACGCATGTTGACATGTTGGGCAATGGCTTTGCACTTTACTTGCTTGGGTCTTCATATCAGGCCAAAAATAACCTAAGCGTTGGAGGCGTCGATAGAGGGGAATTTCGTTCGTGGCGCAGCAAGTCCTCTCATGGACTTCGCTCAACCTCTTCGCTGCTTCTTCTAAATTTACACACCTTGCTAACACTCCTCCAGGTAGCCTCCGATAAAGCTCGCCAGCAACAAGCGTATAGTCTCGGAGTTGTTTGGCATCAATTTTTATTCCCTGTTCCAATAAGGCATCTCTCAAAGGTGCTCGCCAATCTTCAACTCCTGTGGTCCCATTTTTAAACTCCTCTTGCAAGAGTAGTGTGATGGGGACGCTTCTTTTGAGGATGGTAACTTTGGTGCTTTCCCCTTCGAACATGATTTTGGACCCAAGCGTGGCTAAGGCATCGGCATGGCGATTATCCGATCTTTGCGTGTGTTCTATGGTAAGCTCGTCAAAATGATCTTCCAACCTCTGAGCCATTGCTCGATAAGGGGCCAGTGAGGGCTCTTTTAGAGAGAAATCACCCCTTGCTTGACTTACCACAAGATTCGAGTCTCCCCGCACCTTAAGCCTCTTGATTCTCATTTCTCGTGCTATTGATAGGCCAGTAAGATATGCTTCATATTCCGCCACATTATTAGAGCAAAGAAAGTCTAATTTGAAAGACATGGATATGACTTCGTTTTCCCTATTAGCTAGGACAATACCAGCTCCCCCGCCGGTGGAAATGGAAGATCCATCAAATGTCATCTCCCACAAACATTTATTCTCCTTTAGGCATGCTACCTCTGCGACTTCTCCAGGCACTTCATCTGTGATTTGTGAGATTTCTTCTCCGGGGAATTGGGCTAGAAGTTCCGCTATTGCCTGACCCTTAACTGCCCTTGGCATGACAGACACTATATCATATTCGGAGAGTTGGAGCAACCACTGTGCCAGCCTACCCGAAAGAACAGGCCTTTGCAGGAGCGTCCTTATCGGATTGGACTTCGTCATTAAGTGCACTGTGTGGGCTAAGAGGTAATGTCATAGCTTTTGCGCCGCATATATCAAGGATAGAAAAACGCGTTCAGCTCTTGGGTAACGCGTTTCTGCGTCTCTAAGGGCTCTACTCACGTAGTATATGGGCTGCTTAGTACCATCTTCACCTTCTTGCGCGATTAGAGCCCCAACAGCCTTGTCATTTGAGGCAAGATACAGCCGCAGTGGAACGCTTGGCGTTGGTGACCTAACAGTAGGTAGGCCGGTCATTATATCTTGCAATTTACGAAAAGCTAACTGATGTTTATTGCTCCATTGAAACTTCATGCCCTTCTTCAATAATGAAGTGAATGGGGCGATCGCTGCCGCTAAGCCTGGTATGAATCTCCGAATGTAAGAGTGCTTTCCTAGGAAGGACTTCAACTCTTTGACTGATGTTGGGGGTTTCATTGTGACTATGGCTTTCACTTTCAAAGGGTCCACATCGATTCCCTTTTGATGAACAAGGAATCCTAGAAATTTTCCAGCTGTCACCCCAAATGCGCACTTCAAAGGATTCATGCGCAGTTTGTAACGACGACACCTCTCAAAGACTTTCTTGAGGGTTCTCGTATGACTCTCTCTAGTTTTAGACTTTACGACTATATCGTCGACATAGTCCTCGAGTTCCCAATGCATCATATCGTGGAAGATAGCAGTCATAGCTCTTTGATATGTGGCACCCGCATTCTTAAGCCCAAATGGCATCACGGTGTAGTAGAAATTTCCAATAGGAGTACGGAAAGCGGTCTTTGCTGCGTCTCTTGGTGCCATTTTGATCTGATTGTATCCGCTAAAACCATCCATGAAGGAGAACATTTCATGACCCGCGGCCGAGTCAATAAGCAGGTCCATATTAGGGAGAGGAAACTCATCCTTTGGACAGACCTTGTTCAGGTCTCGAAAGTCAACACAACATCTTATCTTTCCGTTCTTTTTCTTCACGGGAACTATGTTTGAGAGCCACTGTGGGTGCTCAATAGGCTTGATAAACCCCGCTGCTAACAACTTCTTAACCTCTTGAACAATTTGAGCTTCGACGTCGGGATGGAAAATCCTCCTTGGCTGCACCACTGGTTTAGCCCCCGGTTCAATATTAAGAGCATGAGCCACCATTCCGGGATCTAGACCTGGCATTTCTTCGTATTGCCATGCGAACACATCACGATATTCTTTAAGCAAAGACACTAATTCTTCTTTCTCTGGTGGCGTGAGCAAAGGATTGATGGAGATAGGCAGCTTTATATTATGATCATCGCTCAAATTGATTATTTCAAGTTCCTCATTGTTTGGCAACAGCTTAGGCGGGGTCAACACTTCTTGCGATACCGCTTCTTTTTTAGTCGGATCAAGTGCTTCTTCTAACAAGCAGCAGGAGCTAAGACAACCCCCCTCTATCAGTCCGGGGCCCTTTTGCTTGGCGCATACAGGCCCCGCGCGCCTTCACAAGCGATAAACGATGCGCCTATCAGGCAGTTGAAACTTCTCACATCTTGGAGCATCATAGGTCGTCTCTTTTCGTTCTTTGCGTTTCTTCTTCCTTTCAAGGAGATCTCGCAGGTCCACTTCAGACCCTCCTTTAACATCCTCCCAACTAGGCAAAGGGGTGCCCACGGGCTTTGCAATTGCATCCCCTCCATTCATGGTCAATTGATCATAAAAGGCCGCTTCTAGATAGTGAGCCTCTGATTGGTCGAAAGAAGTAGGATTGGCTGGGATGCGAATCGGTTTTCCATTTAAGCGTCCCTTTACGCATTGATGGTAAGTAGATGATATGAGCTTGTGCTTATGCAGCCATGGCCTTCCTAATAACACATGATAGGACACAGCAGAATCGAGAACATGGAACCTGGTGAGCCCCACAAGTGGTCCAACCTTTAGTACTAACTGAATATGTCCGATGGTATGTTCGCATCCTCCCCCGAATCCGGTAATCTCCATTGGAAATCCTTGTATTTTTTTTTGGGAAATGCCTGCTGCGATAAGAGTACTTAATGGAAGAATATTGAGGGATGAGCCGGTGTCCACAAGGGCTCTCCTTACATGAACTTCATTTATCATTGCTGGGACATATAATGGCCTCTTGTGATCGGGGTATTGGACTTCCATGTCTTCATCAGTAAAGGTGACAGCGTTGGTCGTCTCTAGAAAGGCTCGACTTGCATGAGCTTCTGCTGTAAAACAATGGGATCCGGATGAAGACGCAATGCCGACTATAGCTTCCGTTGCTGCCGTTCTAGCCTCGGGGGTTAATCCCAATTGGTTGAACAACGAACGAAACGCAGGACTTCTTTGTAATGTTTTAATAGCAGCTGGAGTAAGTGTGGCGGATATCATGGGATCTTCTTCTTCGTCGCCAGTATGTATCACCACAGCGACTATCCCTTTTCCCCTGTCATGCTGAGGCAAAGGATTTCTTTGTACACCTTGAGTGCCACGGCCTACTTCAAGAGTGCCGTCTGCCAATTTCTCATGAAACATCCTTCGTATGTAGCGACATTCCAAAGTTGGGTGATGAACATATCTGTGGTAGTGACAGAAACGTGAATGTTTCTTGTCTTCCTCGGTTGGCTCTCTATCAATCTTGTACAGTTTTACCACTCCGTCTGCGATCCACCGATCAAGGATGACACTCAATTCCTCCGACGTGCAAGGTATGGGTGGATATTCTTCCACGGCCCTGCCTTTCTCGTGCTTCTTGCTAGCGGGCTCATTGGCAGCCACCAAGAGCGCTTGAGGAGCATTCCTCTTATCAGTCTTTGACCGCTCACTCGTTTTCCAAGTTCTCTCGTTCGTCTTCCAAGTTCTCTCATTCGTCTTCCATGATGCCGCGGTTTTGCGAGCCTTTTGGAGTAGCGGAGCAAATTGCTTGATCTCCAAATTCTCAAGGTGAATTTTGTACTCAGAAAACATATTATCAATGCAAATTTCAACCAGTTCATGCTCCTCGTACTTCACATGGCATTCGAGGGCTTTATCTCGGAATCGCCGTATGTAATCGAGTAAATCTTCATCGGTCCTTTGCTTAGTGTTGTGCAAACCAATCAACGTAACTTCCTCTTGCTCTTGGTAATACTTCCCGCAAAAGCACTCCACCATGTCCTCCCATGACTCGATCGACCCGGCTGGGATTGTGATGTACCATGAATAAGCCTTGTCAGAAAGCGACTTGGAAAACTCGTGAAGGCATAACTCCGAATCACTAGCGTGTGGGCCCATAGTATCTATGAACTTGCTTACGTGCTCAAGAGCATTTCCCCGTCGTCCATCATAGAGTGAAAATGTAGGAACTTCATAATTCCTGGGATATGGTTTGTGCAACAGCTCAGATGGGTAAGGAGGTTGGCGGACGAACTGCCTTGGCACCTTGGAGATTTTCGCTTGCTCCCTTTCAATGAGCTTTGCTACGTCGGCAAGCGTGACATATTGAGGATCATTATTAGCATTAAGAGCATCGCTGGCTTTGTCTTGCCTCGTCTTCTCGCTATTGTCCGCCACCTTCTCATTTTGACCTTTTTCAAGCGTGGGCTCCTCTCGCCGTGGATTTTCCTTGTCATGAGCCTTGTTGGATTCTTCAATGCGCTGGATAGCTTGAGCAAGGTTATCCTGGTTTCGCTGCATGCCTCGCATCATTTCAAATAGTTCCTTCATTCGCTGAGGGGCTTGTTCAACCTCCTCCTCAAGACGTACTTCCCTCAGAGAGGAAGCGTCAGCAGCTGCCCCTTGAGATGGAGCAACGGTGTGGGACGTACGTTGGTTTTTTGACCTGGGAGGCATGGTTTCTCCTTCCTTAGCTGCTTGACTCCCCAGTGGAGTCGCCAAAATGTCGGGGACGTTTTGCCACAAAGGCCAAGATTGTAGCAATGAGCCCAAAACTCCCCTTGGGTTCGTTAAATTCGTTAGTTATTTGGAGAGCCAAGCCCAAAATTCGCAATGTGGGGTACACAAAGGCTAATGGTGCTTTATGGAAAGAGAAAACAATACAAAAATGAAGACACAAAAAAGTGTGAAATCATATATTCATGAGTCAGAAATTTCAGCCCACAGTCACACAGAGGAAGAAATTGATGGAGGTCTTGAGCAAGGGAGGGAGAGTTCCCCTATATCAATATTTTCACCCCCAGGCCTTCAAATCGTCCATACACTAAGGTAGCTGACTCGGTTCTGGTGTCAAAGTCTTAGGTTTTTTTGTAGGAAAAAAACGTGTTTCTTCTTGTGGGCTGGTGATGCATATTTATATCAAGCACCAGGGGATGCTTGTGACCAGTTTTTAGGTGGGAGGAAGGCCTTGGACCTTTCAGATGTTATTTCTATGACTTGGTGTATTATGTTTTATGCTTAGGGAAAGGTTTGGTTGCTTTTTGCATGATTATGGAAATAAAGTTGCTTCCTCTTTATAGCTGCTGCCTCTGGTCTCTGTTGGCCTTGGAAGACTACATATGGGTGGCTGAGTGGGCTAGACTGCCCAGCTTTTTCTTAGAGTCAGCTGCTTGGTATGGGAAAATGGAGTTGGACTGAAAATTAGGGGCACAGTCACACAGAGCATGGAGTCAAATCTGTGGTGGAAATTTCTGGCATTGGACCTCCTTCACGGGCCTTAGATGCCCCCAGTGTCCATAGCCCACTTCACAGCACGTACAGGCTGGGCCTATGTAAAAAGTCCAATGGGAACTAGCCCACACCCGCCAAAACCATTCCTACTCAATTCCCCAACGATTCGCATGGGCTTGGACCATGCAACAGAGCTAAATATATTGACAAAATACATTAGTTTGACCCGCTAAACAATTGGGCTTAGTCATTCCGTCGGGTCATAAAATTTGTCGCGAAAATGACCATTAACAACCCGCCGGCGTTGGGTGGAGGGCGGAGGAACCTAAAACCAACCACCGAAAAAATCAGTCGAGTAGATTTTGAGTGAGGGTTGAGCATCGGTCGGTTCGGTCAGTCACCGGAATTAAAAAAAGTCATCAAAATCTGGAAAAAAAAAATGTCGCCGAAATCTAGAAAAAGCTGTTGGAATCTGCTTTTTTATCACCGAAATCTGCATTTGTTTCTCTAGAATTTGCATTTTTCGCTATAAATTGCTGGGATTTGGTCGGATCTGGCTAAATCCCACCAGATCTAGCCAGATTTGGTCGAGATCTCACTATATCTGGTTGAGATCTCGCTAGATCTTGCTTGTTTTTGTAGGATTTGGCCGAATTTTTTAATAGCTCCGGTCGGGTTTGGGTTGCTTGGGTTATGGGGAAGCAAACCTGCCACTCGACCCGTTGGTGTCAGTTCTTGAGAATGGAAACCTGCCGCCGACCAATTGGACCTTCGATTTGGGTCGAAATCGGGTCGGCGTCGGGTGGTTTGGCCGGGTTGTTTGGCTCTAGTCAGGTCTGGACAGCCCTAAGTGGGACTCATGACTAGTACCAAAAAGTGCAGTGGGACCATGAATAATAGCAAAAATAAACTGAATAGTAAAATAAGTTGACAAAAATAATCTTTGCCAAACACACACTTCAATAGGATTTTTAAAAAGACAATAGTTCATGAGAATCACATTGGTATACATTCAAAGTCAAAAAGTAATGAAAAATGTAGCACACTCATTAAAGCGACTTATCAGATTGTTAATTCTCAGTTGATTTTTTAATTTTATGTTATCCTCTAATATAAAAACAGAAATAAAAATACATAAAAACTTGACAATGACCTATAGACCCATGTTAAAAAAATCTTAACAGTGACCAAGTTTAACTAGGCTTAATCTCCAATAGTTATAGAAGTGCTAAAATGCAAGGTTTTTAGAACCGGACCAGACCGGGAGGTCAGACCGTGAAAACCGGGATGAAAACCGATTCTTCAAGCATAATGAACCGAATTTTTTGTTAATTCCATGAACCCCTAAAACCGGGGTTGGACCGCACGAACCGGTGGCAAGAACCATGCGGTCCAACCCTTAGCAATTTTTTTTTTTTTATTATAAAAACAACTTAACACAATTTTATTCTACTTAATTAAATTATCCATCTCTTACAAGGAATAAAAAAAATTATAATTAAAATCCTTCAAAGATATTCAACTTTACTTCAAAAATTAATCATAAATTTTAATGTTTTCATGGTTATTATTTTATTTTATTAACTTTCTTATTTAATTATTAATTATATGCTTGAAAATCATTAAATTTCCCTCACATATATAGACATATTAGTCAATTTTTCTAGTTTTATAAATTTAATATCTATATTTAGGCTTTAATTAATTATTAAATTAATTATGACGTCATCACGGTTCGATCCCGGTTTGGCTTCAAAAACCTTAAACCTCTCCCTTTTACGGTTCAATGAACTGTCCGGGTCTGAAAACCTCGCTAAAATGGAGGCAAACATGAATCCATTCCATGCATAGAGGAATAGAAGTTCAAGAATTCAATGCAGAGAAAGAGAAGTAAAAAAAGCAAGATGGAATAATATTCTTTTAGTGGAATTTATTTTTGTTCACTAGTACGATACCTCAAGTTTTTTGTTTTGTTTTGGTCTTTTATTTATTTATTTATTTTTAAATCATGGGTCCTACCAATGTGATAGACTGATAGTTTATTGAGAAGTGTTTTGAATTTTTTTGTTTATAGAATTGAATCCAATTTTAATGTGCAAAAAAATAATGATAAGAAAAAAATAGTGTTTTTTTTATTTAAAAAAAAAAGAACTAAATTAAATGGCAGTCTTGTAAACAAACCAAAAGGTTGTGAGACCTACACCATGTGTTATCTAGTTCAATCACATTCAGAAAATAAACTTTTCCTCAAAACTTATATTGCCCAAACAACATTTTAAAGTTTCTCCTCTTGAAAACTTATTTTCAAAAATAGGTGTCAAACATAAATCATGTCAAAATTTGTGTTTTGAAAACTAGTTTCAAATACATTTTGAGTTTAGAAAATGATAGGGAATATTTTCACCATCTAGAAAATTTTTCTAACACCCATAGAGTCTTCAGTCACCAAAAGCATCATGAACTCACCAAAATAGTCTTTGATCACCAAAAGCATCGCCGGTCACAAAGGGAGTGTGGCACCACGCGCCACACCTCGTCCTAACAGTTGTCAGGTACACAAGGGTCATTAGGTACCTTCCCTGACATCATGTGACACACTCTGCCCTGACGATTGTCACGTATCAAGGGGTTGTCAAGTACACCAATGTGGGTGCAACAAGAGGGGAAGTACGCCTTGGCTGAGTGGATCGAGGCGGAGAAAAGATGGAGCCGCCACCTAGATTAGGTCTAGGAATATATATAGCACCCTTTGTGGAAAGACTGATTTACTACCATAGCACGTGTCCAGAGTTTAGGTATGGGGATGAGAAGGTGTTAAGCACCTACCCCGTGGGTCGGCTTCCACTCATTGTGTCTTAGGTCTTAATCTTATTAAAGGCACATTCAATATTGTCATTCTAGACTCACACACACTCTAGCATACATCTAGCAATCAACATGACATTTTCATCTCCAAACACTAACATACATCTAGCATGCATATCACATCTCAAACCTAGCATACATCTATCATGCATCTCATATCAAACCATATCCAAGGCAACAAACAAACGAGCATCTATCATCAAGATAGGAATATAGGCATGGTATCAAACAAGCATGTGATAGGTATCTAAACATCCAACCAAGCATGTTCATACTTATTATCAAGGTAAACCCAAATGCATGTTTATGTGAATGCATGACTTACCTCACTCACCTTTCTACACCACAACACCTATGCATTAATGCATGATCATATCATATGCATGTTCTTGGCATATCAATCAAAGAGGAGAGAAGAAACCCTAATCTAACATGTGATGTCCAAACAATAAGCATTAATGGAAACAGAGACTTAAAAACATGAAAAAGGGCCAAGGTAGAGGCATATTACATAAGTGAGATAAAGAAACAGAGGTGAAAAGGTTTGGATTAGGGTTTCTAGGCATGAGTATCTGTGCGCATACATAGGGCCTGCATACATAGCCCAGTTGTATGCATACGCAAGCAGAAAGCATGCTACGCATACAAGCCTAATCCTAACCTAGAAAACATGAACACAATAGACAGAAACTCTAAATCTAACAACCTAGCATGCTTATAAAAAGAAGAGTTATGTAAACCTAAGCTAAACAAACATATTATAACATAATCAAACAAGAAAAACAAGAGAAATGAAGATCAAAATAAAGAAAAGAAAAGAAAAAGGCTAGAACATTATACCTCCAAAAAAACAATGCTCCTTAGCTTGATTTTGACCATTCCCCTCAGTCAATCTATTTACAATCAAATAAGGAAGTGATTAGTAATCTTAAAACTCCAAGATCAATGCCAAAAAATGCCTCAACCAGAAAAATATTGACTTGAGGATGTTTTGTGAAAAATTCCATTTTTGATTCACTATTTCATTTTTATTACAAGTGAACTAGAAACTAGAAAAAAATTTGTGATGTGGAACAGACAGCACATGCCTTTTTGGAGCAACAAGGGTGCCAGAAGTCACAACGTTAGATCAAGGCGGTGCCAGTAGAAGCCATCAGGGCGATAGTGCCGAAATTGCATGAAATTTGACAAGTTGAAGGGAAACGACGTTCTGATCCAAACTCATAATTGCCATGAGCGTTGCCTAAATTTATGCAAATTCCTTCGTTAAAACCCAAAAAATAATGTTTTTGCCATTTATAGTAATATTTGTTTTTCCTTAATAACTTTTAGTTTAAAAGTTAGAGCAAGGTCTTGTCTATTTTGGGACGTCTCTTAGAGATGGTATTTTCAATTTCCACGATTATCTCAATTTTGCTATTTTTGGCAAAAATCACTATTTTTCCACCTAATTACATGATTAGCGTGAATTAGGGTTTCTGGGCATTGCCCTAGCCACCCAAAGGTTTTTTTTACTATTTAAACATATTGCAGCTTTCAGGGCAATTCAGTTTTCAGATGAAAAAAAAAAAAAAAAAAAATACAAACTTTGTTTATTTCTCTCTAGTGGATTCTAGGACCTTATTACCTTGTGGATTTAAGGTACCCCTCATAGACCCGAGGTTTTCATTCAAAAACTAACGTGTTTAGTTTCTTTTCCATTTAGAAAACAACATGTTTATTTTTTTTGTAGCTTCCGCGGCATCAATTTGCTTAGGTTAACAAAATTTTATAAATAAATAAAAAATCATACAATCAATACATGGAAAAATAAAAACCCTTACAGTTTCATCAAAACCAAAAAGTTATCCCATAAAAAAAAAAAAAAGAAAAAGAAGAAACAAACCTAAACATTTATGTTTTGGTAGGATTGGTAGAATCTCATACGATCCTACATACGATTCTACCATTTTTGCAATCCTAGTACGATCCTAAATGTTTTGGTGAGGTGAGATTGTAAAATCATGCGATCCTATGATTCAAATCGTGATTTTAAAAATCATGCTTGTACCGAGTTTACTTTGTTATAGGATATACATAGTAGTAAAGACAGCTTTAATGCGTATATAATTTTTTTAGCTAGAAATGAATTAATAAAAAGAAAAGGAAGACAAAAGACCTTGACTCTTTTAAGTTTTGGTGGGCCAAGATCAAAAACCTTAGGCTAAAGTGCCGCGTCATTATTTTTGTTTAGTTATTATAGCTTTAAAGTCTATAACTGTGTCAAGACACGTAAAAGAATCTTGACTTGAAGTTAATAAGAGTTAACCTATACTTGGGGCTAGGTGAGTTTGGTCCTCATTGCATTTGCATAGGTGTTTCCACTAATAAATTTTGGGTAAAATATTATTTTCGTTCCGAAATTATCACAAAAGTTCGTTTTTCGTCCCTAAACTTCCAAAAGTTCTATTTTCGTCCCTAAATTTTTCCAAATGTATTGATTTTCGTCCCTAAACTTCCAAAAGTTCTTGACAGAGTGCTAATGTGGGAGGGACGAAAATCAATACATTTGAAAAAATTTAGGGACGAAAATAGAACTTTTGGAAGTTTAGAGACGAAAAACGAACTTTTGTGATAGTTTAGGGATGAAAATAGAACTTTTGAAAGTTTAGGGAAGAAAAACGAACTTTTGTGATAATTTAGGGACGAAAATGATATTTTACCCATAAATTTTCTACACTGAAAAATCAAAGGACCACGACTTCTAGCAGCAACTGAAGTTGTTGCTATATGAGAGCACCAATTAATCCACTCGGTCACTTATCAGATTTTTAATTCTCAACTGATTTTTAATTTTCAATTATCCTCTAAGGTAAAAATAAAAATAAAAATACATAAAAACTTGGAAATGACCCATAAACTCATGTTAAAAAAATCTTAAGTTCTTAACAGTGACCAAGTTTAACTAGGCTTAATCTCCAATAATTATAAGAGCATTCGCATCAGACAGTGGATAATAGAAAAAGGACAGATTTTACCCAAAAAAACATCCACATTAGTCCTTCTAAATCACTATTCCTTTCCAAAATCGCTACAGTAACCGTGCATATTTACACGGTTACTGTAGCCTTCTATTTTATTTATTTATTTTTTTTCTAGAAAGTGTTAGAGATATTATTGGAGAGTTTGGTAAGGTGGTGGGACTGGTGTGAAATTAAAAAAAAAAAAAAAAGGTGAGAATGTATTATTTAAATAAAAGAGGGTGTAGAATAGACAAACTGATATTGTTATTTTGTAAAAGTGGGTGTGTAAAATAGAAAAAATATGTTTTTTTTGCAAAATAGACAAAAATTTCACATTCACTGATGTAGATGCTCTAAAAATGCTAAAATGGAGGCGAACATGGATCCAACACATGCATAGAGGAATAGAAGTTCAAGAATTAACCACCACGCACTTTTGGTGCGGTGATTACTCTACAAGTATAAATGCTTATAGGGTGTGAGGGTATGGGTTGGGGTTTAAATCTCTAGAAATGAGCTTTACACGCATATTCATTTAGATTAGACTAGAGTAGAATTTATATCTTTTATATATATATATATATATATATATATATAAACAGTTCAAGAATTCAATGGAGAGAGAGAGAGAAGTAAAAAAGCAAGATGGAATAATATTCTTTTAAGTGAAATTTGTTTTTGTTCCCTTCTTGATTACATGCAGGCACTTACGTACCCATCCCATGTCAATTTGTCCCTCACCCTCATGTGAGAGAAAGGAAGCATGCAATGGAAATACAGAATAACCTCTCCTTCAATAGGATCCATGTTGGTATTCTTTGGATGGGGCCCACCCTCATGTGAGTGTGAGGATGCATGCATCTAAAACACCTTATACCACCTCTTCTAGCTTTGTCTCACTTACTAAAGTGTCTTGACCATGGACATAAAAATCAACCATTTTCCATTACACTCTATCAATCATACACTTCAACATGGGCATCCAAAGTTTCCGTTTCCATTCTTTTGATTAATAATTCAGAAGCCCGTATTGACTGGAGTCAATCTATGCAAAGGGACCCATGCAATAGAAAATTAGCTGCTTTGATCTGGGTTATGATGGCACTATGATTTAATAATCCAAAAATATTTTAGAGAGAAAATACAGGCGGAATATTTGTTTGACAGCAACTGAAGTTAATTTTTACCATGAGTAGAAGAGAAAATCTGGGGTCTGGGGTTTGTTTTGATTTAGGAGAACCTGTGAAGCGGTGTGGTATAATTACAGATTTTGTGTTCTGGTTTCTGGGCAAAACAGCACCGTTTTGAAGAGCAGCTCTTCACTTTAATCTAATTTGAAACAGCGTCATTTCCGGATGATGTGTCAGTTTGGCTAGATTATATTGCAATTTACAACTTTAAGTTTGGGTAATTTTGATTTTCCCCTCTAACATTGCATAGCACATGAGCTTACCATTAAATATAATCAAGAGCGGAGCCAGAAATTTTCGTTTGGGGGGGGGGCAAGTTGCAACTCTAATATATTTATTAAGACAACCCCCACATACACTTATACACACGCTTTTTTATTATATAAACACACTTTTTTATTTGATAAGTTATATATACACACACCAAACAAAAACAAAAAGAACTTAGTAATTTTAATCAAAATTATGTTTGGTGGCGATCTTTCGTATAATAAAATTCATTTTTACTATTTTTATATAGTGAAATTCTTAAAAAGTTTCATTTTCGATACAAATTATCAAATTTTATACTAAAGTAAAAAATCTTTCAATTGAACTAATGAAATTTTTAAAAACATAAATGATCCAAAACTTGGAGGAATAAGTTAAGTTTCAAACATATTTGATGCTATCTTACTCTAACCCATTATGCAGTAACTAAAAAGACATTTCATGTATAGTTTTAGTGACATTATTTTTTTAATGAGTCAATAACTTGTTAATTGCCACATAACTGGTTGAAAAAGATATAGATTCAAATATGTTTAGTGCCAAACTTTATTAAATATTTAACAGATATAAGAGCATATTTTACAATAAAAAAATAGAATTGTGAAAAATAATGTTATGTCTCTATAATTATTGGACCAATTTTTTTTTGAGAGTATCATTGGACTAAATCAAATATTTGGGGAGGGCCAACTCTTATTTTTGTAGACTAAATTTTGAAAAAATTAAAATAATTATATATATATATATATTTAAAAAAATTTCAAAATTTTGGGGGGGGCCCCACCCTTACACATAGCTACGCCCCTGAATATAATGCCACATTAGCTCAAAACGATGTTGTTGTTAATAAATCAATTGAATCTTGGCATTATGGTTTATCGAGTCACCATCATATTTAAGTTTAATTAAATCTTTCACAGTATTTCCACCAATCTATGATTTTTGATATCTCTCTATGATTTTCCATATTTCTCTCAATCAATTCAATCTTCTTCGCTTTTGACCTAACTTAGCTATTATAAACTTCGGTTTTTTTGTTGTTGTTTTTTTTAATATATATATATATATATATATATAAATATATAAATATAAGGTTCTTTTGATTAATAATTCAGAAGGCCATTTTGATTGAGTGGAGTCAGTTAATGCAATAGAAAAGTAGCTGCCTTGATCGGGAAACGATGCACTATGAATAATAATAAAAATCCTCGACATGCACAGGCGCAATATTTTTTTCTTGACAGTGATAAGGTCATGACTTGAAGTTTCTTAGAGCTAACCCATGATTGGGGCTAGGTGAGTTCTCTTAAATCCCCATTAAGGAATGCATTTTTGACATCCATCTGAAAAAGGCCCCATTTATTGGCAGCAGTAATAGCTAAGAGGGCACGAACAGATGAGATATGAGTAACTGGAGCAAAGGTCTCTTCATAATCAATCTCATACTCCTGTGTAAAACCTTTTGCAACAAGACGAGCTTTGTAGCGCTCAATGGACCCATCAGAGCGAGTCTTAATCTTGTAGATCCACTTACAACCAACCACAGATTTCTCGGGGGGGAGTGTCACCAAATCCCAAGTATGGTTTTTAGATAATGCATCAAGTTCCTCTTTCATTGCAATCTGCCATAAAGGGTCAGTGGAAGCCTCATGATAGGTGTGAGGCTCGTGTAGTGTAGCAAGGGTAGTGTAACAATGATAGTCAAGTAAATGTGCCGGAATGGATCTTACCCGAGTTGAGTGACGAGGTGGAATGTCTTGTGCAAGATCTTCAGGCGAAGCAGGAGTAGGGGACCCAAGCTCAAGGTTGGGGTTAGGTAGCTCGTCTTTGACCTGTTCATTAAAGGGTGAACTAGGAAAATGATAAATGATATCTGGTGGTTGGACAGAGAAGTCTACAGGAGAATTAAGAGCAACTACAGGAGGATCAGGAGCAGCTACAGAAGGAATATGTGCCTCATCTAGAAAAAAATCTATGACAGAGGAGGAAGATAAGGAAGTACGGAAGTGAAAGAGCTCAACAAAGAGGCGATGTTCCCAAAAGACAACATTGCGAGAGATACGAAGACGATGAGAGATAGGATCATAACACCGATACCCCCTTTGAGTTTCCCCATAACCAAGAAAACAACAAAGTCTTGACCGAGGCTAAGTTTGTTATGCTCATGTGGTTGAAGAAGAACGAAACAAGCAGAATCGAAGGAGCAAATGTGGTGATAGTTTGGAGGTGACCCAAAAAGGCACTCATATGGAGTTTGATTTTGGATAACAGAACTCGACATGCGATTAATAACATGAATAGCATGAAAAGCAACTTCATCTTAAAAAGGAGCAAGAACTTTGGCAGAAAGAAGGAGAGCACGAATAGTGTCAAGAACATGACGAAGTTTACATTCGGCTCTACCATTTTGCTAAGAGGTACCTGGATAAGTTAGTTGATGAACAGTGCCATAGGAATGCAAAACAGCTTGGAAAGCATATTGAGTGTATTCAAGAGCATTATCAGATCGAAAAATTTTGATGCTTTCGAAAAACTAAGCTTCAACCATTTTTGCAAAATTAGAATATACTTACAATAATTCAGAATGATGTTTCATATTAAAAATCCAGCTATAGTGAGAGTAATCATCAACAAAGACAACAAAATATAGAGACCTACTAATACTAGAGACAGAGGAAGGCCCCCAAACATCAGAATGAATAAGGTCAAAGATATCAATGGATATTAATTCACTAGTATTGAAAGGCAAAACTGGTTGTTTTCCTAATTGACATGAAACATAATCAAAATTTTCTGTAGACACTGAACCTAACAAACCTATAGAAGCCAATTGTTGTACTTGAGAGGAAGATGCGTGCCCAAGTCAAGCATGCCAAAGTGCAAGGCAAGGAATTGAAGAAACTGTAGCAGCTGCAGCAACAGTAACAGTAACAGGAGCAACAAGTGGAAGACGAAGGTTGTCCACGGGAAACATACGCCCAACTTTAGGATCGGTCCCAAGCTCTTGTCCCGTCCTCGGATCCTGCACAATACACCCAGAATAATAAAAGATAATGCGATAAACCAACTCAGCTAATTGTCCCACAGAAAATAAATTATAAGAAAGGTCAGGAACATTAAAGACTCCAGGAACCGAGAGGTTAGAGGTCGAAACAGAACCTATATTATGACCAAACATTGTGGAACCATTTGTTGTGCGAATATTAAGAGGGTGCGGTGTAGGTTTAAGGTCAGAAATAAGGACGAGTGAGGTGCCATGTGATTGCAACAAGCAGAATCCATAAGCCAAGAGGTAGGAGACATACCAGATAAAGCTAAGAGAGAAGAGGAATAAGATGTATTACCAACCATACTAATGACATTAGCGATGATATTTATAAGGTCATCTCTAAAAATGGTGAAAGTGGATCTAGAAGATTAAGACTGTGCAGAGACGAGAGCCATGGGTTAGACACTCTCAGTGTTAGTAATTGTAGCTACAGAAATGGAAACAACTGATTTGTTGCGTTGATAGCAAGTCTCAATATTTTGGCCAAAACATTTGTTGGATTGTCGGCGACGATTGTTGTAAAAGGAAGAATACTTGTCCTTATTCTTCATTTAGAAGCAAAATATGCAAAAATGGACTGCAAAAATGAAATCTATGCGAGCACCTGGACTGCAAAAAAGTCAATGGTCAACCCTGCTGAAAGTCAATAGTCAAACCTCCAAAAGTCAAACGATGATGTCAGCGGCTGACGCAAGCAAGTGACGTCAGCGATGACGCAAATATGGCTGACATGGCAGAATGACGTCTGCAGGAGGGTGAAAGTGCGTGAGGGCACGTGACCTGAAGACGCGGCGTGTGGAAAAACAACCTAGCTGTACAGTGGTGTGTGGAGGTGCGTGTGACGCGTAAGCTGCAGAACAGAACCTTTGAGCGACGCGTGGGGGCGCGTGTGGTCTCCGATGGCTTCGAGGCTTCCACGAGTTCGTAGATCGACACAAGACGATCTTAGTGATACCTGTAGAAAATTAATCGAAGCAATATTCGCGGCAGTGATGCAAAGGATAGTGGTCTTTGTAGTGAGAAACTCCTCAACGACGATGGCTACAGGTTCGGAACCCAAGGACTACGGCTGGAAGACGTCGGAGGTTCAACGGCGAGAGACTGCGGCGGCTGCTGTGATGGCGGAAGCGATGTTGAGAATGGAGTAACACCAATAAAGACAAGACTGCTAAAAAAAAGGTCAAAGCAGTGGCTTTGATACCATGTTAGAAATACTGAATTCAATAGTATTGTATTTCTCAGTGAAAGAATATACTCGAGTGTCTTTATATAAGAGGCATATGAATGCAGTATAAGTAAGAGTGTAGTACAAGAATTTGTGCTATACAAGTAATCTAGTTGGGTCTAAAACCCACTACACTATACACGTTAATACTTGGAATTATGGTTCATCGAGTCACCATCATATTTAAATTTAATTAAATATTTCACATTATTTCCATCAATCTATGATTTTTGTTATCTCTCTATGATTTTCGATATTTCTCTCAATCAATTCAATCTTCTTCGCTTTTGACCTAACTTAGCTACTATAAACTTCGTTGTTGTTGTTTTTTATTTTTATATATATATATATATATATAAATTTAAGGTTCTTTTGATTAATAATTCAAAAGGCCGTTTTGATTGAGTGGAGTCAGTTTATGCTAGGGCTGTCCATGGGTCGGGCGGGTCGGGTTTTTGCCCAACCTGCAGCAGACCTATACAAGTTCGGGTTGGTGGTTTTCAACCCGCAACCGACCCATAACAGTAACGGATTCATCGGTTCGGGTTGTTGGTGGGTGGTGGTCGGTTTCGAGTGAACCCGATTATCACCGGAATCCTTCGAAACGCGGCGAGACCTCGCCAGATCTGGCGAGATCTTGCCAGATCCATCCAAGATCGGGTGAGATCTCGTCAGATCCGGCGAGATTTCTGGCCAATCGTGATGAGAAATCACTGCTTTGCCAGTTTCGGTGTTTATTGTGCCAAAAATTGACGGATTTAAGTGAAAAAGTGGCCGGAATCAGGAAAAAAGTGGTTGAAATCTAGGGAAAATGGCCGGAATCTGAAAAAAAGTGGCCGGAATAGAGAAAAACGTGACCAGAATCTGGGAAAAATGGCCAGAATCTAGGAAAAATGGCGGATTTTGAATGGACTTCGGTTTGGGTCGATTCTCATGGGTTTTGAAATTAAAAACCGAAAACCGACCCGCAACCAGACGGGTTAGTGAAGTCGGAACCCGCATCCGATCACCGGAGTCGTCGAATCGGGTGGCGGCAGGTCGGACGGGTTGGGCGAGTTGCCGGTTTCCATGGACACCCCTAGTTTATGCAATAGAAATGTAGCTGCCTTAATTGGGAAACGATGCACTATGAATAAAAAATTAAAAATTAAAAATTAAAAATTAAAAATAAATAAAATTAAAAAAAAAAAAATCCTCGACATATCAAATACAGACGCGCATTATTTATTTCTTTGACAGTAATAGGGTCATGACTTGAAGTTTCTAAGGGCTAACCCGTTATTGGGGCTGGGTGAGTTTGGTCCCCTTCTTTGCAATTGCATGGGTGGCTTCCCCTCTTTGCAAGTCGCCATTAAGGAATTGTCTTCACTGAAATATCAAAGGACCATTACTTCTCTGAAGCTTTTTTGCATAGACTGACTCCGGTCAATACGGCCATCAGTCTATTCTTAATCCCAAGTGACTTTATTACGAAGTCCTTGTTAGAGTAAGATGGACGGTGGTGGTAATGAGTTCAATACTTTCACAGGTTGCCCGTGACTTATAGTCAAACATTAGCTTTAGTTTGTTAATTATTTATGAAATTTTGTTTACTTTAGTTTTTGAAGGACTTCTTTAGATTATGTGATTTTTTAATTTGGCCAGACTAAATAAAAAGTTACACTCTTTAAGTTGATTTGATATTTCAGAGAAGTCACTTAGAATTCACCTTTTTTTTTTTTTTTTTTTTTGAGAATTCACTTTATTAGACTGAGTAGACTTCTCTTGACTTTCTAAGAGATTTTTATTGAACTCATCAAAGGTCCCCAATTAACAATACCTAAGTGAATTCTATTCTTGAATGAACATAACACTTTATAAGCAATCAATACCACCGTCCATCTTACTTTTACAAGGACTTTGTAATAAAGTCTTTTGATTCCATTGTTATTGTATCCTTGGTTCCAATGTGACAAAATTAAATTTTTTATCATCCACTCTTTCTTGTGGTAATTATCCAATGTGAGATTTTTAATAGTTAACAAACAGAATTACTCCCACGCGAATATTCTAGCAAAATGTGCTAGATGCTGCTGTTGAAATAGTCATCCAACTTCAGTGCCATGTGACAATGTTTCCCCTCAGTTGCATTAGGAGGAAAGAAAAAACCAAAAAACAAAAATTCAAAGATGCATTTACACTGGACAAATTTTCTACAGTTTTTAACTCGTAGCTTAATTTATAATATCCTTAATCCTTGCAGACTTCCATTGTTTATTGTGGCCTTGGTTCCCTTTGAAGCATATTTTCTAATTTACTGTTGATTAGTATCAGTTTCATATACCAGGAATCACTTTAACCGTGGCAGTTCCAAGATATTTTTCTAGGAGAGTTAGCAATGACAGAACTAGAAATTTATCATTTAGGTAAGTAAAAAAATAAAATGATAATTTCTTTATCTGTATATACAACTTCCATATTATATACAATAATCTAAAATACAATATAACTATATTGTACAATATTAATAGTCTAAAAAAATTATTAATAGTTTAAAGATCAGTTAGATAACAACCATTAATAAAATTCATAAAAAAATATAATTAAATAATTAATACTACATTTTTTTCAAATTAATAGCAACTTATTATATTTAAATGTAATATCAATTAAATAAAAATATATGATAAAGAAGAATAGTAACACACCTAGGAGTAGGACTAGGAGCAAATGTGAAATTAAGAAAAAAATAGTAACTAATACAAGTTTTTTCTTTTGAAGTGTATGTCTTTTTAATCATATACGTGGTTGCTTTCTTAGAATTTAAGCAAGCACTAAAAGACTTCTTGGACTTGGAAATTTATAGAGCATTTATCAAACTACTTAGTCAAATGAAGAGAAAAACAAGAAAATATAGAAGTGAAAGAGAGATAAGGAGAATGAGAGGAGAATTGCATATGTAGATAAAGATCTGTTGGTCGTAATGGTAGTGTAATTTTTTGTGAAGAAGAAAAGTATAGAGAAAAACAGCTTCATTCCACTATCAACAACAAAGTAAGCCAAATTCCCAGAGAGAAGGGTTTTTTTTTTTTTTTTTTTTTTTTTTTAAATTTTAACAAATGAGCAAAAATTTGGAACATTTTTGTTTATTTTTATAAAATTAAATACTATATAAGTGTAGTGCTACTAGTACAATACTTTTACAAAAATTTTACAACAAAATCTAGATGGCAAGTTATTAAATATATGTAAAAAAGTAAAGTGGGAGTAGCCTACACAGCTACACACCTGCTTTTGCCGGAAGTATTTTAACCACACACGTGGTTATCTAGTGAAGGAGAATAATTTAAGTGCTACTTCCATAATATTTTTACAACAATTTCACAATAAATCTTATGTGGTAAGTTGTTACTAGTTCTAATTTTAGGGTCCGTTTGTTTCGGGTGAAAACGTTTTCAGGAAATGGTTTTACAGAAAATTGTGTGTTTGGTTGTTACTTCAAATTTGGTCAAACTGAAAATAATTTCCGGTTGACCGAAAATGATGCCAAAAACGGGTGAAAATAATTTCCGGTTTCATTTTTACTTCAAATGAAATTTTCTGGAAAATAACAGAGAGCACGAAGAGAGAGAGACAGAGAGAAACCCATTGCATTCACCCAGACCCAGACCCACGAGCACGACAAACCTAGACCCACGAGCAACAGCACGAGCAACCCATCGTCTTCACCCAGATCCATCGCCTCCTCGAGCTCGCCGATCCACGAACCAAACCCATCGCCTTCGACCGCCGACCCATCGCCTCCACGCTCTCTCTTCCTCGATCTCTCAGTTTTTTTTTTTTAATTTGATTGTTGTTGTTGTTTTTTTTTTTTGATGAACTGATTGTTGTTGTTGTTGTTGTGTTGTTGTTGTTGTCGGAATTTGTTGTTGTTGTTGTTGTTGTGTTGTTGCCGGAATTTGCTGCCGGAATTTGTTGTTGAATTGATTGTGATGTTGAAAATTTTTGTAATAAAATTTGTTTGAATGCTAAGAAAATGTGAAAAAATGGTAGGAAAATAGCATTTTCCTAATAGAACCAAACACATGAAAATATTTTCCACAACAATTTTCATAATACAACCAAACACTTGAAAATATTTTCCTTTTTCGGAAAATAGCATTTCCAAAAAATAGGTATTTTTCAGAAAATATTTTACGGGAACCAAACGAACCCTTAATCCACAACTTAAATAAATTTTTTGCGCACTCGTAACAACTAATAATAATTTATCATTTAAAATTTATTATAAAAATATTGTGAATATATCATTTCTTTATTAAAATATCTCTCTCTTTCTATATATATATATACACACTAATTTTTTTTCAAATATTTTGGGAGGACTAAGGCTCCTTTGGTCTCAACGTACTGTTCCTTCAGCATGTTCAACACGCTTAAGTCAAGTCTCATTAAGAGACATGGCTTACTTGAAGATCTTTGGAGGCAAGCTCATAAATGAGCGTTGACAAGGCATGTGAGCTGGACTCACACGGTGCTTTGCACCCCCAAAAAATCATCAGCTCTAGACGTACTGTTCCTTCAGCATGTTCATCTTTTACTGATTCCACTAATCTAAGGATTTTATACAGGAAAAATAATTGAATGCTACGAGAGTATCATAAATGTGTACTCTTTTCTCTTACATGAATTATAGATCCCACCATAAATTTAATTAGTGAGAGTTACCATTATGTGAAAAGAAAAAATATACATTTATGGTATTCTGAAAGTATTCAATAACTTTCCCCACATAAAACATTTGATAAAGTGTAAGAAATAAATAGTGCCTATTAAACCATTTGCCGATTACACTATTCAGATTCTTAAAAAAAGACAAAAAAAATTGCAAACTTCGCAGCAATTCCACTATCAGTAATCTAACAAGGGCGCAATTGCATTATGAGTTTCTTTCCAAGATGATTTCGTGGAAATCATGCCGGTAGATTCATGTAAATTTCTGCACTTCAACAGGGTTCAAAAAGACAATGCCTTGTGATAATCACGTTGGTATTCATTCAAAGTAAAAAATAGAAAAGCTAAAAGAAAAATAATAAAAAATAAAAAAGGGGGAGGAAAAGAAAAAAGTAGCACATTGACTTCCAGTCTTGGGTTAGTAAGGACTGTATTTCAATGATTAAAGTGTGTTGAGTGATGAATATATAACAATCAAATATTTGCCCCTTTGCAACGCACTCATCCATCAATCATAAACTCTAACATGGCTCCCTCTGTTTCCATTTCCATTCTGATAGTAGCATTATGGGTTCTTTATATCTTGATGCACTCCACGACTATGGTTATTGCAGCTGGCTCTGTGGCAGCATCTAAATCATCAGAGCTTGAACTAGAAGTGAAGGCTCTCCTGGAGAGTGGGTGGTGGGCTCATCACTCCAACGATACATTCTCAGATCATTGCGAGTTGTATGGAATCAAATGCAATGCTGGTGGAAGCGTCATAGAGATTCACAGGACAAGTATGCTCCACAATCAGGGAGATGCGATCCGTAAACTCAACCTCTCTTCCTTCCCAAATTTAGTCCGTCTTAATCTTTCTAATAATGGGCTTACGGGGAGCATTTCAGTTGAGACAGGCACCCTTTCAAAGCTCACCCACCTTGATCTGTCCCTTAATTCTCTCACAGGTAAGCTGCCTCCTTCATTTGGAAACCTCACTCGATTAGTGAAATTTAACATTTCTTCAAATTCTATCATCGGTGAGTTACCTCTTTCACTTGCAAACCTCACTAGATTACAGGTATTTGACATTTCCTCTAATCTAGTCAGTGGTTCCATACCCAATGGATTTGGTAATTTAAAGAATCTTCAAGAATTAAGATTGAGTGATAACAAACTTACTGGAGCAATCCCTACTGCTCTTGGCCTTTTAACCAATCTTTCCATCTTGGATTTGTCTTCTAATAAAATCAATGGTTCTATAGTGCCAGAAATTGGATTGCTAAAGAATTTGTGGGAATTGGACCTACAAAGAAACAATCTCACTGGTCCAATTCCTTTGTCTATAGGTAATCTAACCAATTTGGTTTCTTTGTATCTTTCTATGAATCAAATCAATGGTCACATTCCTCCTGAAATAGGCAACATGAAGAATTTGTATTACCTGTACGTCAATAATAACAAGCTTATTGGCCCCCTCCCTTCATCTCTTGGTCATCTAACCAATTTGATCTCTTTGTTTCTTGATTCGAACCAAGTCAATTGTTCCATTCCTCCTGAAATAGGCAACATGAAGAATTTGGAAGACTTGCGTCTCAATAATAACAATATTGTTGGTCCAATCCCTTTGTCTATAGCGATATGGAGCATCTGCGTTACTTCAGCCTTAGCAATAACAAAATTGTTGGTCAAGTTCCTTCGATTATAGGTCGATTAACTAAGTTGGAAATGTTGTCCCTTAGTTGGAACCAAATCAGTGGCTCCATCCCCAAAGAAATAGCTGATTGCAACTGTTTGAGTGAATTGTTATTGAGCCATAACTATTTAACTGGAAGCATTCCATCTGAAATTAGTGACCTTCAGCGTTTAAATGCTATTGACCTAAGTTATAATACTCTCAGTGGGGAAATTCCTTTTAATCTAGGGCATTCACAACCTTTAAAACTCTTGGATCTCAGCTGCAATAATCTTACTGGAAATATTCCAGATCTTTCAGCTTCAATAAAAAAAGTGAACTTTTCCCACAATTCTTTCCATGGTCGGATCCCAGATCTCTACTTTAATTATAAACCTTACGCCTTGTTCGGCAACAAAGATTTATGTGGTGATGTCAAAGGCTTCCCTCCTTGCCCAAGCAACAATAGATCCATTGTCCATCAAATAAAGTTTTTTGTTCCCTTAATTGCTTTCACTATGTTTTTACTTATTGGGTATTTTTTCTGCTCTCAATGTAGAGTTAGGAAAATGTCATCTGAGTCAAGGGAAACAAAGAATGGGGATTTGTTCTCAATATGGAATTATGATGGAAAAATTGCATATGAAGACATCATTGAAGCAACAGAGGACTTTGACATTAGATATTGTATTGGAACAGGTGGTTATGGTAGTGTTTACAAAGCACAGTTGCCTAATGGTAAAGTGGTTGCCTTAAAGAAACTTCATCGCTTAGAGGCTGAGGACCCAAATTTTGACAAGAGTTTCAGAAATGAGGTCAAAATTTTAACGGAAATCCGACATCGGAATATTGTGAAACTGCATGGTTATTGTTTGCACAAACGATGCATGTTTTTGGTCTATGAGTATATGGAAAGGGGAAGTCTATTTTGTGTCCTACGCAACAACGCTGAGGCTGTAGAATTGGATTGGATGAAAAGGGTGAACATAATCAAAAGTACAGCACATGCATTATCTTATATGCATCATGAAGGTGTCCCAGTAATTGTTCATCGAGATATATCAAGCAATAATATTCTATTGAACTCTGAGTTAGAGGCATTTGTGTCAGATTTTGGCACGGCTAGACTTCTTGATTCAGATACCTCCAATCAAACTTTAATGGCTGGGACTTATGGTTATATTGCTCCAGGTGAATTATATATTATTTTCATAACTATCCTAGATATTATTTTAAATGTTTAGTCACATGTAGAGCTTTCCATATAGTCATTCTAGTTAGAAACAATTACTTTTATGATGGAAGTTCTATACGCTAGCAAGTTTTTTCCAAACGTCCCCAAAAAAAAAAAAAAAGAAAAGAAAGAAGAAGAGAAGAAGATTAGAGTTAAAGGAAATATATTAATTTTTTCATGCCTATTTTTGTCCAATATTTGCAGAATTTGCCTATACTATGAAGGTGACTGAAAAAGGTGATGTTTATAGCTTTGGAGTGGTGACATTAGAAATATTAATGGGAAGGCATCCAGGTGAACTCTTGACATCATTATCTTCATCTCAAAGTGTGATGCTAAATGAAATATTAGACAAGCGTCTCCCACCTCCAAATCGTTTGGTTGCACAGGATGTTTTTCTTGTTGCTGCAATTTCATTTGCTTGCTTACGTGCTAAACCAAAGTCTAGGCCGACAATGAAATCAGTGTCTCTAGAATTTCTTTGTCACAAGAAACCAATAATGAACCCCTTACATGCAGTTTCAGTATGGCAGCTAAGAAACCAAGAAACTTATATGGTTGGAGGGAGTGAAGCCCATTCAGAAAGTCCTTGTTTTCTGGTTGAGAAAGATCATGTTTGATGAGCTTCTCCAAAAAAAAAAATGTTGTGTATTACAATAATAATAGCTTAAAAATCATGTTTGTAAGTTGTAATTGTTGTTCTTTATGATCTGTAACCTGTATTTTGTAATATGAAATTTAAGTCTTCACCACTTTTCTAATGCAATCGCGGAGGTTGCAAAGGCTGATCTATATGCTTGATGCTTGACTCGAAGATTTCATACTTGTTCGACTTACTCACATAAGATTCAACAGTAATTGTTAGGACATATGTGTGTTCACTTGTTAAGAACATATGTCACTTGTTTATGTAAATTGGCTAATCCTTTTGACAAAACGCACTCTACTTGTAATTGGGTAGTTCTAGGTGTTTTTAATACTTCAAGAAGCAAGGTTTCAAGAACAAGTGTTGAAGTCATCAAGTCTGTCCAAGAAAAAGCAAGCTGAAGTGCAATTTCATTAAAGCTCGACACCTTCTCGATAGCTATCTCGACACCTGCTATCTGGCGAGATTTATAAAATCAGCTTTTCTGATTTGATTTTCTTGGGATCCGTGAATGTGTTTTTGGGCCTTCTTTTCTTCTAACCCTAAACATATAAAATGATTGTTTTAAGAGCCGTCAAGTGGTACACAAGTTGCAAAAGCATTGAGCAATCCTTGTTCAAGCAAATTGTGATCAAAAGACGAAGTTCTTAACCTAGTTCATCTTCTCTCTAGAAGTTGCTGTGTATGTGCACCATAGGGTTTTGTAACCAAGCATCTTCCTGATCTTCATTGTGTATGATGAACTGAAGAACTTTGCAGCCAACCTCTCCTTCTCAAGTTGGTGTTTGAAGTCGCGTACTGGGATCCGCGCATTGGTTAGTCACGTACTTGGGAGCCGTGCATCAAAGGTTGAAATTGTCACTACAGATCAAGTCCAATTGGGTATTGGGGTAAGGGTTCAATTGTAGGTTGGTAAGGTACTTGAGATTCTTTTACTTGTAACCGCTTGATTTGATAATAGTGGAGTTTCGGGAGTGGTGACCTGAAAATCACCCGGTGGGGTTTTTGCCGTTAAGGTTTTCCCCATTCGTAAACAAATCACCGTGTCATTTAATTTTCCGCTGCATATTTAGTATTTGGTGATTTGTTTGTGCTTCCACGTATTTGCATGTTAAATTGATTAATTAATAACTTGGCTAATTAATTAATTAATTTTATCACAAGGGGTCATTCAGTTTGTGGCCTATCAGTAATAATGAAAAATTACACCAATATGATGTTATCCTTTTTCGACCCACATTACAATCGCACACTCAATACCTCTAACTCCCCCGTTCTTTTCCATTTCAATCATCCACTGCTAACACCTCTGTTGCTTTTGTAACCCCGAACCCCACGACCTACTAATTCAAGCTTTAAGTAATCGAGACCTTATTATGACTTTTAATTTGAGAATTATAAAAAAAATAAAAAAATAAATAAACATACATAGCAAATTTAATAAAAGATAGATCTAAATGAAGGGATTTGTCTGTATAGTGAAGTAGGTCACCACCATTAGGCAATAAATTTGGTTCTCATGGAGATTCCCTTTTGGTCACCAAATTTCATGTGATTCTACAATTGGCTAAGATAATTCTACTAGTACTTTTTTACTTTTTGAACTTTTTACTATTTGAATCTATATCTATATATATATATCTAAAAGCTGAAGCGTAGCATTTATTATTGTTACGCTCTAGTTAAGCCACATCAGCACCATGTCGTCATTTATTTATTTTCTTTCTTTCTTTTTTATTTTTTGTTTTACTAATGGCCATTTATTAAGTCTCTTCTTAATTTCAGGTGTTACTTTATCTCCATATCTATCACGTGTCTCTTCATTAACCCAGACTCTTAAGATGCCGCTATTATATAGAGACTCTTGAGATGCCACTATTATATAGAATTCTTATAGTCACCGATACTTTATCTCCAAATCTATCATGTGTCTTTCCATTAACCCAGACTCTTGAGATACCGCTATTATATGGAATTCTTATAGTCACCGATAGATTGCAACCTCCTCACCTCTCATTTTTTTTTTCCTATAAATTTTCAATTGTTCTCTTTTTACAAATTGATCGGTATGACCTTCAATGCGACAGTTTCTTGAGTGTTTTTTCCGTTCTTTTGGTCATGGCTCAAGTTAGTCTACCAAAACCCAATCAAATGAGTGCAAGAGATAGACAATGACTCTAGAGCTTGCAGACGAAACTGAAGCAGGTGAGAGGTGAACATTGGTAGCCCAGGTCCAAAGAGTATAAACTCAAAATGAGTTATGCTATTTGTATTATTCTTATTCTTTTTTTTTATTTATTCCCATCTCATTACTAGGAAGAAAAAAACGTGGTTCAATTTTGGGATTTCATTATGAACGAGATTGAGTTTTCATGGTCTCAAAACTATTAAAATATATATATATATATATGTAGACGACTAAATTTCTAGTTTGAAATAAATCAAACAAGTAAAAATAGTTTCACAAATGCGAATTTGTATTGATGATTGTGGTATAATTCTCTGTGATTACAAAAGAGTTATCCTCTGATTCAATCTCCTTGCAAGACTTATTGATTGGAGTTATGGTAATGTGATTTTGATTTGAACACCAAATATCCTTCAATTTGGTTGAGGGATGGATCGAAGATTTGTTGAAACAGAATTACAATGAATCTCTGGCTATGAGCTTGTTAGAAATTCTTTGTTCTTCACGTTCTTCGTGTTCTTCGTGTGTTCTTGGTGCGTTCTTCGTCTTCGAAGGTTTATGGTGGAAGTTCTTCGGTGCTTTAGAGGCTTGAATCTGTAGAGCTTCGTTGATTTGTGATTTGTTGATGTTTTTCGGACACTTTAGGCTTGATTCCCGTAGACTTTTGGATCTAGGCGGATGATTTGGATGATTTCTCTTCGAATGTTCTTCGTATTCGAAGTTGAAGTTCTTGAAGTTCTTGGAGGCTTTAGAGCTTGGTTCCGACAGAGCTTCTGGATTTCTGAATCTTCTCTGATGCTGCTTGTGCTTCAGATGGCTTGATGTGTTCTCCCAAATGTCTTAGGAAGGCTTCTATTTATAGGAGTTTAGGGGTGGATGAGTGACACGTGGCGGAGTCTGATTGGTGACACATGTCACAGCCTGATTGGTCCGCTTATGTCATCGCTTACACGTGCGGGGTTGATTATGTCATCGCTTACACGTGCGAGGCTGATTATGTCATCGCTTACACGTGCGCTAATGTGTGATTGGTTTTTGCATGACACTTGGCAAATTTCTGTTGGTTTCTGAGTAGTGATAGCAAAACCTAGTAGCAATACGTGGAGTTTTGTAATTGGTTGTATTTTGTAGACTTGGTAGTGTGATGTGTTAGCTTGTGATAGGTCGGGAATTTTCCCTTTCTACAATATATATATATATTTAAAATTGATTTGAGTTGGGCATTTGATCATGTTTGTTATAAATTGTTTTATGGTTGCCCTTCTCTAGACCGTAAAAATGTTACTCTCAATATGTTTGCTACAATGTATGATAATTAATTTCATTGTGATGTTTTTATTTTGGCCTTTGTTTTATAGTAAAAGTGTTATTCATTTTCATCAAAGAGAAATTGCTATTGTTCTCTTTTTCCAGCCGTCTTATATGTTGAACTAAATTTCATTTTTATCTCTGTTTCGTTTGTCAATTCCTCGACAGATGTCAATGATCAAGACTCACAATCACTGGAGGCTTTTTAATCTATTGAAGGTCATACTAATCAATTGGTAACCATTCTTTTCTTAGAACCTTTTGAAGGAAAGAGGAATAAATTTGTTGCTTTTCTTGGGTGGTGCTTGATAATTTGCTTTTTATGGTTCAATACACATCAGCTATATTAGATTTTCATTTCCTTATACTATTAATTTGTTGTTTATTGTTTAATTTGACTATTTAGTGTCCCAAAAATTGTGGGAAAATGGAAGAGAAAAGAGAGCAAAGTTTGAACCTTAAATTTTTTTTGTGTATGGAAATTGGGATGTAACAGTTTAAATTTTTTTATCTTAATTTTTTAAAGAAAACTCTAATTCTTCGAAGTACATTAGCTTAAGTAGATTGTTGTGTTGTGGCTAGAATTTTTGTGTTTGGGACCTTAGTTGGCCAGTTTGGTTGACGAATAACTTTGGGGATTGTTTAGCTTATGAGAAATTTTTTGGTATTTTAGGAGTGACGAAATTCAAAGAACTGAATTATTTTTAAATTTCATTAGTACCTAGCTTTATGCTAATTGTTGTGTGGATAGAAAAACTAATTGGTTCTTGATTTTTGAATACATATCTATAATACTGTGTACATGAACAATAATTGGGTTTTTAGTTTTAGGTTTTGAATTATGCTATTTTTTCAACAACTTGATTTTCTTTTTAGAATTTTCTCTTCTTGAATATCTAGAATACTATGTACATGAGTTTTAGACAAAACTTAAGAATACTATTTCTTTTGGATTTTACTATTTCTTTCCTTATTAAACACAATATTATATAGCTGATGTGTTCCAATGAAGGCAGAAGCAATTGCTATTCTTGGGGCATAGCAATTAATACAAACTAATAACTTTCAGTAGCCATTTGAAATTCACAACCTGGAATGTTAATAGACATCTTCTCCGAGGTAAGAACAATTGGCCGAGTTTAGCACGTTTGCCACCAACTTTAACCATATATGGCAATACAAGTGACTCACTTACTTACAATTCATACACGCACTATTTTGATTTTCTCTGGGAATTCAAAACAATGACAATTGAGTGATTTATATATGGACACATCGATAAACGTCTGTAGTGGACATGGGTGAAATCAATGGCACATTACTATTTGACAATTTGGTCTTTGATGGAAACTGATATAAGTGATGGTCTATTAAATTTGATCATTTTGCTGAAGTAAGGTTTGTTTAGTATGTATTTTATTTATTTACCTTATTGTAAATAATTTTTTGTACATGATGATTCTAACCTATAAAACTTCACTTTATTTATTATTATTATTATTTTTTTTTGTGGTCTTATTCTTTTCTATTGGCAACTAACTAGACATCACTTTTAGGAATTAAGAGTTTAGCAACTGGTATGAAGGTTGCACCTCAAAATTTAGTAGAATTAAAATATGATACAATCTCATCATGTGAAGAAAAATAGGAAATCTAATGTTGTGTTGGCATGTCCCTCCATTATTGTGTTACAAATATCATATCTAAAAATAAACAAAATAAAAAAACCAAAGTAATATAACGATATATTTGTAGAGATAGAGAGTCGGAAAATAATTTTAGAAATAGTTCAATTTTTAGGAGAAAACTATATTCAATAAATTTTAGAGAATAAATTATGAATTGTATCATATTACAAAATAATTATATATTCCCACGCATCGCATGAGTCTGCGACTAGTTATGATAAAAATTTGAGCTCTATGTTCTACATTGGATATATATTGCAACTATTTTGAAAAATCAGACTAAGCAAGATTAAAAAGGAATACAATGGATAGATTTTATGCGGTTCTTTCATGTGCCTACATCCAAAGGAGCCAAGGAGGGAGCTGCTTTCATCTGCTATATGAGAAATTAGGATTATAACAATGTTTATATATAGCATACCCTACCCAATGAAAATCCCCAAAAAACCCTTGATGCCAATAAATAATGCATTAACCTAGAAACAAATATGAGGCAACTCTAACTGCAAGAAAATACTATAATAAACATTGGATAACAATTCTTGTGGTTTTTTTTTCCTTGTTTTTTTTTTCTTGGTCTAAGAGCCAGTCTATGCTACTGGAGTCCTACAATGACAATTCAAAAAATAATCTTTCTATCTGCCTATGGATATACCCATTTTTACACCTAATTTCATAACTTGCTGAATCATGCAATTAAATGGTTGATGAAAGGTTATGTCGTGTCCATGCAATCAGTAATGGGTAGAAAATGTTCATTACTCATAGGGTCATAGTTGCACAAGTCTTATATAACAAAAATGATCTTTTCATAATTGATAAATCCAAGGAAAAAAATATAGCAACTTTCCCATGAAACAAACAAAGACTTAAACAGAACCAAACCAACCTCCTAGGGATCTACTTCACATAATAATATCTTGAACAGTCTCTCAATAGCAATTTAGGAACACCCTAAAAAAAGAAAAAGAAAAAATGACATCCTAACCTTACGTAGATTAGCAGAGTGTCTATGCTATTACCTCTGCAATTTTGTCAAAAGATAAACATACATGGTAGCTTTTCTTGCTCAAAAGTGCGAGTGTTATTATTACTCAGTGAGACCGACCCAAAAAACCAAAGGGTAGAATTGAAAAGGTCAATGTTAAATCTACTTTTATAGATTAGAGATGGTTTTTGATGATGCCAAAAATCGTCAGTGAGCCGCACGTCCTCACATGCTCTTGACAGAACCTGCGAAACAAAAACATAGAAGACCTTGCAGAAAGTACCGGTGTGATACCAGCCAAATACCCTCCAAATGTTAAGTTAGAGAGAGAGAATTTCTACAACTCTAGAGGACCAGAGCTGGGGAATTATGTATACCTTGATTTATGAGGGCTTTGAGGTTTTTATAGTAGTGTAAAGCTGACCTCTATTCCTTGGTGGCAAAGATATTTCCTTGTAGAGAGGATTCTCATTAATACTCGTATTTTATGGGATCCTTTCCTTGTAGGGACTCCTCTGATTAGGGCTGGGTGTAGAATGCAAGACATTTCCATATTGGGATTCTTGGAGACCACTCATGCCACTTAGGTGCCACGTGGCTTCAACAAACCGTCTCCCTTAGTCCTGTCTACTTTAAAGAGTCCATCCGTCGCCTTGCCTCTCTGTCCAAGTCATGAACCCGTGTACTAGTTCTTTGGTTGGTAGAGTACCTAGGCCGTCTCTTTTGATGACTCCATCACTTATGATTGTCTCTGTTCATTGGATTCGTCTGCTTTGGGATTTATACCTATCAGCTTTTTTTCTTTTTCTTTTTCTTTTTTTAGAACCTAGATTAGATAGGATTTTGACTAAATAATTACCGTATTAGAGAAGTGTGTAATCCTTAGAGACAAAGAGAAGGAATGGAAGGGAGAAAGGGATTAAATTACACGTTAAAAAAAATGCCATATTAGGTCAAAAGAATGTGGTTTTGAATAAGTCAATTGAATCTTCAAATTATGGTTTATGGAGTCACCATCATATTTAACTTTAATTAAATCTTTCATAGTATTTCCAACAATATTCTTGATCATATGATTTTTGACATCACTCTCAATCAATTTAATCTTGACCAAACACACCTTGCCCCAAACCTGGGTTAGCTATTATAAACTTCAAGTAAAAAATAATCAATTTCGTATTCTTTCCCACTTATTACAAACCACTGTTCAATTTCTTCAATAGGAAAGGACCAACTTATCCCTCTCGTAATTTCCAATAATCTCAAAAATGCAAGAACGAAGGCTAGCATGAATCCAACGAGTAAAAAAATCCAGTTCCCCTAGATGGTTCTACTTTGATATGTGGTTGAATAGATAATCTGTGAGGTAAACCATCCTCTTTTCTTTCTTTTTTCTTTTTTAAGGTTCTTTTGATTAATAATTCGGAAGCCTGTATTGACTGACTAACAGGAGTCAGTTTATGCAATAGGATCCATGCAATAGAAAAGAAGCTGCTTTAATGTCCAGAGCAATTCTAATACCATAAAAAAAAAATTACAACTTTTACCTAATCTCTCCTTCATAACAAATTATGATTGATTGTATATTATTTTTATATGAACCCACCACTTTTTTTCTACCACTCATAGTTTACCATGGAGAATCGGAGACAGTTTGATGTCACAAAAGTTTGAAGAAAGCACACACGATACTCTCTTTAATAGACAGAAACTAAATTGTTAGTTTTTGGATAGTAAACCTCAAATTTACAAGGAGTTTCTTGAATCCACAATGTGATAGACCTGGAATTTACTAGAGAAAATAATAGACAAAAGTCTAAATTTTTATTGATAATCAACTATGAAAAAAGTTTACAGACTTAGTGACCTATTTAAGGGCTCTGTAAAACTTGACAGACAAAAAAATATATTCTAAAATAACTCCTAATTGATACCTAACCATAACAAGAACTAAATTTGACCTAAAAAGTATTAAATGCACCTAAAAACAAGAAAATAAATCACCTAAATCTAAAATAATAAAAATTACATAAAAAAAATATTGTGATTAAAAAAATTACAAAATTTAAATAAACCGTGTCCTACATCACAGTTGTGATAAGAGTTATGCATTTATTTGTGGTATTAGATTTTTTGTAATAGTAAATCTAAAAATCTTCGAGAGAGCAAATATAGATGCGCAATATTTATATTAGACAGTAACAGGATCTTGACTTGAAGTTTATAAGAAGAAACCCAGGTGAGTTAATTTGGTCCTTAATTATGGGTGGTTCCCCTTCTTTGCAAGTCGCCAGTAAGGAATTAATTAATTGTCTTCACTAAAAAATCAAACGACCAAAACTTCTATAAATGAGACCACCTAAAAAATCAACGAGCTGCCATTTGTGAATTATTTATTAATATTGTAGAAAGAATTATCCGTTTTCCTATTGCTATAAAATTCTACATTTTTTTTTTGGTTATAAATTGTGATTTTTAGGGTTTTAGATTCTAAATGTGTTTGAATCTTCTTTTTTTTCTTCGATTCATAAATTTTAATATACGATTCTGTGTTTTAGATATTGATGAAGTCAAGAATTTCACCAATGAGCCACACGGTACCTATGCGCTTGAATATCGATCTGCACAACACAAAGAAGGGAAAACCTTACAGAGAGCACCGGTGTGGTGCCGGCCGAATACCCTCCGAAGGTTAAGTCAGAAAATATGCTCACAACTCTAGAGTGCTAGAGAGGGTAAATTATGCGTACCTTAATTTGTGAGGGTAGTGGGGCTTTTATAGTAGTAGAGGGTGGACTTCTCTTTCTTGGAGTAGAAGTCTTTTCCATGTAGGAATCCTTTTGAACGTAGATTGCGGAATCCTTTCCTTATAGGACTCTTACATCAAACGTGGACCGCAAGCATCTTATACCAAGGATCTTTATGGCCTTTGGGCCTGCTGATATTTCACATTGGGTCTGTCCACTATCGGCCCACAGTAAATGACCGTCAGGCCCATCTCTAGCCCAAATTATTCCTCTTCAGTTGCCCCCTTCACCTCATGGGTCCGTCATACCTTAGTAGACGGGAAGCATGGGGTGACGATAAATATTGTTGGGGATGACGGTAGAAAGAGACTGTGGGTCGTCGACCCTAGTCACCAAGGATGACGGCAACAAGGTTTAAACCGTTCAGTTAGTCTAGCAGCCGACAAGGTCTGGAATGCATTAAATGGCTCTTGACACGCGTCACCTTTCTACAGGCCATTGCGTGGGATCGAAGCGTCGCTTCGTCTTCCGTGTACTTCTCTTATAAATACTGCTTCCCCCTCCTCTCATTTTTCATTTTCAGGAAGAATTTCATTGTCAGAGAGAGTCCGTCGCACCTGTCAGAGAGAGAGACCGTCCACCTACTGCAACCGTCAGCGGTACTTACATTCCGTCTACTTTTTCCAGGTAAGCCATTTCTATCCGTCTTAATTTAAATTCCTTATATATCAACTACGAAAAACAATTCCCTTTCTTTTCCTGTCATATTTTCCAACATCCGTTATAGCCTTAGGTTTTGTCCTTACCTGTAGGAAATGTCTAGTGCGTCAAGTAACCAGTCCGTCGTTCGCAACGGAGAGTGTTATGAGGAGGTGTATCCGTCAGGTCATAAAGACCGAGAGGATCTGAGCGAGGATAGGAGTCCGTCTACATCTTCCCCTTCCTCAACAAATGAGGATATGGAAATCGTAGAAATAGATGAAGAGCAAGTAGAGGAAGTTAGACCCGTCGTGGGAGCGGACGGACTTAGGCTGTTCGTCATGCTGCCGGAGTGGACGGTCAACGCATTTACTTCAAAAATCAAGGAGCCACATTTCAACACCATTAGGGACAACTACCAAATCTCTGATTATATCCCCATCCGTCTACCTTATAAGTCAGAGAAGTGTTATCACGAGGGGGTCGACGGTGTTGGGATATATGAGCAGGTGCTCAAGGCTGGCCTTAGATTCCCACTGAGTTCTCTCCATCGCGAACTCCTACAATATTTGGGATTGTCCGTCAGCCAGATATCCCCAAACGCCTGGCGAGTCTTTATTGCCATGGAGGTGCTGTACGGAGCCATGTCAGGCGGTAGGCGTAGGCTGACGGTGAGGGAATTCCTTCACTGCTACCGTCCAGACGAGATAGATAAGTCGAGGGGAATGTATAGCTTCGTCCCCAGGAGCTCCCTCTTGAAGGTTATCTTTGAAACTCCAGATTCAAACAGAGACTGGAAGAGCCGTTACTTCTTTATAGAAGGAGACGGTTGGATGTGCCGTCTTGGGGAGACGGATCACATGCCAGTAGACAACGTGGGGCATTTTAGCCGAGTCTGGTATACCCGTCATACAAAATATCTTATCTTTATTTTTATTTTACTTGATCTAGTTTTCACTAAATTTTACAACCGTCTATTTTTTTCAGTCCGTCAGCGCCCCCAGATAGAACTAGAAGAATTCAACTTTTTGGAAAAGATTTTTAAGAAGACCTCGTCGGAGGAAAGGACCTGGGCCAAGCTCGTCACCCTTGATACTATTCATTGGTATTGTGACGGACTTGATCCATCTCCTGCAGCAAGAAAGTACGACGAGAAAGTCCGTCAACGTAAGCTTCTATCTTAGTTCCTTCAATTTCGTCCGTCTACTACTCTTCTTTATAGTTTTCTCCGTCTACTTTGGCAGAAATGGATGACGCTAAGAGAAGGGCACTGATCAGAGCAAATGCTGCCAAAAAAAGGGGGACGGGTGATGTTGACCCAAAGGAGACGGGTACCCAAAACCCCTTGGCGAAGAGAAAACAACCTTTGAAGGGAGACCGTCCATCTAAAAAACCAAAGGTTCCTTTGGACCCCGTCCTGGGTCTTATGGCTGGAGGCGCTAAATCCGTCACCCCAGCCAAGCACGGGGCTGGTAAGGGCCTTATGGGGGGTCCGTCGTCTAGCGATAAGAAACCACCTCCCCTTCTTAGGGACGACCCTAAACACGCCTTGGAGCAACTCTCCTCAATAATGACCTCCAAGGACTACGAAGACCTGGGCAATCACTCGACGGAGGCGATGGGCGAGACGGGTTTCTTCAGCATAGCTCAGGTAATACTTCTTTTATTTATTTATCCGTCTATACTTGTTTGCACAGACTAATTTTTACCCGTTCTTTAGGCCATGGTAATGATGAAGGGTCTGTTTGGACGGTGTTTGAACCACAAGACGACCCTAGGCCGCCTAAGAGAGAAGGCTAAGGTGACGGAGAACGAGCTGGCTCAGCTTCAAGCTTGGAAAGTTATTCACGAAAAGAAGCTCAAGATGGTTGAGGAGGCACGGGACCAGTACCTCGAGGTGACGGATGAAATGAAGAAAACTATTGAGAAGAAGGATGAAGAACTCCGTCGGGCCAAGGAGGTCGCTGTTCTCGAGTACCGTGACTCTGAAGCCCTCCTGACGGAGTTAGGTGTCTCATATGCTGACGGATTTGATGAGGCCCTCCGTCAGGTGAAAGCTCTGTATCCTCAGCTAGACTTGGCATCCGTCAATATAGACGCCGCTGGTCAAACGTCCGTCCAACCTGCGCAGTCGGAGGATACGGAGGAAATCTTCGGCGAGAAAGCTGCCCCTGACGCCCATCTCGACCAGGCCATTGTGGACAGCGACCAAAAAGAAGGCTCGGCCCGTCTTGCTGAAGAGAACCAAGCTCCCGTCGTAGAATAGTATTGTTTTAGTTTTTAAATTTATTGTAACGAATCTGTAGAACAATACATGACCCCGTCATGTCTCCAACTTCTGTAAACACTTTCTTTTGGGTATGTTTTTGTTACTCTTTGGCTTTCCTTTTATTTTAATGTGGCTTAACATACTCCGTCATGTTTTCAACTTTTGCGACACTTATGTTTGGATATGATTTTTAAATGACTACGTTTACATGGACGGGTTTGGTTGAGTGTTGTGCTCTAGATTTAATTTGTTAATTTATAACCGTCGCTTAATATGTATGTCAAGGACCCAATGCAAGTCAATGCTTGGATAGTAATAACCGTCCACTTCGTGGAAATTGGCGTAATCCTTATTTTCATTACGGATTTTGAATTATCCGTCGTTAGATAATGTCTTTTTAACCGTCTGAATTTACTTCGCGGATCCATCACTATTTATTGTTCGATTTGTCAACTGATTCGTTATCCGTCCACTATGGGACTTCGAACATTCTTCACTTAGGATGATCCGTCCATCGTGTGGGCTAAGATTTATCCGTCCTCTTATGGTACTTTGAATTTTCATCCCCTAAAATGATCCGTCCATTATGTGGATTTTTGGTTTTATCCGTCCTCTTGTTGGACCTAGGATATTCATCCCTTGGGATGATCCGTCCATTATGTGGACTTTGGTTTTATCCGTCCTCTCGTGGGACTTAGGATATTCATACCTTGGGATGATCCGTCCATTATGTGGACTTTGGTTTTATCCGTCCTCTCGTGGGACTTAGGATATTCATCGCTTGGGATGATCCGTCCATTATGTGGACTTTGGTTTTATCCGTCCTCTCGTGGGACTTAGGATATCCATCCCTTGGGATGATCCGTCCATTATGTGAACTTTGGTTTTACCCGTCCTCTCGTGGGACTTAGGATATTCATCCCTTGGGATGATCCGTCCATTATGGACTTTGGTTCTATCCGTCCTCTTGTGGGACTTGGGGTATTCATCCCTTGGGATGATCCGTCCATTATGTGGACTTTGGTTTTATCCGTCCTCTTGTTGGACTTAGGATATTCATCCCTTGGGATGATCCGTCCATTATGTGGACTTTGGTTTTATCCGTCCTCTTGTGGGACTTAGGATATTCATCCCTTGGGATTATCCGTCCACCTTGTGAACTTATTTTTGTTTATGTAGGGAAATCATAGTAGAGTCTGAACACTTCTCTTTATTGAAAGAAAATAATGATGAGGAAAATGTACCTGCCCCCTCGGGCTTAAAAAGGTACTAGTAGAAAAATTGTTCGAAGTACAGAGCAAAACTTAAGTAATAAGAAAATTGTCTGAGGTAAAGAACTTTATAATAAACTAAGTAAAACATAGTAGTAAACTGGAAACTGGGGGATAGTCGACGTTCTTCATGGCGCCCCTACTGGTAGTACCTTCGAAGGTGCTCTGTGTTCCATGGGTGTTGAAGCTTCTGTCCGTCCATGGTTTCGAGGTGGTAGGTCCCTTTTCTTTGCCAAGACGAGATCCTGTATGGTCCTTCCCAGTTGGGGCCGAGCTTTCCTTGCGCTGGATCTCTGGCAGCTCCTATTACCTTTCGTAGCACAAGATCTCCAATCTGGAAGTCCCTGTGTTTGACATTGGAGTTGTAGTATTTCGCCATGAGGTTCTGGTACCTAGCCAACCTCTGTTCTGCTGTAGCCCGGACCTCGTCTATCAGGTCCATCTGGAGTCGCAGGGCCTCTTCGTTGTCATCCTTGTCGTAGTTCTCCACTCGATAGCTAGTGAGCCCGACCTCTGCTGGAATGACGGCTTCACATCCGTACGTCAGTCTGAACGGTGATTCTCCAGTTGGTGTTCTTGTGGTTGTACGGTATGCCCACAAGACGCTTGGCAGTTCGTCAGGCCAGATGCCCTTCGCCCCCTCAAGCCAGGTCTTGATGATCTTCAGCAAGGTCCGGTTCGTGACTTCTACTTGCCCGTTGGCTTGAGGGTGTGCGGGCGACGAATAGTGATTTTTGATCCCCAGTTCTGAACAGAAGCTCCTGAATGCTCCGTTATCAAATTGCTTTCCGCTGTCGAAGACGAGCACCCTGGGTATCCCGAACCTGCATATAATATTTCTCCAAACGAAACTCCGGATGTTCTTCTCCGTGATAGTGGCCAGGGCCTCTGCTTCTACCCATTTGGTGAAGTAGTCGATTCCAACTACCAGAAATTTTAGCTGTTTCGCGGCTATCGGGAAGGGGCCCATGATATCTAGTCCCCATTGGGCGAACGGCCAGGGGGCCGTCATAGGCGTCAGCTCCTCGGTCGGTTGCCTGATCAGGTTACTGAATCTCTGACATTTGTCGCATGTTTTGACGTATGCTTGTGCGTCTTTTTGCATTGTCGGCCAGTAGTACCCCGCTCTGATCAGTTTGTTCACTAAGGATCGTGCCCCTGAATGGTTTCCACAAATGCCCTCATGCACTTCCCTCATTACGTAGTCGGCTTCGTCTTGACCTAGGCACCTCAGGTACGGGCGTGAGAACCCTCTTTTGTATAAGATATTGTTGATTAGTACAAATCGCGAGGCATGGACCTTCAGCTTCCTGGCTTCGTTTTTTCCTTCGGGTAGTGTGCCCATCTTCAGGTATGCTATCAGCGGTGTAGTCCAACAATCTTCAGAATTCAGCTCCTGCACTTTTATTCCGTCATCAATGAGTAAGGAGAGTTGTACAAATGAGAATACCTGTTCGGGAACGATCATGGGCTCTGCTGAGGCTGCCTTCGTAAGACGGTCGGCACATTCGTTTTCTTCCCTTGGGATTTGAACGAACCTTACTGTGAGATCACCGATCCGTTTCTTTACTTCGTCCAAGTACTTTCTCATCTTCTCACTCTTGCATTCGTAGATGCCATTGATTTGACTTGTTATCACCTGGGAATCGCAATGTATGATTATGGATTCCGCGCCTGCTGCCTTCGCGAGGTCTAGTCCTGCTACCAAAGCTTCATATTCGGCCTCATTGTTGGTCGTGGGGAAGTCCAGACGAATCATGCATTCGATTTTATCTCCGTCAGGGGTATGGATTAGTACACCGGCACCTCCTGCATGCCGGTTGGAGGATCCGTCCGTGTGGATGCTCCATTGAGCCTTTGTGTCTGCCCCCACGCCTTCTGTCCTGGAAAATTCTGCAATGAAGTCGGCCACGGCTTGTCCCTTAATTGCATTTCGCGGACGATACTGTATATCAAATTCGCTCAGTTCAACCGTCCATAGGGCCATGCGTCCTGCGGTATCCGGGCTACTCATGGCTCTCCGTAGGGGTTGATCCGTTAGGACCACTATTGTGTGCGCCTGGAAGTATGGCTTGAGCTTTCTTGCCGCAGTCACTAGCGCGAAAGCCAACTTCTCCATTTGGGAATACCTTTCTTCCACTCCTCGGAATGCCTTACTTATGAAGTAGACGGGTTTCTGTGATCCATCCTCCTCCCTAATTAGTGCCGCGCTAACTGCCGCTTGCGAAACCGCTAAATAGAGGTAGAGTTCTTCCCCAGGCTTAGATGGGCTGAGCAACGGTGGGGACGACAGGTACTTCTTCAAGTCCTCAAATGCTTTCTGGCATTCGTCCGTCCATACGAACGACTTCCTTAAGGTACGGAAGAATGGGAGACACTTGTCCGTCGCCTTTGAGACGAACCTATTCAGAGCTGCAATTTTACCGTTCAATCTCTGCACATCCTTGATTGTTTTCGGCGGTTCTAACTCCATGATGGCCCGAACCTTCTCTGGGTTAACCTCTATACCTCGATGGGAAACCATGAACCCCAAGAACTTTCCTGCCGTCACTCCAAATGCGCACTTGTTCGGATTTAACTTCATATTATACAACTTGAGAGTGTTGAAAGTCTCCTGTAGGTCTTTCAGGTGATTGTGCTCCAAAATGCTTTTTACAAGCATGTCGTCAACATACACTTGCACATTCCTCCCAATCTGATGCGCAAACATCTTGTTCATTAGCCTCTGGTAGGTTGCTCCTGCATTCTTTAGCCCAAACGGCATCACTTTGTAGCAAAATAGTCCCTGACTTGTGACGAAGGAGGTCTTCTCCTGATCAGCCTCGTCCATCTTGATTTGATTGTAGCCGGAGAAGGCATCCATAAAGCTCAAGAGTTGGTGCCTTGCCGTTGAGTCTACCAGTGTATCGATACGAGGTAACGGGAAGCTGTCCTTCGGGCAAGCCTTGTTGAGGTCCGTGAAGTCGACGCACATTCGCCACTTCCCTGTAGCTTTCTTGACCATCACTACGTTTGCTAGCCAGTCGGGGTAATATACCTCCCGAATGAAATTTGCCTCAAGAAGCTTCCTAACCTCCTCGGCTATCGCTTTGTCTCGCTCTTCAGCGAATACTCGCTTTTTCTGTCTCACGGGCGAAAACGTGGGGTTCACATTCAGCCTGTGAACTATGACTAAGCGATCAATACCCGGCATGTCCTCGTGGCTCCAAGCGAAAACATCCTGATTATTCTTTAGGAACGTTTTTAGGGCCTATCGTGTGGGTTGACTGGCCAACGTCCCCATTCTAGTTGTCCGTCCGGGTCTTGACTCGTCTAGAGTTACTTCCTCTAGTTCTTCCACTGGTTCTGCTGCAACCCGCTTTTCTTCTATGCACATGGTGTGCTGGTGGTCATCCATTTCCAACATGGCTACGTAGCACTCGCGGGCGGCCACCTGATTCCCTCGCAACTCGCCGACCCCATACTCCGTGGGGAATTTAATCATCAAATGGTACGACGAGGTAGCAGCCTTCCAGCTGTTGAGAGCTGGCCGTCCGAGGATAGCATTGTATGCTGATGAGCAGTTGACTACGAGGAATGTTACATCCCGAGTGATCTGCTGAGGATAATCGCCCACCGTCACTGCCAGTGTGACCGCATCCAATGGGAATACTCTCGTTCCTCCAAACCCTACTAGCGGGGAATTCGTTGGTATTAGCCGTTCCCTATCAATCATCATCTGCTGGAACGCAGGGTAGTATAGGATGTCCGCTGAGCTGCCATTGTCAACCAGCACTCGGTGTAAGTTGTATTCTCCCACTCCTAAGGTGACAACTAATGCGTCGTCATGCGGATGGTGAAGACGTCGTGCATTTTCCTCTGAGAACCCGACGATTGAGCTATCTATCCGTGCTATCTTTGGTACCGAGCCCGTCAGCTGAACATTCTGGACCATTCGGAGGTAAGTTTTTCGGGCTTTTTTGGACGACCCGGTTGTTGATGTACCCCCTACGATCATCCTTATGTCTCCGATTGGTGGTCTGGGACGCTCATTATCCCTCCGGGGCTGAGGCTCTTGAGGTGGCTGGTCCGTCCTCTCTTTTCTTACAAATTTTTGTAGTTTCCCTTGTCTTATAAGGGCTTCTATCTGCTGCTTTAAGTCATAGCACTCTGCTGTGTCGTGGCTGTGATCGCGGTGGAAGCGGCAGTATTTGTCTCTTGACCTTTTGCTGGGATCTGATTTCAACTTCCCGGGGAAAGTTAGAGCCCCCTCGTCCTTGATTTGCATCAGGACTTGATCTATCGGAGCCGTCAATGGTGTGAAACTTGTGAATCTTCCTCCGGGTGGCTTAGAACGTCGCTCAATTCTTCGGTCGTCTACTCTTGGCCTCTTCGACCCTTGATCCCTCTGTCTTTCTTCCTGTCGTTCCTTCTTCCTCGGCTTATCCTCTCGAGCCTGCAACTCGTCTTCTGCGTTCATGTACTTGGTTGCCCTGTAGAGTACTTCCGCCATGGTTTTAGGGTCGTTTTTGTATAAAGAGAACAGAAATTTGCCCTTCCGAAGCCCGTTCGTGAAGGCAGCAACCAGTATTTTGTTGTCTGCTTCGTCTATTGAGAGCGCTTCCTTATTAAAGCGCGTTATATAGGCCCTCAGCGTCTCGTCCTCCCGTTGCTTAATACTCATTAGGCAAGCCGTAGATTTCTTGTATCTGTGTCCTCCGATGAAATGTGTAGTAAACTGAGCACTTAGCTCCTTGAAGGTGCTGATGGAGTTTGGTGTTAGTCGGCTAAACCATATCCTCGCGAGGCCTTTGAGCGTCGTGGGAAAGGCCCTGCACATGATCTCGTCAGCTATCCCTTGTAGGTGCATTAGGGTCTTGAACGTCTCCAGATGGTCTAGGGGATCCTTTACTCCATCGTAGCTGTCTATATGAGGCATGCGGAATTTATGCGGCAAGGGGAAGGCGTTCACGGCCGCAGTGAAGGGCGAGTCAGTACGGTTGACTAAGTCGTCTAGATCGCTGGAAACCCGCCCTTTGAGCGCGTTCATCATTACTTCCATCTGTTCCCTCATCGCCTGCATCTCTGCGGCAATCTGTGGTGGTGTCGCGTTCGTGAGGGATAGCATGCTCATGTTCTGCCTCTCCGGCCTGCTTGGGGCATGACTGCCTTCAGGTTTCTCCTGGTTTCTCTTTGCAGCGCTGATCCCTTCTTCTTCTTCTTGCTGGTCATTCTGTTCTGCATTCTTCTGACGCAGCTGTTCTTCTAAGTCATTATTTTGTTTGGTGAGACGTTCTACCGCGGCAGCGAGGGTCCGAACTTGTCTTTCGAGGGCAGTATTGGGTTGTTCGTCTCCCTGAACGTCGTTGGTGGTTGCCATCGAGCGAGTGAGTACCATGCAACCCTTAAGTCCGAAAAAACGATAGTATGATTTTTTGGATCTCTACTAACCGTTTCCCACAGACGGCACCAACTGATGAAGTCAAGAATTTCACCAATGAGCCACACGGTACCTATGCGCTTGAATATCGATCTGCACAACACAAAGAAGGGGAAACCTTACAGAGAGCACCGGTGTGGTGCCGGCCGAATACCCTCCGAAGGTTAAGTCAGAAAATATGCTCACAACTCTAGAGTGCTAGAGAGGGTAAATTATGCGTACCTTAATTTGTGAGGGTAGCGGGGCTTTTATAGTAGTAGAGGGTGGACTTCTCTTTCTTGGAGTAGAAGTCTTTTCCATGTAGGAATCCTTTTGAATGTAGATTGCGGAATCCTTTCCTTATAGGACTCTTACATCAAACGTGGACCGCAAGCATCTTATACCAAGGATCTTTATGGCCTTTGGGCCTGCTGATATTTCACATTGGGTCTGTCCACTATCGGCCCACAGTAAATGATCGTCAGGCCCATCTCTAGCCCAAATTATTCCTCTTCAGATATTAAAAATAATAAGTTTAAATTTTGTTGTGACTTTATTTTTTATTTTTGGTTTTGGATACAATTCTGTGTTTTAGATATTATAAAGGAAAAAGTTTAGATGTTTTTGTGACTTTATTTTTTCTTTTCGGTTCTGAATTGTAGTTTTGTTGGATTTCAAATTGTCCTTTTCAATTTTTTTATTTTTTATTTTTTACTTTTCACTGATTTAATATTTTTAAAGAAATATATTTTGTGTTTTAGTAGATATTAGGTAAAGAAAGTTCGGATTTTGAGAGTTTTATTTTTGTCAATAATTGCCAAATTTTAACATATTTCGACAATGCATAATAAAATTTATGTAAATCTTATTTATGAAGAAATATTTTTCTTACTTTTCCTATTGAATTCTTGAGAATTTTTTTTTTTCATTTTAATAATTGAGAAATAATATTAGTAGCGGTTCAAAAGGCCTGTTAATTAAGGAAGTAACAAAATATCAAAAACCATATATATATATATATATATATATAGGAAATTCAAATACTATGATTTGTGAATAAAATAGAATGAAGGAAAAGAATATATATTTGTAATTGACCCAAAAAACTTGGGGACCAATGACCAAGGCTTTGTTGGTGTTGGTGTTATTGTTTATTTTGATAATGGAAAAAAGTGTTTCATAAATTATTGTCCTTTTATATATATATATATATATATATATATATCACTTTCATATAAGACTTTCTTACACGAAGGGCAGGTTGGGTACTAGCTCCACTAATTAATCTAAAGACCTCATATGAAACCTTTGATAAAGTGTAAGAAATAAATCGTGGCCTTAAACCATTTACCGATTGCACTAGTCAGGTTCTTCGCAACGGTCCTAAAATTGCAAGGATTCAAAAAATAAAAATAAAAATAAATAAAATTGCAAGCTTCGCAGCTAGTCCACTAACAGTCATCCATTTACACTAAGAGATAGACAAGGAAGAGAGCAATTTGCTTACAATTAGCTATAGCTTCTTATAGTACAATTCCCTTCCCAACACAAGTCCCCAAATCCCAATCCGTTACAACAGTATCAACTAACTAACTAATCCTAACTAACAACTGACTATAATGCCAACTCAGAAGCCAAGGCTAACTGCCAATGCAACTAGCTTTCAGTACTTATCACTTCAGCAAAGCACCGCTCCTATCGAATTAAGTTTCCTGGTCAATGATTGGAAATAGTTGATGAATGATAGAAGCCAATGGTTCCAAGTATCAAGAAAACAGCGTAGAATATGCAAGCATTGTAGCCCAGGAACTCTAGCAGGTTCATCGAAATTCTGGCGTTTGCTCTAGCATAGAAATAGGGGCCATATGCAAACATGAAAATGGCGACTGATCCACCACGAAACACAGATCTGCATTACAGATTGACTTATCAACAGATAGATAGATAGATAGATAGATATTTGATTTTTTTTTTTTTAAATCAAATTAGGAATAAAAGCTAGAAAAGCATAATTTGAACTTAAAATTAAATGAATTTAAACATGATTTAAGCTTCAATCTTGCCCCACAAATGTGAAAAAGTTGTGAAATTATAGTGTTTATAACATTCTTGTAAGAGAATTACCTCCACCACCATTGGCGATCTTGCCTGGACAGGTGATAGCGTTCACATGCCACATCCACTGTCATAGTTTGTATGATGACAATAAGGAAGGCCCCAAACATAGTACTAATTGCACCACAGACTTTCAAATTGTACAAGCTTGCATAGATTTCATCCATCAAAATGTAGATCACGCAGAAAGGCAGAAGGCCCCCAAAGAACACTTCATGAGCAAGTGTCTTCATGTACCAAGCCTGATTATGAATCTCACTTTGAGAGTTTATGCTGGAACAAGCTATTTCAGATTCTTCTATGGAAGACTGCCCCCAATCTGCCACCCAAAGTTAGGATTCCGAAAGCAAAGGGTAACAAAATGATTTTCCAAAGATAATTATACCAATCGTGCGGAAGTGACACCCCTGTTGTGATTGCCTTTAATGTAATTATGGCAAAACCTGTTATGAACACCGGGACAAAGTACAGGGTCCCAGTTTGCAAAACACATTCTCTCTGCAAGAAAAATCGTATGCCACATAATTAAAAACCTTAACCATAAAGACTTTAATACAGAAACTACTGTGATACTGTATACGTTAATTACAACTACTGTATTACCCATCCACTTCTTGTGAAACTAGAGTGGAATGAAGCAGCCTTGTATCCAGAAACCAATGATGTGAGAACATAACTCGTGATGATCCAAGTATACAGTCTCTCATGATTGCAGGTATATAGGCTACCAGTATATACAGCCAAAACGAAGAGGATGCAAACTCTGCAAATGGAATTCTTAAGTGACATGTGACAACATTTTTCAGAATAAAATCGCCCAAAAAACCCAAAATAGCTAGAATTCAGAATTGGAGGGAAAAAAATTGAATTAACAAACATATGGCTTACATAATGAAGAGTTGAGTTCCAACACCCAGAATGGCCCCAAGTAGGGACGAGTACCGAGGACACCTGCACCTATAACCATGAATACGAAAAGAGTTCCTGCAGTAGAATTTGATTTGATCATCGTTAGGTGAATACAATGGCCTGCTTGAACGGAACCACACCAACATAAAGGAATGGAGTGAGTACCGAGTAAAATAATCTCTAAGGTATGTCACAATCACAATACAAAGCAACCCAATCCAGACGAAGATGATGATATTTGTAGCATAAGACACAGGATCATCTCCTCCAACGGGCTCGAACAAGTCACTGACCGATGACAGAACATGTGTTTCGTCCAAAAGCTTTTCATTGGTATCAAAATCATCCCAGTACACAGAATACGTGAACTTGACATTGACTTCAGTGTCCTCAGACACATCCGCTACAGTCTCGCCGTAATTCATAACATATATAGCTGTCACTTTGTTCCCCAAGTAAAGGATATGAAAGTCCAGGTGACTGAAAATATATATCCTTTGACCTATTACATCTACGGACCTGTTATCTCCAACTCTCACTTTCAATGCAATGTTGTCATAGTACAACTCGTACATAGTTTCATTTAAAACTGCATCTCTAAATTTCGCAACTTCTTCTCTCGTCAGAGTTTTCTCACAAAGAAGTTTCTCCACTGTTTTCATCTTGAATCTCAATACATACCCAGTGTTGACATAGCAATCCCCTGCTGTAACTTCTTGAAACGATTTCTTTCTGTTGAGCATTGGATCTATATATATATTGAGATGTCGGTTAGAAAATGCATAGGATTGGGAAATCATAAATTTTATACTAATTTGAGAGCAGATCCTATTGAATTAATTAGGCAAAATTTGCTGAATAGTACCTTTTTAGAAAAAAATTCAGTGAATAGCATGTGACTGAAGTTTCCTAAACTCGAGTTTCAAGTGTTTTTTTTTTTTTTTTTAACTTCACGCCAGACCTATACTAGTTGGAGCTCGAGTTTGTTAAACTCAATTTTGGGTTGGAACTCTATTTTGCCAAACTTGAGTTCCAAAAACAGTTTATATAACTAAGTAACTTCAAACCCATGCTATTCACCTAAAATTTTTCTAAAAATGTACTATTCATCAAATTTTGCCCAAATTAATTATCTTATCTGCGCCTAGAAACTAAATTCACAAACCAAGAAAATTATTCCTACATCCAGGAGGGCAGAATGGCAAATCAAAATACGAATATGCCTCACTGCAATCGAAAAAAATAAATAAACAGAGATGCATCAAATTCATCAGAAGGTCCAAAAAGTATTTTTCTTTTTAATTATCTCAGGCATTCACAAAAAGTATACACAACCTTTGTTGCTCACTAAAAATATGATTAGAAAACGTTGAAAGAGACGAGAGATTTCAAAGAGAAATGAATTACCATGGACCTCTTTGATTAGGATAAGCTATGCTGGCGAGGAGAGGAATGTAATCGCCTTCCTTGTACCCCCGATCTTGCTTCCTTGAAGGCTCAGTTCTCAGAGTTCGAATTGCGAATACCAGAGCCGGAAGAGCAATCAGTACCAGTACCAGAACCAAGAAACTTCTTGTTTCTCTACGAGCCATGGATTCTCTGTGATTCTGAGAGAGAAAGTGAGAGAGAGATTTTGAAGAGCTTGAATATTTAGGAGGGAAAAGCTGTTAGTGTTGCTTGCTTGTATACGGTTCGTTACGCGGGTTCTTTTAATCTAGGTCGTTGATCTTTTTTGATGGAGTTAATCAGAAATTTTGGACGGTAAAAGATTGACTTGGATTCTGTTAGACTTGGCGGGTAGTTAATTATTTTGGATAACAGAATTATGTTGCGGGCAGTGATCGAGTCACAAGTTGGTGAAATAACACATTATCCAATAGGCCAATAACCCATGTAATATTGAACCAAATAACCCACATGAACGATTTTTTTTTTTTTGGATAGAATGTAAGATACGTTTGCCTAATTTATCTATGCAATATATAAGAATGAATGACAATAGTTAATCTTAGTTATCTTGGATGTGAAAATTTGAGTTTATATCAAAATATAATTTACATGGCTATTTATTAGAACTAACTATTCACGCACCATTTGAACTAACCATAGATTCACATGGTGCGTGAGAATAGATAATTATTTTGTAATTGTGTTATAATAATAATTTGTTCTCTAAAATTTGTTGAAAATAATTTATTCTCCCTAAAAATTAAACAACTTCTAAAATTATTTTCCATTTTTTCTATCTCTACTAATATACCAAAGTTGACTAAAATAGACCAAATGGACCCAAGTGGATTGAAATTAACCGAATTGGACCAAAATTGATAAAAATGGATTGAAGTTGACCAAAATGAACCAAAATGGATTGAATTAGGGCCAATATCTCTAATTTCTAATATGACTTAACATGAGCATAACAACAATAAATGCTACGCTTCAGTTTTTAAATATTATATAGATGATAATCGTCCTAAGAAAAAGAGAAATTTGAATGATAAATTTGAAACTTAAAAAGTTTAGTTGTACAAAGAAGAGATTAGGAAAACATAATGCACATTAATAGAAGTTAGAAGAATTTGAATCACCTCAAAAAATAATAATATCAATTGAACACATCCAAAATAATATAATGATATATTCGTAGAGAGTCAAGAGACAAAGAAATGGAACTACTCTTAGAAATTTTTTTATTTTTAGTAAAAATAAATTATCTTTAGCAAATTTCAGAAAATAAATTATGTATTATACCTCATTACGAAAATAACTATATATTGTCATGAATCAAGTGGGATTGCTGCTAGTTTAAACTTTTAACTAAAACTTAGATAAGTCGGTGTGAATGTTGTGTTTTTCTCCTCCACTTGTTTATTGATCTGACTTTTAGATTGACTAGGGCTTAAGTAAATTGTGATTTTCTCCTCATATTTGTTTATTGATCACCAAAATTATTACTAGTCAAATCTTGGGATTATGGTGGTATTGGTATCCGAACAAAAACTAGGATCTGTCGATTTTCTATGTTCAGAAATTAGAGGTAGATAGTTGGCCTTATCCCTCACCCCTTATTAGCTGAGTTGTGACTTGAGAGTTGGTATACATTTGCTTATAAGCAACTCACAAGATCAGTGGAAGCGCACATGTCCTTTACAATTTCTATTGATGCTGCATTGATTGAACTGGAATTACCCTTCTAATTCTTCCAGTTTTTCATTTATTGTTTTGGTCTGGCCATAGGGTACCTGATGTCGATCAGAATGGAATTGAGTACTAAAAAGACAAACTGATAGGAGAAAAATATGCCTCCAAATTCCTTGTAATTTTCAGTGAAGGTGAATTTTATTCTCTACTTTGATCATTTATGACTAAATATTATTGCTTCCATTGCTATAAGCTTGGTATTTCATTATTTTCCTGTCTCCATTATCACTCACCAAGAAGCTATTTTGCAAGGGACTATTACCAGAACCACCATCCATTGCCAGGGCACCATGCCATGACCACCTCATACAAGAGCAAGAGGTCCAAGATTGACAGTACAATCACCATTCTCTGCCTCTCTTCAAGATGACATTGACTGATACCTGAATTGGTGTGACAGTTTGTATGAAATAAATGAAAATGTAGTTTTGCTTTCAGTTATTTCGTGACAAATGGATTGAATCAAGGAATTACTTTTTTAATTTTATTTTATATAATAAGAATATTTGGATTCTAATGGAATTGAAGTAGTTCTTCAAGAGAACTAGCCTCCTTGGAATTAAGAAGTAAAAACAAGAAATAGAAAATGAAGAGAGCAATTTTCTTAACATTTCTGATATGATCCTTTACAATTACCTATAGCTTCTTATAGTACAATTCCCCCTTCCCAATACACATCCTAACTAACGACTGATTATAATGCCAACTCAGCTGCCAAGGCTAACTTCCCGTACTTATCACTTAAGCAAAGCACAGCTCATATCATCCCACAGATCCTATTGAATTGAGTTTCCAGGTCAGGACTCTTTTAGACCTCGGTGTACACGTTTGGAAATAATTGATGAAGCATAGAACCCAATGGTTCCAAGTATCAAGAAGACAGCATAGAATATGCAAGCATTGTAGCCCAGGAACTCTAGCAGGTTCATTGAAATTCTAGCGCTTGCTCTAGCATAGAAATAGAGGCCATACGCAAACATAAAAATGGCAATTGATCCCCCACGAAACACAGATCTGCATTGCAGATAGACTTAGATAGATCAATGGATAGATAGATATCGGATAAGAAGAGATTAGATTTTTGATTAAGTTAGGAACAAAAGCTAGAAAAGCATGATTTGGGCTTCAATCTTCCACCTCAAATGTGAAAAAGTTGTGAAATTTATAAGAGAATTACCTCCACCACCATTGGTTATCTTGCTTGGACAGCTGATAGTGTGTACAGCCCATTCCCATTGACACAGTCATTATGATGACGACAAGGAAGGCCGTAAACATAGTACTAAATGCACCACAGACTTTCAAATTGTACAAGCTTGCATAGATATCATTCATCATGAAGAAGATCATGCAAAAAGGCAGAAGGCCCCCAAAGAACATGTGAGCAGGTGTCTTCATGTACCAAGCCTGATTACGAATCTCACTTTGAAAGTGTATGGTGGAACAAGTTATTTCAGATTCTCTTAGGGAAGACTGCCCCAATATGCCACCCAAAATAAGGATTCCGAAAGAGAGGGGTAATGAAATGATTTTCCAAAGATAATTATACCAATCGTGAGGAAGTGACACCCCTGCTGTGATCGCCTTTAACGTAATTATGGCAAGACCTGTTATGAACACTGGAACAAAGTACAGGGCCCCAGTTTGTAAAACACATTCTCTCTGCAAGAAAAATCATTCGCCACATAATTAAAAATCTGAACTGTAAAGACTTTAATACAGAAACTACTGTGATACTGTATAGGTTAATTACAACTACTGTATTACCCATCTACTTCTTGTGAAACTAGAGTGGAATGAAGCAGCCTTGTACCCAGAAACCAATGATGTGAGAACATAACTCGTGATGATCCAAGTACACAAGCTCTCATGATTGCAGGGATATTGGCGACCAGTATATACAGCCAAAACGAAGAGGATGCAAACTCTGCAAATAGAATTCCTAAGTGACATGTGACAACATTTTTCAGAATAAAATCGGACCAAAAAACCCAAAATAGCTATAGACTTTCAACCAAAGAAGCTAGAATTCAGAATTGGAGGGAATAAATTGAATTAACAAACATGTGGCAGATATGGCTTACATAATGAAGAGTTGAATTCCAACACCCAGAATGGCCCCAAGTAGGGACGAGTACGGAGGACACCTGCACCTATAACCATGAATACGACTTGGAAGAACAAGCCCTGTTGCTTTGATCATCATTTCAGCTTGAAAAGCATTCCTTCTGTAGAAGTTGATTTGATCATCATTAGGTGAATACAATGGACTGCTTGAATGGAACTATACAAACATAAGGAATGGAGAGATACCGGGTAAAATACTTTCTACGGTATGTCACAATCACAATACAAAGCAACAGAAGCCAGGCGCAAATGACTATATTTGTAGCATAAGGCATAGGATCGTCTCCCCCAACTTTCTCCGACGAGTCACTGACCGAAGACAGAATACTTATTTGTTGGTCCAAATATAACTCTATATATTCAAAATCTTCCCAGGAGACAGAATACGTGAAGTTGACATAGATTTCCTTGTCCTTAGATATATCCTCAGCAATATCGTAGTCATCCGTAACATATATGTATTTGACTTTGTTTTCTAAGTAAAGGACATGAAAGTCCAGGTGATTGAAAATATAATGCATAGGATCGTAGGAGGTTGAACTCCTTTCTCCAACTTGCATTTTGAAGCGAATGTTATCAAAGTACATCCCGTACACAGTTTTATTTTCAATGGCATCTTTAACTTTCGCAACTTCTTCTCTCGTCAGAATTTTCTCACAAAGGGGTCTCTTCTTTGTTTCCGTCATGAACCTCAATTCATACCCAGTGTTCACATAGCAATCCCCTGCTATGACTTCTTCAAACGATTTCTTTCTGTTGGGTATTGGATCTACATATCGTGATGGATATGTCAGTTAGAAAATGCAAACTTGCCCAGAAACTAAGTTCATAAAAGTCTAACAAGATAAATTTTATACTAATTTGCAATAAACCAATGAATTCATTATGTTATCTATGCCTAAAAAGCTAGAATACATGGACACTTCATTTGGGATGCCATACTCATGTCATAACTTATCCTATCATGTTTTAATTTTTCAAAAATTGATGCAAAGTGCCACCCTATCATACTGTACAACCCGTGTCTGTGTCCATGTCCATGCATCCTAGACCCCTAGTTAGAAAGTAGAAACTAAGATCAAAAGACAATATGTGCAAATTGTAAAACTTTGTTCACAAACCAAGAAAGTAATTCTTACCTCCAGGAGGGCAGAATGGCAAATCAAAATACGAATATGCCTCACTGCAATTGAAAAAAAAATTACAAATTAATATACAAACAGAGATGCATCAAATTTATGAAGTCCAAAAAAAAAAAAAAAAAAAAAAAAGCCTTATTATAAAGAAAAATTTTCTCTCCTGTTAAAAGCTCACAATATTATAACCGACTTAAAGATTGACTTGAAAGTTTTTTTTTTTTTTTTTAATTATATCAGGGATTCACAAAATGTATACACAAACTTTGAGAACAAAATCAAACACCTTTGATGCTCACTAACAATATGGATCTAATCTAACAACAAACAAATGATTATTTTCTCAAGAAATTTAAAGATTTCTTAAACAAAATCAAAACATTGAGACCTAAAATCAAAGTGTACTTTACTTTACTTTTTCATCTCCGGCTTCAATAGATAAAATAAAACTCTTAGCAACCAAAGTAAAAAGCTCAAAACATAGAGAACGATAGCTAGATATTAAATAAGAAATATTACAACCAAATCAAAAGAATCAGGAAAAACATTCAAATTCACATAGAAGACGATTAGAAAACGTTGAAAGAGACGAGATTTTCATAGAAAAAAAATGGAGAAACTAATTACCATGGATCATCTACTTCATTAGGATAAGCTTTACCGACGAAGAGAGGAATGTAATCGCCTTCCTTGTACTCCCCATCTCGCTTTACCTCCATGAAAGGCGCATATCTCATAGTCTGAATTGCGTATACCAAAGCTGGAAGAGCAACCAGTATCAGAACCAAGAAACTCGTTCGTACTATACGAGCCATGGATTTCTCTGTGAGATTGAGATTTTGAAGAGCTTGAAATTTAGGAGGGAAAAGCTGTTAGTGTTGCTTGCTTATATACTGTTCGTTAATCTTTTTGATGGAGTCGATCAGATATTTTGGACGGTAAAAGATTGACTTGGATTCTGTTGGACTGGCGGGTAGTTATTTATTTTTGCGGGCAGTGATGGAGTCACATGTTGGTGAAATAACTATCTCACGGTAATCCTTCTTGAAACTTCTGGTTCTGGGAGGTTAGGAGTGAATTGACTAAATTACCCTTGATGGGAATTGAGAATTTAAATTGGGTTTGGCATTTGCGACAACAATTTGCTTTAATTTGGGGGAAAGACTTTTCATTAGATTTCATTTTCATGGCTTCTCGAATGGTGGCGGAGAAGATGGGACACGTGGCGAGGCGGCAAGTCCTGAACTTAACGGACGCCGCCGCCGCCAGAATACGCCACCTGCTACAGCAGCGCCAGCGACCCTTTCTCAAATTGGGCGTTAAAGCACGTGGCTGTAACGGCTTATCCTACACCCTCAACTACTCAGGTGGTTCTTACTCTTTCCACTTTGATCTTAGATTTTAATCTCACATGCCTTTTTTGCCCTTTCAATTTTGCGATACTTCTACATGATATATAATTTTAGATTTGAATGAATTTGTATGTTAGATTAAAAAAAAAATTAATAATAGTAATGAAAATTTTAAGGGTTGGATATGTTGGAAATCGCTATTACAAATTGGGTTTGATTTAATTGTTTTTTACTAGACCTAGACCATGCTTAGTAAAATTGACATTTGCAGTACCACAATTCAACAAGATTGGTAAATGGCAATCCCCCAGGCACATGAAAAAAATAACCATGTAGTGTGAGTGAGGTCATGTATTCAGGTTCCAATAATGTTGAGTTCTTCCACCAAAATTAAAAAAGATTGCAAAACCATTACTAAGGATCACTTAGAGGTTTTGCAATACCTGAACAGTCTTTGATCTCATGTGGCTTCTCTTATGGGCTTTAATAGGCAGAATTGCTAGGTTTCTAAGAGATTAAATAGATGATAAATCACAAACTCTTAAATCATTTTTCACTGGGTGTTTATCATTTTTCTTAGGAAAAATACAAAAAACCTCTTGCAGTTTGCTTTTTGTTCTAAAAACACAGAATCCACTTGAGGTTTTGAGTGTAAAACTTGACCTGTGGTATTGTTTTATGTGTAAAACCGTTAATTGTTTAGCACAAAACCCCCCATGTGGTATTGTTTAATATGAAAATGCAACCCTAAATATAAACTCATGTCATCACTTTAGCAACTCGCCCATTTTTTTTTTTTTTTTCCTTTTTTTCTTCTAAAACACACTGCCTCTTTGAGTAGCCATATGAGTTATCATGTGCCATATTGGCTTAGTTAGGAGGCAAAGATTAATAGTCTTCTTAAGTCTTTTGAGGGGACTTTTGCTTCTTTGTCGATTGTCCTCCAAGCAGTCTTAGGACATAATCTACTACAGCATATATTTTTCCTAAGAACAGAAAAGTTGCCTCTTGAATAACTGGAGCTGCAGAGTGGACTAATGCAGCTCTTCAGTTTAGACAGGGGCAAAAGTAAGATGGTGTATGGTCTATGGTGCATAGTTTCATCATTGCGAACCAGATTGAGGATGAGGATCAGTTATCTTCATTGTTCCTTTCCTATATGCCTTCTCAGAGCTCTGCTTATTTTTTTCTTTGGTTTTTTATTTCTTTTCTTCATATGAGAACCCACAGAGAGCCACAAAGACAGAGGAAGAAATCATATAAATTATTTGAATCCATATTTAAGGTCAAACTTGTTTCTCAATCTTTATCATCAACGGATGCATATCTGAAATCAAAATGTGAAAAGTATGTTAAGTGTCATCAGCAAATTATGTAAGTGATTATGCATGTTGATGAGCTAAATAAATTCATGAAAAATTGTGGCCAGATGCACATTTGTTTTCTTCCACTAACTTTGCCTTTTTTATTTTTGTGCTAGAAGGTGTTACATATGATTCATTGAACTAATCATCCATGTTTTATACTTTGAAAGTATTTTGTTGAACTGATTCTTAATTTTATACTGTGTACAATATGATAGATGAGAAAGGGAAGTTTGACGAATTGGTTGAGGACAAGGGTGTAAAGATATTAATAGATCCAAAGGCCCTCATGCATGTAATTGGTACCAAGATGGATTTTGTGGATGACAAACTCAGGTACCCTTTTTTTCCTTGTTTTTTGTTTCTGGGGGGGGGGGGGGGGGGGGGGGGGGGGCGCGGTGGTGTTTAAAACATTGTAGACATTAATTATTTAATAGGATTACATGGGTGTATACTTATTTGGCTCCTATCTTCTTTTGTTGGAGTGTATTTGGATCTGAATCATGATTCCACAAAATCAAAATAAGCTCTTCTTAGCTACTCCCTAGATTGTGCCTGCATTGACTGAGCTTCTGCTGTTCTGGAACTGGAATTACTCTTCAAATTCTTCTAGTTTTTCATTTATTGTTTTGGTCTGGCCATAGGGTACCTGATGTCAGAATAGAATCGAGTACTAACACGGGCAAACTGATTGGAGGAAAATATGCCTCCAAATTCCTTGTAATTTCCGGGGAAGGTGAATTCTCTAATTTGAGAGGAGCTGAATGGTTAAAAAACCATTATATAATCATTTAGGATTAAATATTTCTGCCATTGCCATTTCTATAAGCTTAGCATTTTCATTATTTTCTTTCTTCGTTACCCCACTCCAAGAAGCTATTTTGTAAGGGACTCTTACCAGAACCACCATCCATTGCCAGTGCACCACCACTAACTATGACAGCATGCCATGACCACCTCATACATGACCAAGAGATCCAAGATTGATTCTATGATCACCATATTCCGCATCTCTTCAAGATGACATTGACTGATACCTGAACTGTCATGAATATGATAACCAACCTTATCTTCTGACTTTTAGCACCCATACTACTTTTCTGCCACAAATGCTGATGATGCAACACTACAACCATCTATCATCCCCACCAACCATTCTGATGTTAAGTATCTTTTTTTGATGGTTGATACCCCCCAGGCCCCTTTTTTACCCTCTTTAATTGGCTATGTATGCTTTGATGCATTACTTAATATTGTCAGCAAATCATAGACATATGTCTTGTGGGATACATATCTTGTCATTTATCCTTTTGATTTGAATACCAGTTACACATGCAAGCCAGAGGTAGTGGTCACTGGATTTCTCTACAATTTAGGACCTTGGTAGTTCAATCTGCCTTAGAAAGAGCCCATGGATGTGACCTTAATAAATATCTCCATTTCTCAACTGTGTGAAATCCTTTATCAGTTATGCTACAAGTACTAACAAGAATGACAATTCCATTGTGCTTAATTTTGTGTCAGCTTTACTTGCTTTTGTCCTATTGCTGTTGCATCTCTGAGTTTGCACATAATTGTATTGTATATCCTTTTTTGGTCAGATCTGAGTTCGTATTTATCAATCCGAACTCTAAAGGGCAGTGTGGTTGTGGGGAATCCTTCATGACAACAAACAGTACAGGAGCTGCTAAGTAGGGTCATGGTTAAACTTGTGATCAAAACTGTAAGGAACCCTTTGTTTTATTATTCATCAGCCAAGCTTAGTATCAATGGTTGTCTGCTAAATTTTTACCTGAAGAACGATGAAGAATGAAAGCTTCGGCGTCTCCAGTTGCCTCTCTTAGCAGTAGCGGCCATGCTAACATGGCTCTAGTGTATACACTCTTCTCTGGAACTGATGCTCATTGGGCTTACAAAAACGTTAATCTTGCCATGTTCTTTTTTGATGTAATTGTTACGTTGGTAAGGACCAGAATATCTTAAGCAGCTTACATGTAAAAACTGTTGAAAATGAATCTTAAGACAAGTTATAGTGTTACAACTCCTACATTCTTGATGAGTTAGATACGTGTCTTTAACCTATGAAAGAAACATTGCCAGGTTAAGATGTAAGTTTCAGGACATTTTGGGAACAATTTTGTCAAATTGTAATTTTGTGACTTTTCTAATGATCAAAGAAGTTTATGCTAGGTATTTTTCAATTGTGAGGTCATGATAGAATGGCTAATCATTGGCGTTGCAGTACATAGAGAGAGGCTAAACTTAAACTTACTTTTTAGTGGAATGAATAACCCGAACTTATTGAAGTATAATAAAATATTATTCCAAGCTAGAATATGGATGATTTTAATTGTAGATTATGGCGGCTCAGATGTGAAGGTGGTAGAGAGTGAATTTTTGTTGTCACCCTTATCTTTATTGAATTTCATAATAATGTTACTCTTAAGAATTCTAGTCCCCCAAGTTGGTCATTCTGTTTGGACAGGTTAGATGAAGTCTCGACTCTAAATCAGTAGCATTTTAGAGTTGGAGAAAGAAATTGTCACATCGAGTTGTCCTAAAAGCTTCAACTACCCCATCGGCATTATAGCTCAAAGGAACCTACTATGAAATTTCTAAAATTGTAGATGATGTGGTAAAACTCAATCCACTCATTCAAAGAAATTTAAAAATTCATAAAGTAATGATAGGTTCAAAATAGAAATTTACAACAATTGCACCTCCTAATTTGTCTACCACCTCACACGAGTCCTATACAAAATTTATAATTATTGATTATGATAGCCCATATGTGGGGGTGCTACACAAATTAATCCTCACTATTGAACTTCATAATAAAGTCACTCTAAGAACTCTAATCCCTCCAGCTGATGATTCTATCTATACAGGGTTAGATGTAGTCTCAAACTCTCAATCTGTATCATTAGGGTATGAGAAAAAAGAAGCGTCGTTACATTGTGTTGTCTTAAAACCTTCAGCAACAGTTCCATTATCACTCAAAGGAACTTTCAATGGACAATAGATCATTCTCGGCTTGAATTTGAAAGTCTTGAACTTACCATAATTGATGCTTATCTGAACCGAGAGCCTTATATCAATACCAAAAACCCCAGCACTCTTCTCCTCATCCATCTTCGAAAGGTCGAGAACCTGAAGCGACATATCTTTCTGCCCTTCAAAAACTGGCCTTAGAATGCTCGTGTTCTTGTGCCCCTGGTAAAATGGAGTCAAACCCACATTAGAGAACAACTTGTTTTGGTAGTAAGCAATGGCTTCAATGCTGTTGTAGTTTACACCGACCCTTTTGTTAGAGTTTCTGAGGGTGATGTTGGCAGAGAGGTTATAGTAAAGCGTGTTGTTGGTGGTGTTGAAATTGAACTGCGTGAGTGTGGCATCTGTGACATGGAATTTCACCTCTTTGGGACGGAAAATAAGCCAGAAAATGAAGACTGCAAAGAAGCATAATAAAAAGGCAATGTAGACGAGTTTGAAAAGCCAGCAAGCGCCACACTTAGCCATGGCTTGGAAAATCAAGAGCTGAAAAAGGGTGAGAGTTTCTTTGTTTTGTTGAAAAGCTTAGAAAGTAGTAGTGAAAAAATTCAAAAATTGAGTCTCTGTATATTCTGGACAAAGGAAGTGAATCTCTTATATAGGAGAATCAAAATCCAAAGGCGTGTGAGTGAAGCAGCCAAATAATTTCGATGACACGGTTGTTGTGCCGTGTGATAGGCTGAGAATATTTTCTACTTCCTTGTAACTTCTAGGCTTCTAGCTAGGTCGATGCATGATTATTTGTTTTAGTAGGAAACTTCCAAAGCTGTTGGTTGCCTTTTTGGTGCGGTTTCTAGGCGGCTACATTAGATTGGTCAGCCGTGTCTCCATGGAAAATTTGAGCTTTGAGGGAATTATTGTCCGTTGAAATCGAGTGCTTGGTGTGATCGTACTACGTACGTACTTACTCAACATTCTCAACCCATGTGGGAGTTGGGACCGCCATTGACTCCGTTATAAGTCGTAGTCAAAAATTGTTTTTTAAGTACTCTGCTTCCTCTTTTCACTTGTATTGAAAAGACTGGGTTCAAGATGATTATGAAGCAATAGTGATTGCTAGGTGTTGAAAATGATGAAGCTATTGCGAGAAATGGCTGTGAGAAGGAGGATTTGATAATTTGAAAGAAGCAGATCTTCATTTCATGATTCAGTGTGTTTTTCTTGATGAGTTTCAATGGACTCTACCATAAATTTAATGAATGGACTTTATCATGAATGTGAGAAGATGAATTACTATTTATCGTGCTTCGGGCATATTTAAGAATTGCTCATGTGAGAGGTGGCATAAAATAATGAACAATAACATTAGAATCAAGCCTAAACCCTAAAATGCAAATTGCACACTCTAAGTTTGACTTGGATTCTAATTTTATTTTTGTTCAATTGAGTCGCATTTAAGTTTCAAATTTAATCACTTCAGTTATTTTGTCAAATTCCCTTAAAAAATTGTCATTAAATATGAGATTAACTAATAGAAAAAAAAAATTAAAGAAATTCTCACATAAAAAAGTCTATAAATTTTTTTATATTAATTTTGTAGATTTTTATCATGTGAGGAAAATATTTTTTTTAATGACAACTTTTAAACGAAATTGGACAGAATGTCTAAATTGAATAAATTTAAAACTTAGAAGACTCAATTGAACGAAAGTAAAAGTAAAGAACTGAAATGAATTTTAGTCAAATATAGATGGTGCAATTTCCATTTTAACCTAGAATTAATATTAAGGATTAAACTTGTTGTACACATACTGTTTTACACAATTTTATACACACACCCAAAAGCATAGAAATCATGACTTGCTTTTTAGTGTCATAAAGACTCATTTTTGAGTGTCGTAAAACTATATAAAATAATTTGTTTCTAATAAATACTACTCTAATTGTAAAGCCTATGCCTCATTAAATTTTTTATTGAACTAATAAACAACAAGCAGTATTTCTTTTACGAACAAAATAAAAAGCAATTGAATTGTTTGAGTTTTTATAAGGTGAAAAGGAAAACAATATTGTTCACTTTTAGAGGAAATGAAAACCGCCTTTATCTTGAGTGGTATAGATCACCTTTAACAAAAACCATGACAAATAATTGGCATGATGAAATGAATAGTGCAATAGAAAACTGGCATATAAATAATAGTAGAAAAGATGATAGAGTACTAAAAGCAACCAAAAGACCTATAACTATAACATATAAAGACAATAAGAAAGACTTTGAGAAATATGACTTAAATAAAGAAGATTTGAAAACACTAAAAATTACTCTGACAGAAAAAAAAGAAAATAGTGCTATAGAAACAATGCAAAAGAAAAAGCTAGACATAATGGATGAAGACAAAGAAAAAGGAATGATAAGGAAAGACATAGTAAAAGAAATGTTAAAGAAAATTGAAAAACAAAAGAATAAAAATATAGAAGTTATACGTAGGAAGTTAGATATAAAAAAAGAGATAGAAAAAGAAAGACAAAAGAGCACTCTAGTAGAACTAGTCAACAAATGATGGAAAAATAATAATAATAATGATAGTTTAAAAGAAAAAATTGATGACATGTTATTAATGAAATAAATTTAAAAATGAGAGATCTAATTGCAACATTTTTTAGTTTTTTTGCATTCAATAAGCGGAGGATTTGCTTTACGAAACTCGATCTTGATACGAGAATTGCATTTCCCTTCCCTCCATGAAAGCACTAGTATTGAAGCATACACGATTATTTGGGCCGGGATCAGGCTAGGCCTTATATATATAAATGCAAACTAAGTTCGAAGGTCAACCTAATTTTTTTGGGGGAGCCCAGCATAAGAGGTAGATCTCAAGCCCAATTCAGCATTATTAAACTTCCATTTTTGTTTTTTAACTTCGTTTTTACATTAGGCCCAATAAAACTTTAAATAATAAATTTAGAGGAATATTCAGTACCACGTTATTTAAAATTTTAACTAATATAACTAAATATAAATTGTTAAATCTAAGAAATCAAATCTTTTCTTGAGATAGAGAAGATCATGTTTTGCAGAGAGAGAGAGAGAGAGAGAGAGAGAGAGAGAGAGAGAGAGAGAGAGAGAGAGAGAGAGAGAGAGAGAGAGAGAGAGAGAGAGAGAGAGAGAGAGAGAGAGAGAGAGAGAGGAACAATGTGTCATGTGTCATTTTACGTTTTATCCATTTTAAATATTTTTATTAAAAAAATGTCATTAGAATACTCATTTACATCTACTATTTCATACACATTCACAATTAATGCAAGAATATCCACATTTTAACACATAAAAGTTGATATAAAAAATTTGTGAAATAGTAAATGCGTTAGAATCAATTGTGAAAAAATAAAAGAGACGAACAATGTGTCATTTTACGTTTTATCCATTTCAAATATTTTTATTAAAAAAATGTCATTAGAATACTCATTTACATCTACTATTTCATACACATTCACAATTAATGCAAGAATATCCACATTTTAACACATAAAAGTTGATATAAAAAATTTGTGAAATAGTAAATGCGTTAGAATCAATTGTGAAAAAATAAACATTCTTGCACTAGGTATAATTAAAACCGTTTGCTAGATTCTCTTATCCTATGTTGACTTGAGAGAGATGGAAGGAGAGAAGAGAGGAGGTAAATAGACTCTTAAAACTCAAAGGTGTTAGGAATTATATATGATTAAATTCACAAAGATTTAGATAATTAAACTTTTGGAACAATCAACGTGGTTGAGATGGAAGATGATGCCAATGAGGCCAACGAGTAAAAGGATTATGGTGACGATGCAGTTGAACCTGAGGAAGCAGCAGTCATAGCTGCAGCCACACCAGTTAGCCATGACTGACAAATCAAGAGCCAGCGAAAACTAGTACTGACTATTGAGAATGGCACAACTAGACGCTGTTGCTTGGAGCAATTAATCCATAGGAAGGAAACTTAATCCCACGCGTGTATAGAGGAACTGATAATCGGGGCGTTTTCTTATGACTTCCAAAGTCCAAAGCCATCGACTTTTGGAAGGTTCCGTAGCTAAGCTATTTCAAATTGACAAAGGTAGAGTATAGAGCTAGGACTCTTTCAACCTGAAAACGATGTAGCATGAAGGAGATGATGAAGGGAGAGGAGACAAAATTAATAGAGGGGAATATGATTGGAAATTTTGGAATGCGTTAAAACTTAGTAGATTTTAGTCATCTTCAATTCTCCTATTCTCTCGTCTTTCTCCATCCAAACATAAGGTCAATGAAATTGAATTCTCTTTTTATCAATTTAAGAGATGTTATTTATTGATTTTGGATAATCAAGGACATATAATTGAGTTTCTATAAAGGCATGGCCAAGTGAAAGAATTAATCAAGCTTTTACCTACCCTCAGTCAACAATGTTTATTCCCACACTAAAAATCGATTCACTATTTTCAATTATGTGATTTATTGATTAGTACAATCATACGACTTAGGGTGCATTTCTTTCGGCAGTAAAAAGTTTCCAGAAAATGTTTTACACCACTGGGCGTGTTTAGGTTGTCCCGAAAAATTCAGTCAAACAGAAAATGATTTCCATTGACTGTAAATCATGCCCCAAAACCCTTTAAAAGATTTTACACTTGTATTTTACCTTCAATTGATTTCCACCACAGGAAAATAGAAGAGAGAGAGAAACAGCAAGAGCTCCGATTGCACATCCAAGCATCAGCAAGAGCTCCGATCGCACATCCAAGCACCGACGAGTCGCACCCCAGCACCGCCTAGATCGTCACCACCCAAAACCGATCTCGTTCTCGACCCAAAGCTTATCAGCGCCGCCGTTCTCGCCATCGTTCTCGACCGCTGATCTATCTCTCTTTCCCTTAATCTGTTACTCTTTCTCCCTCAATCTGTCACTCTTTCTCCCTCAATCTGTCACCGATCTACTCTTTTTCTCTCTACCCATATCGAGCAAACCACCACAAGACGAGCGACCCACCATTCGATCTTGCCTTCACCGCGCGATCTTGCCTCTGCCACGTCGAGATCGAACCTAGTCGCCTCTCTCTTTCTTCCTCCTTCTCTCAATTTGACCGGATTTGATGAATTTTTTTTGTTGGGTTTTGTTTCTTTTGTGTTTATCTATTGAGAAATGATATTATATATTTGTTTGGAAGCTAAGAAAATGTGAGCAACAAGTAAAAAATGTGTTTTCTATAGTATTTTCAAGAATACAACCAAACACCAGAAAATATTTTTCAAAACATTTTTTGAAATGCAACCAAACACTTAAAAATATTTTCATTTCCCAAAAATATTTTCACCAGAAAATATTTTACACTGAAACAAATGCAGGCTTAATTGGTGAACTTAAAGTACACCACACAATCAACTGTACTATTGCCCATTACTTATTTATATATTCAAAGAAACACATTCCCTTGGACCAGATTAGTCTCAATTTTCAACTAATCAGCATTAGGGTCTGAGAAAAAATAAGCATTATTGCACGAAGTAGTCTTGAAACCATTTGTTGGATTCCCATTAGAGCTCAAAGGAACCTGCAAGGGGCAATCGATCTTGGGTGGCTTGTAACGGAGAGTCTTGAACTTACCATACCTCACCCTTATCTTAAAAGAGAGCTTTACATCAATACTATAAACCCCAGAACTTTTCTCAGCTTTGAAACTGGAAACATCACGAGGCTTAAGCCATAGAACTTGTTGCCCCTCGAAAACAGGCCTCAAAATAGTTGTATTCTTGTTCCCTTGGTAAAATGGGGTCAAGCTCACCGTGGCAAACCATTTCTTTTTATAGAATGCAATGGCTTCGACGCGGCGGTAATAGATGCCAACCTTTTTGTTTGAGTTTCTAAGGGTGATATTGAGTGCTAGGTTGTAGTAGAGAGTGTTGTTGTTGGTGTTGAAATCAAATTGTGTGAGTGAGGCATCTGTGACTTTGAACTTAACCTCCTTGGGAAGGAAGATGAGCCAGAAGATAAAGCTACCGAGGACAAAGAATAGGATGCCAAAGTAGAAGATCCAGAAGCAGCACAATATTGTTCTGCCACACATGCCAGCCATGATTTACAAGTGATTAAGATTGAAAATTAAAGCCTTAATGGTACTAAGAGTAGCAATGTACCTTGTCAATTAGGTTTAAATAATAAAAACCAACGCTGTTGCTTTGGTGTTATTTCTAGGAAATTAACTTGAACCTAGCTAGCTACTTGTTTTCAAAGCCATTGACAACAGGTACATTTCCTTATTCATTTTTTAAAAAAAACCATTGGCTTCCTGAAGATTTCGTAGCTACATGTAGGTCGGAGTAAGACCCATTCCACCAAAGGGGAATCAAGAACCATGAAGGATCAAGAAATGTATTCACACCAGAGGTTTACTTCTAATGTCTACATACTTGGTATACGGTATACCATGCCTATAATGTTGACCATATCATTCGCATTTATAATTTTATTTAACACTACATTGTTACATAATAAATAAAAGTAAATATTATCTATTAAGACTATTTTAATACAAGAGTATTTTTATATAGGGTGCGTTTGTATAGGGCTAGAAGGTGTTGAAAACAGTGTTTAATTTGAGTTTAAAATGAATGTTTATAAAAATAAAAAATAATAATAATAATAATAAACTACGAAAAGCTGCTGTTACAAAACAAAGTTTTGGATTTTAAAAACGTTTTTATAAGTACTCAAAATACCTAACTGAATGGACCTATAAACACTAGCTAAGAGCAACAATTGTCAGCTAATTATAACCAAAGAAGATTATGACAAACATGTAAAAACTTTAGTAATAAATAATAGGTTCGGATAATGTATTATGCACTTAGAACATATATTAATCATCCATTTTAAGAAAAATTTTACACAGAATTAACAAAGCTATAAAAAAAAAATTAAAAAGTTAATCACTCTTTAATTTTTTTATAAAAAAAATTCTAAAATAGTTTATTAATATATACCTAGAATACTAAAAACTGATAAATAATAACCGGTTTTTACACATTTAGCTATTAATTAATTTGTAGTCTCAAAAGTCAAAGGTCAGCTGATCCTATGTCATCCGCTAAAATGTCGTGCAATAATGATCAAGTTGCTTCACATTATGGGCAAATCGAATCTTTGAGCCATTCCATCACTTGGAATAGAGCCTGCCACGAGTTCCTCCTACGCACAAGTTCTTATCTCTCTATTGAGTCCGAAGACAAAAATTAGTCATTCCTACAGGATCACTACTAAGAAATACCTTAATGTTGACCATGTATCATTATATAATTTATTTAAGAATTGAGAGAATAAAAATAAAATGATTTCCAGGCCAATTCAATACAAGAATATTTTTACATAACAGGGAAAGTTAGAAGGCATTGAACATCAAGAGAAACCAATATTCTTTTTCTATGTATCTAAAAGATAGATACAAATATTATATTATTTTTCTTCCTAAAATTTTAGTTTTCTAACTTTTCATCCCTAAACTCATTTCATCCTTAAACTATGTATAAAAATAAAATAAAATAAAGGTTACATTTAAAATTTTAAAAAAGTTACATTTTTTTTCATCCAACTCAACACATCGTATTGAGAAATTCTTAACCATCATCACATAACAACAATTCAACGCAACTCCAGTAATTGTATTGGGTGTAAAACTCGAACGTTTCATTTTCAATAAATAATTACAATTCATATAAGGACAACTATTAGTTTATATTAATTGTACAAATATAAAATGTACATTGTAGGCAAAATATATGGCAAATGTTAGCCATTTTTTCCCTAAGTGGCAAATGTTTTACGTACCTACAATATACATTTTACATGGTACTATTCATGTAAACGAATCATTTTCCATCACATAATATATTTAAATTATATTTCAAAAATTATAATTCATCAAAACTGATTCTCAAAATACCAAAATAATCAAACTAAAAAGACAAAAATAAAATAATAACATAAATTCATATATATATCAGATTCAATCAAATGTGTTAAAAAAATTGTATCAAACTCAGACCTAACCCAAGTTAAGGCACAAAATAAATTTCAAACCCAACCCAACATATATATGTCAGATTGAGTACTAAATGTGTTAAAAAATGTATAAAACCTAAACCAACTCAAGGAAACCCTGCCTTGGGTTGGTGGGTTACAATGCACAGCTGGTTTCATGCTCTCTCTTTTGAAGCCAAGCCAAATAGACAATAATGTTACTTGGTTATGTGAGTAAATTAAAAACTACCAACATCAGGTTTAGGAGTGGAAGGGTGAAAACTACTCGGTTGTTAGTTCTTACTAATCAAGGCCGCATACATGTACCAATGCCCAAGCGAGTCTATTTTTGTAGATTAGTACCAGCTCAAGAGACCCGGGAGACTCGATCGGGACAGAAAGCTCAAACAAGAGCAGGGGTGCACAATGGAATAAGAACACTAAGAGCAACATTATCTCCTAATTATAACGAAAGAATATTACAAACGTGTAGCTTCAGCACTAAACATAACTAGCTTTTACACACTTAGGTATGGATTAATTTTTAGTCACAATGAAAGGTCAGCTGATACAATGTCATGCACCAAACCGTTGTGCAATAATGATCGAGTTGCTTCACAGTGGGAAAATCGAATTTCTTCTCATCACCCTCATCGATCTCTTTAGCCTTTCCTGCATTGTGATCTGGCCTTTGCTTGTTTCATTCCTCAGTCTGACCTTCCACTTTTCCTCATTTCACTGCATATAGGTAATTCTTTAAGCAGACGAATAACATGTATCGATGGAGAAGAAGAGACTCATCCTAAAATGATGCAACTCAAACACAAAATATGAATGCAATTACCATCTCTTTATAATGGGCAACTTAAGTTCCTTCTCAACATCCTCAGTTTCTCCTTAGCCTTTTGAGCCTTGGTATGAACTTTTGTTTTCATTTCCTCAAGGTACTGCCAGAAAGAAGAATTAAAGAAAGAATATAAGATTAAAATACATTAAAGAAAACCCAAATCCAATTAACTCAAGGGTTCTACATAATGATTTTGACAAAAGAGATTAAAATAATATGACTAGAAGAGTAGTTTGAAAGAAATTTTCATCACAACCACAACTCCACATGGAATGGCCCTATTATATATATAGGTTCCACTGCATCTGAAAAATATGGCAAATTAGAAGTACATAACCATCAATTAAGTGATCAAACATGCAATTCTTTTGTGACAGAAGACAATAGGGCTATCTAACACTGGTGGGTTGACTTCCGAACCAAATGTGCAGTCCATGCGTTGATGTAAAAACATATGATTAATTATGCATTAATAAGAAACAAAATCCTTGAATAATTACCTGTTGCTTTCTTTTCCTCTCAAGTTCTACCTGTTTAAGTTGAAGAGAAACAAAAGCGAGACTTGTGAGTAAGTACCTGTGACATCTAAATAAATGGCAACCTCTCAACCAATTAATGCTCCAAATGTTTATTACCAAAGCTTGCTTAAGGTGGGTGTTCTCTTCTCTCAATTGGTTCAGCTCTGCTTCTAGTTCAACTGTGTATGCCTGTAAAAGTAAGTACAATTAGATTTTACATAGCTTACTGTATTTTAACCGTATTAGCATCGTGGCACCTTGTGAATATCATTTAGGCTCAATTATCTTCAGGAAATTACAAATAAGTGTTTTCCTTAAATCTGTTGTAGGTTCGTATTTTGCAAAAATAATTTGCGTGTGTGTGTGGAAAGAGAGGAAAAGGAGGGAGGCGGGGGGGGTGGGGGGGGTGGGGAGGGGGAAGAGAATCTACAGCACAAGCTGCATTTTTTTATTCCTCACTGCGCTTCCATGCTATTTGATGGAACCAACGAACCTTCTTGCCCTGACGAACCCATCAGACACCTTAGTCTATCTTGCCACATCATGGACAAAGGAACGCAAGCCATTAAATGGAGTATTCAGTATCTCGAACAATTACAAAACCAATTGTCAGACTGTTAGAAGCCCATCAAAACCTACGTTACTGAACCCAAAGACGTTACAAAAATGGCACTTAAGCCACAATAAAAGCCACAACGGCTAGAAGCAATGGAACCATATATAAACATTCCTCAAAACCAAATAAGGTACGTACACATTTTGATATATGAATACGTCATAGCTCTGATGTCCTAAGCTCTCATATTTTCTTAAAGTTTTTATATGCTAACTTTATCATCGGAGATTCTGTAACAGGCACCACACCGGTAACCACCTAAGAAGGGTTCTTTCTGACAATTGCAGGCACAGGGACGAGGTTGCTGACTCATCTGGATGAACCTACTCGACTGACGATTACCACATCATCACTATTCAATTACCTTTTTTGTGTTCTGCACTTAATATCATCTCCTCTATAACTCTCTTCTAATACCATCTCTACATCCACTAGCATTCTTTATGCATCAACTATCATGCTAGGTGAATTGTCCATCAAGTCGGAAAAATATTCCACCATGACATGTAGCCAAGCAAGTTATATTATTATGGTTAAAAATTACTTAAGTACCTTATTGTATCACGCACAATCAAGCCCTTCTGTTTCTATCTTCGTTTGTGGAAGCAAATCATGACACCTCTAACCGAAGCTTTTCCACATTAAATCAAACCGAGGTGTTGTTTCATTGCTTGGTGCAGTAATTAAATAGCACTTAGCTAAACTGTCACATTGATTGAATTTTTTATCAAGCATCTTAAAGAATCTAATGTTGCTCCATCAATGCTTGCAAGACCTTAATACTACCAGCCTAACTCACTCAATCATGAAGTCACTGGCAATTGTTCTAGATGCATTTTCCATCAACATGTGTACAAGGGAACCACTAGGATCTGAACTCTCTACTTTCATGTTAAAACTCACAATATTAGACATCTCCTAGATAGTTTGAAGCCCTTCACACAAAGGTAGACCTCCTATGCATCTGTCCCAAATATGGAATAAGATCGTCTTCATTTCAAGTGAAGAAAGGTTACGATTTTATTTCTTATATATAAGAGTACAATTTTAAATGACATATTATAAACATAGGTTTAGATTCGTAAATATTAAACAAAACCATGAATTGAATCATTTGAAATAGAAATGTTCCTTTCCCCCAAAACATGCTATGCTTCTAATTATTGAAGAGGAAAAACAAGACCCACAGAGACAATAAAGAGAGGGAATTGACATGCCCTACCAGCTAGTATTTTTCATAAATGGTAAATATTCTCTCAAAATCTTTTTTTTTTTTAACACAATCGTACTCACAATTTCCACAATTGCATCAATGATCGATGTACACAAATTAAAATGTAAAAAAGTAATGTCCACATTTAAAACCAAACCTAAACATATTATGCTTTCTAATTATTAACGAGGAAAAACCTAGACCCACAGAGACAATAAAGAGAGGGAATTGACATGCTACCCAGCTAGTATTTTTTTCCAAAAAGGGTAAATTCTCTCTCCCCTTTTTTACACTTGTATACACAATATTCACAATTACATAGCACACATTAAAATGTAAAAAGGTAATATCAACCTTTAAAAATAGTAGAAAGTGAATGTGTATGAAAAATGTGAAATAAATTATGTTAGAGAATCATCATACATCATGTCTTTAATTAAAACATCAACATTACCTCTTCTTTAAGTTCCATTGTGAGTAATCAATCACAATACATATGACTAGAAACAAACAGATGTTCCAGGTTCAGTAATGCTATATTCATTGATGAATAAGGTCTAAAAAATTCCTCCAGTTAAATGAGATTCACTTACACTCCCACTAGGATTTATTGTTTGAAAACCAAATCCTTAAAAAATTAGCATGGCTATCAAATTCTATCTATTTGTGAGAGAGAATGTATTGTTACCTGTTTCCTGGCTCTAGACCTTGCTGCAGACTCTCTATTCTTGATCATCCTTCTCTGTCTCCTCTCCACCACCTTTTCCACCGGACCATCTATGATCCTCTTCCTTCCCCTCATCCCACCCATCTCCAACCCAAATTGACTTGTGTTATCAACCTGAGCAGTGCACATCCCATCAGGAGAAACTGGACTCACGGGTCCCATTGCCGTTGCCGCCCCATATGCACCACCACCACCACCACCATTCACTACCCTCCCACCAAAACAAACAGTTAGCGGTGGCGGTGGTGGGTACCCACCACCACCACCACTTCTCTTGCCATTTCCAGCATACCCTGATGACTCTCCAATAACCCCACCACCAACGCCACCACCTTGTGACATTGATTGGTATGTACTAACACTAACACTAGCACCAACGCCACCGCCGCCGCCACCACTAACAACACTACCTCCAGCTCCACCACCACCAAGTCCTAATAAAGGCCTATTGACAAAACTGTGATTGTTATTCTGGTACACCCCGTACTGCCGTTGTGGCTGAGGTTGTAGTTGCACTATCGCTGGTAATGTACACGATTCCCTTACTACCCCTGCCTTTATCAAAAAATCCTCCAAGGTCATTTCGCTAAAAGTCGGCTGGCGAGGGGCAGACTCGGGATTTTGAACATTATCACCATCATTACTATTACCACTGATGTTACTATTACTATTCTGATGTTGTCCTTCCTGCCCTTTGTTGCGTATTTCAGACCAAACCTCTTCCACTGTTTTCCTACACAACGGTGCTGGAAGTGTAAGCGAACCTTGCCTTGGCAAGCTTGGCTGCTTTGCTATCATTTCCTTCTGATCACTATGCGTTTCGCTTAGAGACAAAAAGGCATTGCTGCTCATATTGTTGTTGTTATTGTTGGCGAAACTGGTGGTGGTGGTGTTGGTGATGACTTGGTTCTCTTCGGCGGTCCAGATACTATTGAGAAACTCGTCCATATTCATGGACCCAAAGTTCTTGCCGCTCTCACAGAGAGTGTGTTGGAACTCATCAAGGGTGAGAGAGTAAATGGAGGATTGTCTTCCAAGCGAAGAGAAAGGGTTGTTTTTGTTGTTGTTGTTGGGCTGTTGATCGTGTTGCAATGGCGAATCTACATCTACCTCGCCTTGGGAGATCATATCGGACTCAGTGACTACCATGTTTGTCATGAAGAAGATGAAAATTGATGAAGATCGAAAATAAAGTACCTGCTTTAAATGCAGAGCAGTACATCGATTAGAATTAGCTTGAAACTTTTTAAGGAAGGTGTTTATAAGATTCAGAGTTTATGCTCTAGTCAGTGTTGCAAAGAAAGAGAGACTATTTTTGCATTGTTCGAGATGTGAGTGACGTAACCTTAGCTGGTTTGAAACTCTTGGAGTTTGGAGCTCCAATTGCAGGAGAGATAAGTGCTGCTGCTTACAGATGGGGTCTAAAAGGTAATGAATGCCATCTCAAAAATAATGAGAGACTGAATGGTAATAACTGAAGAGGGATATAATGGGAAAGCCCCATTGCTTGTATTTTAATTTGCCCAAAAAAATTTACAATATTTTTTTATATTATTTAAGTTCATAAATTTTTTATTCATTATTTTTTGAATTTATCATTAACATCATTTTTTATTTTTTATTAACAATTTGACACATTAATCAAGTGTAAAAAAAAAAAAATTTGTATATATAGACTTTTTCTAAAATTATGTAACTATTTTGATCAACCGACAAAAAAAATTATTATTTTTAAGAACAATTAAATTTAATTATGTAATTAGTTGATCCGAACAATTACATGACTAAAATTAAGTAAAAAAAATACATATCTTTAGATGGACTAAATGTAAGAAGAATATAAAAGTTGAAAAATAGAAAATGATTCAATTTTCCTCTTACGTGATTTTAATAATAAATTATACCTTTACATACTTTATTACATAAAGATAAAAATATTGAAAACTAGAGAAAAATGCCTTCACGTCACCTAAAATTGAAGGCAGTGGTCATTACACCCATAACCTTTTATTTTAGCTATTTTGCTCATCAAACTTTACAAGTGTGCCAAATTAGTAGTACAATTAGTCTGTTGTTAATAAACTATCTCCTCGCAACTACAACAACCCCGGATCTATTTAACTAAAATGATTTTGGTAATTTATATGCTCATGTGTATTACACGTGAGTAACCCATTTTATTAAGGGTAGACTAATTGAAGTATATGCTCATGTAATGGTCCCTGCCTTAAAGACCTTTTCCCCAAAAACGTATAACTAAAATGGACAAAATTGTAATTAAATATAAAAACACTTTCTGCCCATTTCTTCTCCATGTTTGGGAGGATGGTTTTTGGCGGGCGCAAATAGAAACATACACCTACCTTATTTTTCATCCTCCCTCTTTTTCATCACACTAAAGAAGAGAGAATTTTCTTTTTTTCCATCCTCCCTGTTAAAATGGACAAAATTGTAAATTAAATATAAGAAACATTTTTTTGCCCACTTTTTCTTAAGATTTGGGAGGATGGTTTTTGGACCCTATTTTCCACCACACCAAAGAAAGAAAAAACCCTATTTTTCCATCTTTCTCCTTTTCCACCCAATTAAATGCGCAATAAATGCACAATTCATGAGGATTAAAATAAAACATTTCAAATGATGAAGTCAATTTTGAAACATAGGACAAAGGTTGAAGATGAAATGTGTAACTTTTTTCTTGCGTGTGTCTGTGTGTTATATGCTTATGAAATGCAATTAGACTCTAGACTCTAGAGTACAACCAGACTCCTCAAAAAAACTGTATGGAAATTAAACCTCCATTTATTATAGACAGCTCCATTCGAAAAGGACTGAATAATTTTTGACAATTGCGATGCTCTATCACTTTGACACATCATGTATAATATGGTGGATTATATTGCTATATGATCAAAGAGGAATTTTACATTTTTTTTTTTGATAAAGTCGAACCCTTAATTTAATTACAAATAAACCCAACAAGCAACAACTTTACCAAAAACAAATTCAAAAATTTGAGACCATACCATATATATATATAAAAAAAAAAAAAAACCATCTCAAAAGATAATTTATTAAATATAAAGGCCAAGAAAAAGTCAAAACAAATTTAAGATATGGCCAATGAATTTCATGTGAATGTGCTAATCAATATTTATGTTAAACAAAGGCCTACTTTCTTCTGTTAATATGCAAAGGAGTAGGACCAGGTGAAGTGGTTCAGTTCTTATGAATATAAGTAAGACAATGCCACAATTTTGAAAAGTGTCCTCTATGTATAGGGTAGGTGTAGATTTTTAATGCCGCCATGCAAGGTGAGTTGGTACATGATCCAACAAAGCTGAATGACACGTTTCGAGCATGCAATGAAATAGAAACCTAATCAGCCAGCAACACATATATGGTATTTATATGAATGACTGATTCGAATTGGTCCACCTGACTCTCTTACAAGATACTGTTGGCATTGGGGTTCCTTATTCTTTAGGACTCCACCCAGAAGATTTAAAAGACTAGCTAGCAAGCGTTTCATTGGACACATTTTCGGAAATTGCTTCATCTTTTTTGCAATGCTAAGCTGTTTTTAAGTTTTATACTTTTAGTAACTTCCATTTTTTTTTTTTCCTCCCTCTTTCTCTTTCATGAAACGTTTTACTAAGTGTTGCTGAATATTCTCAGGAAGAAACAAAATATTAGAAGAGATTCACAGAGAAGTTAAGAAAACATTTTTTTTTATACATGAATTAATCATCATGCCAAACCAAAAACATAATCATTTAAATGTAATCTTCTTAGCTACCAATTTTTTTCTATATTTTTATTGGGGGTAATGTTATAGTTGAAGATCCTTTAGAGTTAAAGAGTTTTTAGGTATTTTAAAATTTTACCCATTCATTTTGAAAGGAATAGATTATATTTTGCCACATCATCAATAAAAATAATTTATATAGAATAAATGGATTGTATTTTGTTACATCATCAATAATTTATATAAATAGTCTCTTTATTCTCAATTATTGGTCTTTTATTCCATTTTGATAGGTCTCAAAATGTATTTCTCTTTTAAAAAGTTAATAAATAATAAATAAAAAAATCTAGAACAAAGGTAATACCAAAATAATGATAGTAATCCTAATAATAGTCATTTCTTTTCAAAATAAAATAAATTAATAGGATTTTAAGAATTTTACTTTAGAGCTGTCTAAAAATAGTCATCATAATAATACTCTTTAGACACTTTTCATCAATATTTCCACTAGTTGAACACATGGTTGTGTGTGTGTATATATATATATAATTGAAGTGCAAATATCATCTCTTTTATAGGCTGGAAGCCATTAAGAATATAAAGTAAGAAAAGAAATATTGGGAATTTCCAACTTGTAATATGCCGCAACTTATTACCAGCCCTCAAAATTACAAGACACGTGTTGGGAAATCTTTTTTTGAGAACAAACGTGTTGGGAATTTTGGTACAACTGGATGTATGGAACACCCTATTCCATAGTTCATACTTCGTACTCGATCATACTCATATTGTTGAAAACGATGAGAATTACTTTGTAGAAAATAAAACGAATAGAATTTTTTTTTGGGAAATGTTAACAAATGCCCTTAGGGCACTAGTTAATAATCTATTTAAAGAAAGTTTTTATGAGAAATAAAAAAAAAATAATTAATATTTTGACAATTTTTTTCATTTCCCATAAAAGTGGTATCAAAATTTTCTTAAAATAGATTATTAACTAGTGCCCTAAGGACAATAGACAGAAGGTTCAGAATGTGAGAGGTCCATTTGACGGACATAATGATTAATGACTGGAATCCTTCTCTCTTTGTGTATTAAAATCTCAGTTCCGAAATAGGAAGTTAAGAATGGGTTGGAAAGCAAAAGAAAAAAAATAAAATCTTTCCTATTTTAGTAAGTCACTTAGTGCTTAAATAAATTATCATGACAAACCAATAAATACATAGCCAAAAAAAAAAAAGAACCAGATTTTTTACACGAAAAGTAGCATCTCGTAGGTCCTACGTACCTAGAATTTTTCAAAATTCCTCACTAACACGCACTAACATTAATTAAATAATAACAATGAAAAAATCTATATCTTCCATTCAAATAATAATAATAATAACAATGAAAAACTGTTGCATGAAACTAAACCATAAAACAAACAATCTCCTTCTTCCTCATATCTTTCATATCATATCCAACACATAATAAGATCAACAATATCAACCCCAACCAATAACACAATAATTTACCACGATGATGGAGGAGAGACATAAAACATGTATACATATATAGTTACATACCCGATTGAGTTCAAGAAGCTTTTGCTCAGCTCAAAAACAGAGTTGCACCCTCCTCTTTGAACAGATCGATCTAGGAGCTCACAAAAACGCAACAAAGGAACATTTCTTTTTCTCTTAGCTTATTACATAGTACCCCAAGTACCAAATTCGAGGGAGTAATATATAAAGTTTGTAAAGATTAAAAATACGAGTAGAGAGTCAAAGTTGTGAGTGTATAATTGATTTTTCTAAACTCTATTATGAGTCTATTTCTTCCCTCTGACCACTTCTCTATCTTCCCGGCGAAATAGTCGTGTGCGTGGGGGCCCACAATAGCGTCTTAAGTCAATCACATCGACCCACAGTGCTGCTCAGTAGTAGAAATAATTCAAAGCTAGGTCCCAAGCTCTGTCCTCTCGCCACGTGTTAGCCATGTGGCTTCATTACCCTTGTTATGGTGCCGCCTCTATTCCGAGCCTAACACGTTTTGCTCCTATTTTTGCTGGTGCCAATTCTTGCATGTAAAACACTCATACCTCGCAAACTGTCCACTTTTTAAATCCTACCGTTTAAAATTTTAACTAATTAAACGTACCATCGCATAATGTGTCTTGATGGTAAAAGTCTTTGTATCACTTCACTTGATGAGCGATTTGAGTGAATAGTCATATCAAAACCCCGATGGTACATATGATATTATTTATTTTTTTCGTGTGATATAGGGTCGATAAGTTCACACAGTAAATCCCATTTTTTTATTTAGGAAAAAAATAAAACTATGATAAAAATGGCAATAATCAATATGCCTATTTTATTTTATTATGTCACATTTTATAATGTTTTTGTTCTTATTTTTCTATTTAAAATAACTTTTTTGTGAATTGATGGCAATATTTTATCAGATGTTATGTTAATGAAGATGATACATTGACACTATTGTAATTCTCAAAAATATATATGATAAATTTGTATAATTAAGAAGTCAATGTAGAAGTGATCAAACTTAGAGAGGTTAAATAACATTTTATCCATTATTATTTAATTTAGTTTAGATTGTTACTCAATATTTAAGACTTCTTTTTGTTATTGAATAACGTGAATGGAAGGTAAAATAGAAGAGACAATAATCAAACTCAGAATATCATACTCTAATATTATATTAAATTATCGATTGTCTCAAAAGTTTAAACTATTGAGATATAGTAAATTTAATTATTTAACCACACAATTCTAACCAATATAATTATACTTTTGCTCAATTTCAATAAATATACAAGTCAATTCAAATGCACAAAAACCCTTTAATTCCGAATCGATTTTATGGGACATAATAAGCAAGTGATTAGTAATAATTTATTAATGCTTTTTACTCTCTAAAATAGGGAATTTAAAATTTTGACAATAAGCAGGTGATCATCATGAAGTTTTGATGGTTTTGATTAGGTAAAGATCTCCCACGTGTCACATGTGATGGTGGTGGATAGCTCATGCCTAAGGTGTGAGTATCATAGGCAAGCTGGTCCTACAATTCTGGTGGATTTTATTGAATAGTAATAGTACCCGTAGTTTTGTGGTATGGTGGGGCCGCTGTTTTTCGGAGAGTTGGGTTGTATTTTTATTTATTTATTTATTTATTTTTCGCCCAATTGATTCTATTTCAAGCTGTTATGGTACCCAGACTGGACGCAATAAAATCATTTTCAGTCTGAATTGTAGGTTATACGTAATGAGAACTATTATGTAACTATATACACTATTATATTTAAAAATAATTATAATTTTTTTTATATATATATATATATATAATCTAATTCAATTTAGACTTTTTGATTTTTGCACTCAATAATTCACTTATAACAAAAATTAAAAAATTAGATAGGACATATAGAGCAAAATTGATCTCCAATTTAGAATCTAATTAAATTTAGACTTTTTGATTTTTGTACCTAATAATTCACTTGACACACAATTTAAAAATTAGATGAGACACGTGGCGCAAAATTAGACTCCAATTTAGAATTTAATTAAATTTTCTCTTAGTTTTACCTATTAGTATATACTAGTATGTAACTTCGTGCTACCGCACGGAACTGGTTAATTGTAATGATGCTATTGGCCAATTTTTTTGTTTTTGTTTTGTTTTTGTTTTTTTGGGTTTATTATACGGATGATAGAATTAAATCAAACAATGAAAAATATATATTGCATTTTATTATTTAAGTAATGCTATTGGTCTCTTTTTTTCTTTTTTTTTTTGGTTTATCATACATAGGATAGTATTAGATAAAACAACGAATAAAAAAAAGAGAATATTGCATTTTATTATTTAAGTGGTGTTACAGTGAAGAAAAAAAAGAATATTGTATTTTATTATTTAAAATATATAAAGGGACATTAAAAAATAAAAACTAATAATTGAGCTTGAAATCTGCTTGGAGGCGCCAATGAAGCGCTAATGTATGAGAGTGTGAAACAAGAAAGAGTGGGATTGAACATTGTGTTTGAACCGGCCTTGCTCTGAGAAATTTGCTCTGAGAAATCCGTAAGGAGGAGGAGAGGGTAGTGTGTGGATCTAGTTGGTAAAGGTTGAGAGAGGAGGAGACATGGGATGACGATATGGAATTAGGAGGAGATGATGTTTTACTTTTATAGTCTTTCTTGTTGGACTCCTTGGTTCTGCTTGCGGGATTAGAAGAGCTCTAGACTCTATTAAGATTATCCATAAAAGTATGCAGGTGAAATGTTCTTGCTTAGGCCAATGAGTATTATCATTGTGATTTTCTTGGCTTACGTGTTAAATGTTAATGCATAATTTATTTGGGCACAAAAATTAGAAAATTTAGATAAGATACATGACACAAAATTGGAGTCCAATTTATAATCTCCATAAAAGTGTGCAGGTAAGATGTTCTTACTTAGGCTAATGAGCATTGTCATTGTGATTTTTTTGGCTTCCGTGTTAAATGTTAATGCATCATTTATTTGGGCACACAAATTAGAAAATTTAGATAAGATACATGACACAAAATTGGAGTCAAATTTATAATCTAATTATATATTTTTTTTTTAGTTTTGGTTAGGACAAGTGGCACAAAATTGAGAATCCAATTGAAATCTAATTGAATTTCTCTCTGCTTCACCTATTATTATATATATAGATATGAGATACCTTATCACTTGATTGTGGCAATAAAACATTGTCATTCAGTTACAAGTTTCTTTCTTTGGTTCAGCGATAATGTTTTCTTAAAAAATGAGTTATTTTTCAAAAAGAAAAAATTTATAAGTTATCTCATCTCCTTATATTTAATAGTAATTTTAAATAAGTTGAAAAACAATCTTCTAACTTCTTTTATTTAGTTTATTGTGAAATAAAGTTTTTTTTTTTTTTAAAATTAGTGAAAAAAATATTTAAAAATGAGTCCAAATTTGGTAAGGACGAGATGTAAAACTCATGTTTTACATCATCCAATAAGAGATTGTCACATCATCATTTTACTTAAAATTTAATACATTCTACCGTACGTAATAGCATCTCAATAAACTCTCAATTTGGTTGGATTTATATATGGGTATTAGAATTGATTGAATGTGATTATACTTATTTTTAAATATGTGATAAGGTGATGTGGCATGTTAAGATTAAAATAGTAAAACATAGATTTTACACCACATCTTTACCGAATTTAATCTCTTTAAAAATAAGCCATACTTATTCCATTAATCAAAAATAATTTTTCTTTTACTCATTTTATCCGATACTATCAAATACTGAAAAATACGAAAAGTCACCTTTACACAATTTTTTTGATCGAAAAACTTTGTTTTGTATTTGCATCCCCTTTCTTATATTTACGGGTTATTGGCTGAGTTTGGAGTGTTTTTGGGCCCGTTTGGTAAAAAAATTTGAGTAATATTGTTTATATTTTTTTTAAATACATGTGGATGAAAAAATGTATAAAAATATGTGTAATATTATTTAAAAATTGAAGATTTATTATTTAATAATTCTACCGAACAGGGCCTTTTTATCCTAAACTTTGTAATTTGTACTTTTTAATTCTACTTAATTTAGGTTCCCTTTGAAAAAAAAAAAAAAAAAAAAAACCTAACCAGTTATACTTAGATGAACTGTGATGTGATGTGATAGAGCATTTGGAACAACTTTTGAGGATTCAACGGTACGCCACTATTGGAAGCCGTGTGTACCGATCTCGAATGCTTAGGTACGCCACCGTTGGAAGCCTATGTAGTGTGTACTAAACTGGAATACTTCGAGTATGTTTAGATATAGTTGTTGGAAGCCTATGTAGTGTGTAGTGTGTACTAAACTGGAATACTTCGACTATGTTTAGATATAGTTTATTTTATTGGAAGCTAAAAATTTATTATTAAAAGTATTATAAAAAAATAATTTTTTTAAAAAAATACTGTTGCTGTGTTTTACTAAAGTTGGCTGGTCCATGAATTATAGGACCAATCCAAAAAAATGCAAATGCACAAACATTTGTTGGCAAACGCATGCTTAGGCCCCTTAAAGAAACAACACAGTCCATACGTGCCATCATGCAAAAATATCTTCTTTCTTTTCTTTTCTCCCTCTTGTTTTTCCTTTTTTTTTAATAAATTTAATAATAAAAAGATGAGAAATTTAAATTCAAATTGTCTTTATTGAAATTATTAAAAAGTGTTAATCAGTTAAACTATAAAGTTTTTAATTAGTCTTATATCTTTGCAAATATTTTAATTAAATTCTCATTAATTACCTTCATTTATTATATTCTAAACTTGTTTCTAAACTCAATAAATTTTGATGTCTGACTCTATGCCTTTACGTTTGTTATAAAAAAATAAAGAACTTTGCTGACTACATATATAGCATAGCAGTAGCGTGCAGTCTAATGGATAAGCTTCATCCAAAAAAGAAAAAAGAAGAAGAAGATAAGCAAGATTCGGCAAGTATAGGTAAACGTAATACTTTGAAAAAAAAAAAAAAACGTAATATTACTGTACTGCTGTAGTTTTCAGAATTGTCTCAAAAATAGAAAAACATTTTTAGGAAATGGATAACTATAATTTCCACCATCCCCACCAAAGCTGCCAATTATTGGTAACCTTCACCAACTAGGCACACTCCCACACTGTTCCCTTCATGCCCTATCTAAGAAGTATGGCCCTATAATGTTCTTAGACTTGGACTGTGCTCCAACAATTGTGATATCATCTGCAGATAGGGCCAAAGAAATCATTAAGACAAATGATATTATTTTCTCAAATCGGCTGGAAACCAATCAAACCATGGCTGCCAATTTCTTATATTATGAGAAATGTAGAGAGAAAGGGAAACTTAGACAGAGAGAGAGAGAAAGTCGGAAGTCAAATTTATTGGGTTTGGAGATAGATTTAGAATGTAATAAATGAGGGTAATTAATAAGATTCTAATAAAAATATTTGTAATAATAAGAGTTTTTTTTTAACCGTTGGATCTACTTAAAGAATTACACTAGGTGTAACTTGAACCTATCTCATATAATTATATACTATCTCAATATTTGATATAAAATCTATTAGTAAGGTAAATCAATTTTGTTAGACTACAATACTCTTTATACAAAATTTTGTGGTCACTTCTAAATTCGCTCCTTGATTATTAATACTTGTAATTTACACACTCAAGTATATTATGATGTAGCTTACATTACCATTTCATCAATATCTATCCTATTTTCAACATTAACCATTAATTAGCTTAATTATTACAATTGCAATTTATAAAAATTCAACTTTTATTATTTAATATATTATATTAAAGGTAAAATGCACTACGATCCCTTGAACTTTTATAGTGTTGCACTAAGATGCTGTTAACTTTTTCTTTTTCTTTTTCATCAATTTAATATATCAACTTTGACAATGTACCTAATAGACCTATTATATGTCAAAATTCCATCAATTTGCTAATGAAAAAGTGTATGGTGATATACTAAGGTGCAATTTTTGAATTGTGACTTAGTTTGCCCATTCAAAAGATATCATTTTACTAAGCAAAAAAAAGAAAAAGATGTCACGTTAATAAAAAAATCTAATTCAAGTTCTAGTTCACTCATAGCTAATGGAACAAGAAAAATCTCTCAACCTCAGTTGGCCCCTCACTTTCTCTAATTTTTTCTTTGTTTTCTTGGCAACCATAAGATGTATTTGTTTGGTTGGCGAGAAAACAAAGGAAAAACAAGGAAAAGTGAGGAGAGAGAGACCTCAATGGAGGCTAAAAGATTTTTCTGGTTTCAATAGCAATGGGTGAGCTAGAAGTTGAGTTGGGATTTTGTTAGAAACGTGGTGTATTTTAATTAAATAAGTTAAGTCACATTACTAAAGTTGCACACTTATAATACTTTGTCACAATCACTTTTTCAAATTGACAAAACTTTAACATAAGTGTTCTATTTGGTACAATGTCAAAGTTGATGTGCTATATTGAAGAAAAATAAAGTTAAGTGGGTTTTAGTGCAATAACATAGTAATTAGGAGGTCTTAGTGCATTTTACCCTTATATTAAATTTAAATAGATCCTGATTAGGATTTCAATACCTCTCCTATATCTTCTAATCCTTCCCCTACTTTCAACTAAAGGGGAGATATGATTAGTGTGAATCTGTGAAAATGAAGCTAGCTATGTATTCAGGATTAAACATAGTACAAATTTTTGTCTATGAGGTGAAACTGTAAGTAAATGGCCATTTCCAAATTAATCTTCTTACAAATTATTCTTTACGCCCAAACCACGCTTTTGCGTACTGTAACTATCATGGCCTCGTTTTGGAGGCTCATTATTAAATAGGCTTGTGGGCTAAAACCAAGCTAAAAGTACTATTTGACAATGAGTACTGTGAACTTTGGTTCAAGACTGGCCCAAGTGAAACTAAAAGTAGTTCAAGCATGGTCATGTCTAAAAGTGTAGGAATGGGAAGCTAGGCACATAGCTCAAATGATCAATTGATGACCACCAAGTAGATGATAGTCACACATAGGCAGCTTTTTGTTCTAGCTTATAACTTTGCATCAGGCTCAGACTGAATTTTATTGCTTAAAGTTTAAGCATGCATACACGTATAGTATAGAAAACATGCTACATAAAACAGAATTTTAGTTCCTTTTTTCTCTTTTCTGATTCTGACTATTCCAGGCACCGTCTGATAATTCTGATCTGAAAAATCATCACCTTGCCAATAGGTGGAACTAATCATGATTTAGTGGCCTCATCCCTTCACTTCCAAGCAAAGATTAAGACCAAATTTACCATGTTATCCATCTCCTATTCGATTATAAACTTGGTTTTCATGAAATTGTATTTCCAGAATGTAAATTAATACCAGTTACCTTTGTTCACGTGGTAGACATCAAGAACCTATAATCAACTTAATCATGGTTTGTTGACAACATGTATACCATGGTGTCAAATTTCCACTATTTGATTTATTGCTTGAAATAATTATCAATAATGTATCCTTTTGTATTGGCAGATGAGATTATGAGTAGTAGGGCCCGAATTAGATAATTGTGCCGTATGAAACTATTGCCTCTTGCAAAATATGAGCCTTGAATCCTCAAAAGCAAAAATTGCTAAATCTTAATGCAATCATACAAGGAGGCTACTTGGCTTATAGTGTAAGGGCGTTCATGGAATTGTAAAAATCTTTAAACCTCTATTAAAACCCGTCCAAAACCACACTCATAGATCATAATCCAATTGAAAGAACACAAAAATGTCTCCAATTTTGGCTATTTTGGTTGTTGCATTCTTTCTATATTGTGTTACAACATCAGCTTCAGACCCTGACCCAATTCAAGATTTTTGCATACCCAACCCAAAATTTGGTTCCATAAAAACTGCTCACCATGGTAGTCTTCCTTGCAAGAATTCATCCGAGGCTACTACCGATGACTTTGTTTTTTCGGGCATGAAGGGAGCTGGAAACTTCTCTGACACAGGCCTTGCAGCCGTATCAGTGAACACAGCCATCTTTCCTGGCATTAACACACTAGGAATGTCATTTGTACGTGCTGACCTTAAAGTTGGTGGATATAATCCACCACATTTTCACCCAAGAGCCACTGAAATTGCATATGTGGTGCAAGGAAGTGTATACGCAGGTTTTGTGGATTCCACTAATCGGGTTTTTGCTACAGTAATTGAGCAAGGAGAGGTCATTGTGTTCCCACGGGGTCTACTGCACTTCCTGATGAATGTTGGTGATAAGCCAGCAACAATATTTGGTAGTTTCAATAGCCAAAATCCTGGATTGCAAAAAATACCAACTGCCATTTTTGGATCTGGGATCCATGAGGAGCTTTTAGAGAAGGCTTTTGGATTAAGTCCTAAGCAAATTGAGGTCATGAGAAGAAGGTTTAATCCCAAAAGGGTGAAGTAAGGGGTGAGTGAATGGCATTTTGTTCAATTGGGTGACATAATCTTATGGAAATACTTATTTATGTTATTGAGTATTAATCTATTATGGAATGGCTGTTTTTCAGGGTCCAATGTTCGGTCACTTGGTAATTTTCATTTTGTTATTCTTTTCCTTTTCTTTTTTTCCATTTTCTTTCTTTTTATCTGTTGAATACACCCTGCTTTGTTAATGGAAGGAAACAACTATAAAGATTATATTATTGAAGCCAAACTAGTCTTAAATAATCAGGGCACCGGACTTTAAAGAATGCATGAGAATGAGTGACATGCCTTCATCACTCCAAACCCCAAAGGCAGAGGTAATTTGCAAACACTTCAAAATAAAAAAAGAAAAAGATGACATAATCATATTTTATTCTCACAAAGATCAAATTCCATAATCCTTTTTCGCTGTCTCAAGAAGCCAACTAAACAGTGACAGAAAATAAGATCATAACATGAGTAAGTGTAAAAATTTTGAACATTTTCATAGGAATTATCTTCATTTGTTTAGGGTTTTGCTTCCAAAACCAACTTGTTTGGATTGCCACACTGAATTGTTTCCCAGCAAGGTGGATTTTTTCTTATTCTAATTTGTAACAATGTTGTTGATGCAACTGAAATTTATTTGATTACAAGTTGGCATCACAGTCCTGACTCCTGAGTAAATGTAAATTAATCAATATTTGGTCCAGTAGTGGCCATTAAGTTGCAAAACCCAGACTTGAGGAAATGGAAGCAGAACTCTCTAGCTTTTACAAGGGAAAAGAATGGTATATATATGCTAGCTGATACCTTTCACCAATTGTCAGGTGGGATTTTTCTAATCAGCTCTGAAAATGGCTTAGTATTCCAACATACAAGATCACTAGCCTTCTGAAGAACCTTTTTTTTCAGTTAATATTTATAAAAAAAAAGGAAAAGAAATAGCAACAAAAAAAAGGGTAGATACACACAACGAAGTCTCAAAAAAGGAATAGAAAATATTCTTGTAAGTTGTCTACAATATTCTTACAATCCATAATTTTGAGGGGAACATAACATACAATGGCAGCCATTAATGATCATCCTCATGACTAAATCTACTACTGAAAATACTGAGTTAGCATTTACTGATTAAAGTTCTGAAGTCCTAACTCCTATGCCATCAGTTGCGCCAACTCACATTATTCTGATGGCCCATCAACAGTGACAATTTGGCACCTTCAAACACTACAAAATAGAAAATGAAGCCATATGATTTCATGTGTATAACAAATCTATAACCATTATGTTTAAGGAAATCTATAAAACTAACTATTACAATGGCAAAAATATGGGCATTTGCATGGTACTTTTCCCACCAAAATGATTTAAAGAAAGGGTTTATAGTTGTCAACTACATGATCCAGACCCACTAAACAATGCAGCACATGCATCGACTAAATACCCCTTCAAGAACCTCACCTTTATGTTGAATAGCTGAAACTTTTCCACTCAATAGATACAAATGAAGTGAAAATCTTTCTCAGTTCATCCACTCACCAGTCATGATACTATAGATGTTGACTATCTGACCATCAGTGTCACAGAACACATTAAAAGCTAGGCAAGCTCAAATTTTCAAATTATATTTTTCAATTCAATCCCAAAGTAGCAACTGTGTTCTTATGCAACAGTTCATACAAAATGCTGATGCCTGGTGCAAAACTTGTCATACATATCAAAATGATCAAAAGAAATTTCAGATTTCTATGTAATGCCCAGAGCACTGACCTGGGGTAGCCCATTACAAATGTGGAACTGGAAGGCTACTTCTCCCCGATCAAAATTGCCTTAATGATACTATCACACATTCCATCAGCATGTGGGAACAAGTGTCCAGTACCTGGTAGCTCATGATAGTGAATCCAGGGTAGTTGTTGGGCAATGTATCGTTGCAGTGTAACAGGCACAATCAAATCTTCATCTCCGTGCCACAAGTGGACGGAACCTTCATTGTTTGGAAATGGGTTTTCCAGATCCATAGGACTGAATTCCCAGGCCCCAAATCCAACATTCAGGTCACGATGCAGAGACTCAAATTCTCCTTGCTGTCTTACCTGTGCCTGAGGAAGCCACATTTGGAAAATACATACATTTAAAGAAAAAAAAAATTCTCCTATTAGTAACTCATGCACTCCATGGGAATTGAACCCAAGACATCAGCACCATCACATACTTATGAGGATGGGGGGAAGAGGTAGTGATGAAAGTGCCATTTGACCATGGGTTAAAAAAAAAACATGTTGATTATAATAGAAAGAAAATATGGTTTTAAATCCATATCAATTGCCCAAAGAGAGAGAGAGAGAGAGAGAGCGTTAGACTTGATAAATGATGCTATGGAAATAGATTTATATGGAAAAAAGCTGAAAAAAAAATATTCTTAATTTTACAAAAAATTCATTCAAACCTTTGTCATATAAGGTGATCTAATCAGTTAGACAAACAGAAATCATTAATTAGACACCACATCAAAGCTATGAGGCAGTGAAATAGAAGGTTAGAAATTGATGTGACTAGGGATCTTTTTCCAATCCACAGCAATTATTTAGTAAATTGAAGCCATCAGAAATACCAAACAAGTTTTAATATGTTAAGCAAAATGTTCTTATATTAAATTAGGAAATCCAAAACTCAAACATCAAGAACAAACTGAAATAAGAAAACAACAAAGCCTAACCAAACACATGATATTACGGAGTCATCACACCTTCACTTCTAATTGCTATAGTTATAGAAAGTAATAAGATATTAATTCAGAGTTGAAGGTGTCCTTTCAGAGCCTTTTGCAACCGATGTAGGTTTGTGGTATGTAGTAAAATTCTAGTACTAGTTATGTACAGAAATCAGGCAATAGTTTCTGAGTCTTCAATAGACAACATTAGTCAGCAGAAATGCTCAAAACTCTGCTTTGTATTTTAATAGTACAACAGATCAAGATAATCATACAATGTCAGAAACTTTAAGAACCAGAATTAGTATTAATTTTATAAATTTTATTATGGATACATTTGCATATATATATATATATATATATATGTATGCACACACCTAGTACGAAAAGCGGATTAATGAAATAAAATTTTTGAACTTGCAACCTATCAGAACATAGGATGAAGATACATCCTAGATAATGTCACTAGGAGGTGGTGCTTGCATTATATTGAGCAACAATCTTCATTCCCACAAAAAACAAGCCATATATAATCAGTCAACTGATATCATTCACTAAATCAATCACTGTAGCTACTTGTTGCTTTTTCTCAATGCCTTAAATAGTATCAATAACCATTGTAATATTCATTTTCCAGAGAAGATAGTTACTAACCACATATTTTTTTCTCTCAGAACGCTTTGCCATGAGTTCTTTGTCTTGGCTAGAAAGAATATGCAAATTGAGAGATGCAATGCTAGAGGCAGGGAACCATTTTTGGGTGTTCCACCAGTGGGTAAGCCAGGGAGTGTAGTGAGCAACACAAAATGCCCATTGATCTTGCGGAAGCTGTTGGTAGTAGGCTTCACTGGATAAGTTGTCAGGAAAACCAGGCCACCAGTAGTTAATCAATGGAGCTAATAGTCCTGCCCCTGCTAGCCTGTTAGCATTCCAACCCCACACATAAGAGAAAAGACACATAACGTGGTAGAATCTCTCTCTCTCTCTCTCTTATATACACAAGTGCAACTGTTCTTGTTATTCTCTTTTCTAGCATTTATTTATATAGCTATGGCAAATCATACCTGTGAGGGATGTATTTGAGGCAACTCCAAAGCACCTGCCCACCCATTGAGAAACCAGTTACATAGAATTTTGATCCTAGTCCCAATTGATCAGCAAGCTCTTCTATATCCAAGGCCATGCTCTTCACTGTTCTCTTGGGATTAGGATCACTCTCCCCATAACCAGGTCTGTCAAAAGACACAGTGTAAATGTTCAACAATTTCCTGGAAGAACCCACCATTGATTCAAATGATAAGTCCAAGAATATCATATTTAAAGGTTTGAAATAGACCCAAAAAGAGAGAGGAAAAAGACAAAAACAAAGGGATAAGTACCGGAGATAGTGTTTTGGCAACAACAGCATCATGCCTACAAGAATCAAAACCATGGACGAAGACAATTTTATAATTGGCCATTTCTTTAGGCATACCATGTTCTTTATAGGCCAAATGCCTTCCATCACTAAGTTTTATTCTTGCTGCTGTTACAGGGGGGCCATCTGGAGAACCACATATCTTGGGTGGAGGAGGTTGGGTTGCCTTATAAGCCCATGCCAGAAACCCCACAAAAAACAACGCTACAGATTGCTTCAACATCCCTGAAATGTTGATCAATGTTATACTAAATCTTGGAGACAAAAAATATTAATCAACACATTAAAATCCATGAGTAGAGCACAAAAATTGTACTAAAGACATGCATATTTTGCAACATATTTATTTAGAACAAGTTCTACCTGCAATGGCTGCAGATTATGAGAACAAAATACTAGGTTGACAACTCACATAAACTATAGAAGTATGGTTGCCTTGAAATCCATAGTCAAGTTGTGGAAATGACCTCCCTAGCACCAATTCAAAAAATAAAAATAAAAACACCAGTGCCAGCTTAATGAAGAAACATTCTGTTCCAGCAACATGAGTTGCTTGTGATTTGTGGAGTTTCGTTTTAGATCTTTTGGGATTCAATGGGTGTTTCCAGAAAAGGTCATTGATCTTTTATTTGGTTGGAGGAATTGGGTTGGCAAACATTCATCAGATATTTGGAATTTAGTCCCTCTATGTTTGATGTTCAAATTGTGGAGGGAAAGGAATCATTGTACTTTTGAGGAAACTGAAAGTTCGGTGACTCAATTGACAGCATTGTTTATTAGATCTTTGTTAGATTGGTCCCGTGTGTGGGGTTTTACCAATGGTAATTCCATAGATGAATTGAAAGAGTCACTACACTTCTGTATATAATACATTTTCTTTGTAATTCTTTAGGCTTCTTCATGTTCATTATATATGTAAGGATCTACCACTATTTTGGAAATATATATGGAAAGAGACCAAGTCGATTCAAATTTCAAATTCTTTCCATCAAATAGATTTCCAATTCACATCAAAAGTAAAATTCAAACAAAAATACAACTTTAAAGTAAATTTCCAATAAAATGGGGGTAAGGTAACTTTGATTAAAAGCACTCTTTCAAGTTTGCCCACTTATTTCCTTTCACCCTTTCCCATTCTGGTGGAGGTGACTAACCGTTTAGAAGGGATTTCTTATAGAGTGGGATTGGTGAGGAACCAAAATTCTATCTAGTTAATTGGGCTCAGATTTGTGAACCTTTGCAATTTAGAGGATTGGGAGTTTGGAATTTGATAAGATTCAACCAAGCATTGCTAGGAAATGGTTGTGGTAATATGGGACTAGGAGAGACCATCTATGAAGGAAGATTATAAAAGTGAAGTATGGGAGTGAATTGGGTGGCTGGTGTAGTAAAGGGGTTCCAAGTCCTTATGGTGTAAGTCTCTGGAAATCCATAAGACACGAGTGGTTGACTTTTTCCCGGATTATACAATTTGATGTGGACGATGATACTAGAGTAAAATTTTGGCATGATTTGTGGTGCAGTTATTGTCCACTTAAAGAGAACTTCTCAGAGTTATATAGAATTAGTCTGTGATAAGGAGTCTTCTAGAGCAGAGGTTATGCATTTCCCCAATGGGATGCTTCATTTGGATTTTTAGTTCTCTAGATTAGTCTAGGATTGAGAGTTGGAGTCTTTGACTGCTTTTATGGATTTGACCTATTCCACCTTAGTGAAAGGTGAGGGACTTGATAAAACTCTGTTGGAGGCCAGCCAATAGTCGGGGTTTTAAGGTGTCTGGGTACTACCTTTCCCTTTCCTCAACTATTGGCATGTTATTTCCTTGGATGTTAGTGTGACAATCAAAGTTTCCTCCTAGAATAACTTTCTTTTCGTGGGCCACTGCCCTAACGAAGATTTCTTCTGATAATTTACAAAGGAGAGTTATTATTGACAAGAATAGTGCTATATGTGTAAACGGAGTGGGGAGTCAATTGACCATAATCTTCTTCATTGTCTCATAGCGTATGAGTTTGGACAATGTTGTGGAGTTTGTTTGGTCATCTTTGGGTTATGCCACAGAGGGTCCTTGATTTGTTAGTAGCTTGGTAAGGTACCTTTGGTAGACACAAAAATAAAGCTTTTTGGAGGGCTGTGCTGCATTGCATTATGTTGTGTCTTTGACTCTTTGGTGGAAATGGAATGCCAGATGCTTTGAGGGATGTGAATGGTCTATTCTTGAGATTATATCTCTCTTTTTTCATACTATACTGGATTGGAGTGTTGCTTTTAAATCTCTTCCCTGTTCTAATTTCTAATTTATTAGATATGCATGAGCATTGTAATTTGAAAGTTTGATTGTACCGCAACCCGAGTACACCCCCAGTGTAAATGGGTGTTTCCTATTTGTTCAATAATATTTCGTGTCTTATAAAAAAAAATTCCAATAAAAACACAACTATAAATCTTTAATATATACACACACACAACAACAACAACAACAACAATTTTAGGGCCAAGTACCACTATTTGGCAAAATATGTATGAATCTACCACTATTTGCGAAATAATTAAAGATCTACCACTTCACTTTTTTTAAACTCGAGTTTCACAAACTCGAGTTTGCCGTGTAACTCGAGTTTTATGAAAAATAGCCACCAATTTTTTATATAACTCGAGCTCTAAGTTTCAGTTCCATAAAAAATAGCACAGCAAATTTGAAGGCTATTTTTTTAAACTCGAGTTACACGGTAAACTTGAGTTCCAAAAAAGTAGTACATCCATATATATTTCCAAAATAGTGGTATATCCCTCCATATTTTTTCAAACAGTGGTACATGCCATTTTGGCCCAATTTTAGTTTCTGAATTGTCCTACATTTTGCAATGACAAATGTTAAACAGAAAGAGCGACCCTATTAAGACAATGTTATGGTTCCCACGTATACGATGAAAATAAATAAGGCACAACGACAAATTAACAGCACCCGGATCAAATAAAAAGAAGAGAACAAAAAACCCACCTGAGGGAAAAGTGGAAAATTGGGAGTGAAAAATTGGGAGGATGGAAAATTGTGGGAGGATGGAAAAGTGGGAGGATGGAAAATATTTAGTTTTCCTTCTTATGTGTTTGGTTGGAGGGGTGAAAAAGTGAGAGGATGGAAAACTCTTTTGTTTGGTTGGAGAGAAAAGGGGAAGGATGGAAAATGTAATTAAAGCATAAATTGACTATTATACTCTTGGTCCATAATATGTAAAAAATAGATTTATTTGTACTCGTTAAATAATATAAAATTAACCACATCATATATATAAATTTATATTATTATTTTTATTATTATAATGTAAATATTACAATATATGAATTTTCTCCATTATTAAAAAATATAGCAAAGAAATTCCTTGGAAATTTTAAAGGGCATTCTACACTTGTTATGCAATAGCCATTAGAGAAAGGGCTATGCAATGGGTATAGCGAGTTGGAGAAATACAGGTTTGGGCTCTAGAGAGGTTTGGTGTTACTCATATTTTACAAGAGATGCTTCATGCTTAGGAACAATACATAAACCAAAATTCTTTTCGGTTGCTCATTCAAGAACAATGATTTTTGGCTTTCTCTGGGAAAGGCACTCAATTGGTTGTTTATATGGAATGCCTATATTAGCATATTTAATTCAACTAACAAAATACAAATGAAAGAAAAGTTGTTATAAAAATATGTCCTTTCCCATAATGCGAAAAGAACGAAGCTTCTTTAGAATACAAAATATACAAATGCCAACTATTTAATTGATCACAATATGACAAGAAAAGATGGTCACTGAAATAAATATAACTAGTGGGAACAAAGGATGGGAAATAAAAGATTTGTCTCATCTCGTGCATCACACACTCTCACAACTCAAAATAAACAACAAATGCAACTCCAATTCAGCCAAAGACACAGAACACAAAGCAGTAACATGTTTTGCAACTAAAATGGTCCGCACAACTGAACCTGATGACAACACTTACGAAACCCATAATTCTCCTGCACTTCACATTTTCCTCACACTTTCTCACTAACCAATTCAGCAACTAAAACAAAAAATGAAACTGACCCATTAAAGAAAATCAAAGAAAATGCAGATCTGACCTAAGAAGAAGTACAAAACTTTGGAGCAAAATGATATTAATTTCATTCATCCATAGCACAGTACAAGTTAAAATATTACATTATCTTCTAGTGTCTTAATTGAAATACAAATTCATCAAATATTGCTAATTCCACAAAAGTTAGCAAATCAAAATACAGCAACTACCAAAAGTCAGTTGCCACTGCATACATTCCACAAAAGTCAGCTACTACCAAAAGTTAGCAAATCAAATTTACACCCCTTTGAACCCACAAAAGTTAGCTACTTCCAAAAGTCACTAAGGTTCTTTAGCATACATCATCTTTAATAATATTTGTCGACGTAACTCACTAGTTGGAACACCAAAAAATGCCCTCATTTTGGCTGGATCCTTAATTAGGAAGAGCATAGCATCAAGTTGGAGTTCCATCCATATTCCTATTTTCACCAATTCAGAAAAAACTTCATCCTCAGAGTACCAACGTGGACGCCCTCTCTCCATGATAGCAAGTCCCTCCTTAATAAAAAACTCTTTCATTTTGATTGCTACATGTTTAGCCATCTATGAGATACCAAAAGGTAACACAATCGGTCAAGAACACTCTTATGCAAAGCCATCATTTGACCCCATTTTCATCCAAGTTTGCTGTTATCATTACACACAATCATACATATAAATTAACATGGATTCTAACAATCACAACTAATACCAACAGGATTCAGCAAACTTGGATGAAAATTAACATGGATTCAGCAAAACACAACCACTAATAAATGAAAACCTTACACCAACAGATTCTAACAATCACAACTAATACCAAACAAAAAATCCACCAACTATGAACACACACAGGCAGGCACACATGTAAACAAAAATGCGATGCTCTGTAAAGTGTAAACTATAATGCCCTATAATTCATTAAATACTAATAATTGAAAGCATAATTGATAATAGAAGTTACCAGTGGAGTAGTAGACTAAACTGACTGAAAATTTGAAGGCAAAGAACAAGCACGGATACAGAGCTTCGGCCACTGACCACCGACGTCCGAAGCAGAGGCACAGAGAAGGCGAGAAGCAGAGGAGGCAGTGAGTGAGAGTGAGAAACACCGAAGTCCGAACTAGAAGAAAACAAACAAATAATACACAGATTCTTTACATGCATAGATTCAATAATCCCAAATGGGTTTGCAAAAAATAAGAAATAGGAGAAAGATTCTGGGAAGAACGGAAAAAAAAAAATTCAAATAGCAAAAAAAATGGAGAAGATCATACCTGTCTCGGCTGGAGAGGAAATCAAAAGATCCCTTGGCTGGAGAAAAAAACAAACGGAAATGAGTACATGAACGAATGAAAAAAAAAAAAAAAATGAATGTCATACGAAACCAAAAAATCAACAAGAAAATGAGGAGTAATAATGAGGACAAGAAACAATAGATCACGTTGAAAAAAGAAGAAAAAAAAAAAGAGAAGAACCTGGAACAGTGGACGGTGTAAAGCTGAGAAGATGAGAAAAGTGAAGGAGTTTATGGGGGCAAAAGTCATCAGGGGTGTTGGTGAAGGGCATCAATGCGGGTTGGTGGGGGGTATTACGGTAAAACTACAATGATGCAGTTTTCCCCCCATTGATTTTCCTCCCAAATTTGTGGCCCGGAAGAGAAAATTTTCTCTCGGGTATTCCACTCCCCCCATTTTCCTCCCACTCCCAAACAGTGGAAAACCGACTTTTCTACCCTATTTTCCTCCTCATATTTTTCATCCCCCCTAAAATCTACCCAACCAAACACAGTATAAAGGAACCGTTTTGCTTGGCTTTTCTTGTATGACCTCTGGCTGATGCTGCAGATATTTTCCTGTTCACTCCTCCCGCCATTTTTTTCTCACAGAATACCCCAATTACACAGATATCTGAAGTGAAGTTTGAAGAGTGAAGACTGTCTATGTTGATACCAAACAAATGCAGGACCGCAACATTTTACCCCATTTTTGTTACGTGTCTAATAGTAAGTGATGAAGATATGACCCACTACTTTCTGCCTATAGCTTATTGTTGAGTAAGTAAGTTGTAACAAAAGTGGTATAAAATCAAGTTATATTAGCATTTTTCGTCTTAATTGTTTGATACTACTGGGCCCTTATATGTGTGGTGTTCGTGTATCTATTTATGATTTTTTTTTTGTTCAGTAAAAAAGCTACAATTTTTGCCAATCTTAGCTAATTATTTGCTGCTTTTATATAGACTTATCACTTTTTTTTTCACCAATTATAATCTATTACATGAATAATTATGGCAAAAATTGTGGTTTTTTATGTAGTTGTAGATTTTTTTTTTTTTTTTCCTGCTTTGGATTGGAGTGTTTGTTGTATTTTTCTAAAAAATAATATATAAAAAAAGGGTCGCAACTCACAAATAGAACTTATTACTATTTGAACCACACGAACACAATAGAACTTATCACTATTTGAACTCATAATTCCTAGACTCATAAGTGTGATGAGTTACAACTCACAAAAACTTCCTACTCCTTGACCACCTCCACGGATGATTTATTATATGTTTTCTAAGATATGTTTTTTCAAACGAAATATTTACTACTTTGCAAGATGCCATATTTCTATTCTTTGTACGAAAATGGAATTCTAGAAAGTGATGTCTAACTTATGTTTAAGCCTTTAATTTTCACTTTTGGACAGTTTTTTCGAAAGTGATTTGGAGAAATTTGATCCATCTATTATGAGATAATTTATAAAATTATAGATTTTATTAAACCAAATAACTTATTAAATTTTAAAAAAAAAAGTCACATGACTTGTTGAATATTTTATTTGACTAAAAGTATGTATGAATAATTATTTTAGTAGTCGCACAATAATTTGAAGGAATATTTCTCAAAACTTAATTGGAAAAAAAAAAAAATATATATATATATATATATATATATATATGCGTTCTAACCTCTTTATTTTACATATTTTGCCAAGTGAAGTGCAGGACACACACTTCAAATGAGCCTTGGAAAAATTATTTCAAGAGACCTCTCTCTCGTAACATAAGAGACTCACATATATTGTAAGAGAAATATCTTATAAGACTGTTTAATAAAATAAAAATTTCCAAGCTTTGAGCCCTTGACTCTCCTAGGTAGAGGAGTCACAAGTGTTGCTGAGATGCTTAATTCAAAGAAATATCTTCAATTTGGGAAAAAAATTTGAATTTTTTTTTTTGGGATAAATAGTAAATTGGAATCCTTAATATTAATAATAGTGTGGGATCTTATCTATATTATATATAATATCTAAAAGCTTAAGAGTATAAGTTATTATTGCTACACTCTTATTGAGTTGCATTAGTGTAGCATTTTGGTCTATTAGGTCAATTTTAGTTCATTTTGGTCCACTACAATCCACTTTGGTCCATTTCACTCCACCTCAATCCAATTCGATCCATTTAGTCCACTGTGGGCAATTCGGTCCATTACGTCTAGTTCAGTTTACTTCAATTCATTTAGGTCCTTTGTCCTTCATTGGTTTTGTAAATGGCACAATAAAAAAAAGATTGTTTTTTAAAGAGAAAATTTAATAGTTTAACATACCTAAAATGAAATATTCTTATGAGAAAAACAATCTGTAACAAATTACAGATTTTAATATATAATCTTACAAGTTAAATCCTTTTTTTTTTAATGTTGTACTAAGTGTAACATTATTTTAAGAAGAGTTCGAAACTAACACTTATAAATCTCATATACTATTTTTATTTTTCACTTAACAAAAAAAATAAATCGTCTAATTTTTCCGCGCAAGTCTGCCACTAGATTATATTAATTTTCAGTGAAGTATTTTTAGGATTCGTTATCTTATTATTAGCCATCATAATAATTATAGAGCTGGCATACCAATCAAATATTACACGAGAACCTTGGACGAACAATTGTTACTTTCCCGCCTTATGTTGTCTAGACCTGAAGTTGCCTAAGCTGCCACATGTCGAGCACTTATGTTTTTGGTGGGATTGGATTGAGTTCTACTCAACTGAACCAACTTGAGCTAAGATCCTAAGATGAGTATATGGTCACCTCCATCAGGAACACACGCGATACAGGCTATTAAACCAAACGTATTCAGACTCAACGCCTAGTAGCTCGTGTTGGCGGAGAAGGCAACAAAGTAGCTCATACTTAAAAGCCAAATATGCTCGGTATAATGAGAACACATGTGCTTGAATAAAAGAGACTTAGAGACCCCTATATTCCCTGAATGAGTTACTCATGCAGATGAAACACAAGTTTCACAAAACGAAAGTTTTAAAATTTCAACCTATAGCGTTTACTCTATGATAATTGCTCTTATCATCAAGCTAAGATACCAACTGATTTTCTATTTAGTTGTCTTATGAAATGAACGTATCCAAATCCAAACTTATTCACAAGGATGGTTGAAACACAAGTTTCACAAATCGAAAGTTTTAAAATTTCAACCTATAGAGTTTACTCTATGATAATTGCTCTTATCATCAAGCTAAGATACCAACTGATTTTCTATTTAGTTGTCTTATGAAATGAACGTATCCAAATCCAAACTTATTCACAAGGATGGTTAAATACTCCATGATATTTATGTATTCAAAGCAACGCATTCCTGTAGAACCAGATTAGTCTCAATTTTCAATTCTCAAGCATCTGGGTCTGTGAAAAGATAAACAATGTTGCACCAAGTAGTCTGAAAACCACTTGCAGGATTTCCATCAGAGCTCAAAGGAACCATCAATGGACAATCAATCTTGGGCAGCTTGTAATGGAGTCTCTTGGTGGTACCTCACCTCACCCTTATCTTAAAAGACAACCTTATATCAATAGTATAAAGCCCAACACTTTTCTCAGCATTAAACTTGAAAATATCTAGTAATGCTAGGGGCACAACAATTTTCACATTCTTAATCACAAATCTTGACATGACAAAATATGATTGGAGCAACATTACTTTCACCTGGATCTATCATTAACATCACTTTTATTAATACTAATCAAAACATGTTACTTCAACAGTCATGAAAATTGTTGTGTTCTTAGACTTATTAGGAACATCACCATGTTTAAGCAACAGAACTTGTTGCCCCTTGAAAACAGGCCCCAAGTTACTTGTATTCTTGTGCCCTTGGTAAAATGGGGACAAGGTCACCATGGCTAAAAATTTCCTTTTTATAGTATCAACTGTATTCTTACACAACAGTTTATAAAAATTATAATGCCTGGTACAATACTTGTCATAAATATCAAAACGATCAGAAGAAATTTCATATTTTAACATCAGGGAGAAAATGTAATGCACAGAGCAACTGACCTGGGGTAGCCTATTACATACGTGCAAGGCTACTTCTCCCCAGTCAAAATTGCCTTGATGATAGTATCACTCATTCCATCAGCATGTGGGAATAAGTGCCCAGCTCCCGGTAGCTCATGATAGTGAATCCACGGTAGCTGTTGAGCAATGTATCGTTGCAGCATAACAGGCACAATCCAATCTTCATCTCCATGCCACAGGTGGACAGAACCTTCATTGTTTGGAAATGGGTTTTCCAAATCCAGAGGACTGAACTCCCAAGCCCCAAATCCAACAATCATGTCACGATGGAGAGACTCAAATTCTCCTTGCTGTCTTACCTGTGCCTGAGGAAACCACATTTAGAAAATAAGAACATTTAAAGAAATAATGTTTTTTTCCCCTATTAGAAACTCTCTCTTTTTTCTTTTCCTTTTTTATAGGTAATCAGAGAACTATTATTAATGAAAACATAAGGAAGAGTACAAGTTGTTCATGGAAATTGAACCCAAGATCTCACCACTATCACATGCTTATTAGGGATTGGGGGGAGCGGTAGTGGTGAAAGTGCCATTTGACTTAGAGGCCATCAGCTTAAAAAAATATGTTGATTATTAACAAAATATGGTTTTAAATCCATATCAATCACCCCCCCCCCCCCAAAAAAAAAGTGTGTGAGTGTGTGTGTGTGTGCATTACACTTGATAAATGATGCTCTATGAAAGTAGATGCACGAGGAAAAAGAAACGCCTCTTAACAAACAAAAATTTCTTTTAAAATTTTGTAATATAAGATGCTTTAATCAGTTAATCTAACCTTAAATTTGGCTGAGAAAAGGAGCTGAAAGCATAATCTTATCTCAAAACTTTGTTTCTATTAGTGGTGCACCACAATTTGTCAAGAACATTTTTATACAAGAGGGATGTTCATTGCATTTTTAAATTCAAAGGTTGTTATTACAATACTCTGCAACTATGGTAGAAATAGAATCAATCACCAATGTGCACAACTAAGGATTATTTAGTCAACCCCTATTTCAAGTCAAGTTCCTCACTTTAGGAGGTAAATAACTCAAATTATTTTTACAGAAAGAGGTGGTGGCATTTCAGTCCTTAATGTTCATAATACTTTAACAGTTTATATTTGTTCTAAAAGTGATATTTTAGAGATCCTTCACAGCCATTAGTGTTATTACCAAACAAATGAGGGGAAAAATAAACAATACAACCATGATTCTCAAGACAAAGAATGTCTCATTAAGGATCATAGAGTCCATTAAAAAACACCAAATTTCAGGGGGTTTTAAAGTGGGAGACATAAAGATATGATGCACACAACACAAAAAAGATATTTCCCAATCAAGTTCACTGTAACACTGTCACTATGTACTTTCTTATGAAATTTTAGCAAAAAGATGAAAGAAATCTGTACATTCTTGAACTTGCGACCTATAAGAATATAGGATGAAGATGCATTCTAGATAAAGTAGCTAAGAAGTGCATAATATTGAGAAACAATCTTCATTTCCGCAAAATACAAGCCATATATTGATATAATTTACTAAATCAATCATTGTAGCTACTTGGTTTTTCTCAATGCCTTTCATGGTATTAATTCCAATTGAAATATTCATGAAAATTTCCAGAGAAGTTAGATGCTAACCATATATTTTTCTCTCCCAGAAAACTTCGCCATGAGTTCTTTGTCTTGGGGAGAGAGAATATCCGTACTATGAGCTGCAACGCTAGAAGAGGGGAACCATTTTTGAGTGTTCCACCAGTAGGTAAGCCAGGGAGTGTAATGAGCAACACGAACTGCCCATTGATCTTGCCAAAGCTGCTGGTTGTAGACTTCACCAGATAGATTTCCAGGAAAACCAGGCCACCAGTAGTTAACCACTGGAGCTAATAGTCCAGCCCCTGCTACCCTGTTAGTGTTACAAGCATCCCAGACATTAGAGAAAAGGCACATAAACTAGCAAATGCAGCTGTTCTGGTTATTCTCTTTTCTAGCATTTATTTATACAGCTATGGCAAATCATACCTGTGAGGAATGTACTTGAGGCAACTCCAAAGCACCTGCCCACCCATTGAGAAACCGATTACATAAAATTTTGATCCTAGTCCCAACTGATCAGCAAGCTCTTCTATATCCAAAGCCATGCTCTTCACTGTTCTCTTTGGATTAGGATCACTCTCCCCATAACCAGGTCTGTCAAAAGACACAACGTAGATCCCTAACTCTTCAACAATTTCCTGAAAGAACCCGGTCCAATGATTTCAATGACGCTAAGTCCAAGAATATCATATTTAAAGGCTTGAAATAGGCCCCAAAAAAATATAAATAAAGCAACCAATGGATAAGTACCGGAGAGAGTGTTTTGGCAATGACAGCATCATGTCTGCAAGAATCAAAACCATGGACGAAAACAATTTTATAGTTGGCTTTTTCTTTAGGCACACCATGTTCTTTGTAGGCCAAATGCCTTCCATCACTAAGTTTTATTCTTGCTGCTGTAACAGGGGGGCCATCTGGAGAACCGCATATCTTGGGTGGAGGAGGTTGGGTTGCCTTATAAGCCCATGCCAGAAACCCCACAAAAAACAACAGTACTGTTTTCTTCAACATCCCTGAAATTTTCAAGTTCTAATTAAAATGCAGTGCAATGATTGAATAAAAAATTGAGCAACTTTATGCTAAGTCTTGGAGACAAAAAAATGTTAATCAACTCATTAAATACCATGCAGCAAGAATAAAAACTGTAGTAAAAGACATGCATATTTTGCATCATATATATCTAGAACAAGTTCTACTTCAAGTGGATGATGAGAAACAAATACAAGGTTGACAACTCACATTAACAAAAGAAGTATGGTTGCCTTGAAATCAGAGACAGACCCACATTGGAACCAAGGGTTGCCTTGAAACAGGAGGCTAAGAGCTTTCAAGCAAGATTACTTTCTATTCTAAGGTACCTTCTTGCTCTTAGTTATGTCTGTGTACACCCTTCCTTTTTTTTTTTTTAATTAATATATGGAAAAAAAAAATTCCCTACAAAATTCTGATGGGGATGGTAGTCGATCTGAAGTACAGATTTTTTTTTTTTTTTTTTCCTGATAAAAAAAAAATTTTGGGTGAATTTTGCCTTAAAAATGGTTAATAAGGATTAAAAGATCAACAACCAACTAACTTTTTTATAGCGAGATTGCATCTGTGCTTGCTGTTCTTTTTTCTACTACAACTACAAGACAAGTATTTATAGTCATAAAAATTGTCAAAAACTAGGTTTTGCAATAAAAAGGAAAATGATTTTATAGAGGACTATTTCATCTTGTACATTGAAAGGCAAACTAATGCGAATTTAGATACAATCAATCACATATTATTTTTAGGATTTAAAAGAACGCTGAATTCCATTTTAATAAATAATCGATTCAAAATGTATTGATAAACAATTACTTTTTGCAATATTCTCTTGTTTGTATTTTGTTAATACTGAATCGATACTAATTTTTCATAGTATATTAAGAGTCATCACATGTGTATTAGTTCAAGTGAAATTTTTGATGTTTTTGGAATTCATTGCAAATTTATATGTCAATTTTCTAATTGCACTAATATACAATTCTTAAGACTATGAAGTTTATCTTAGTCAATAGTTTATTTATATTACTTGTATTTATATATGTGTTTGATCCAGATTAGGCTAGAACTATTCAAGCTCTCCCCTGTGATTCCTTATCAGATTTGACAGAGCTATTCAAGTTTGATGATTTAATAAAGATTGTTACTTATCCACAATAACAACCACCCAAAAAAAAAAAGTGTTTGATCCAGATAGTTGGGATTTTGGTTACTTATTAAACTATCAAACTCACCCTATATTTTCTTATTTCAGATTTTGAGAAATATGAAGCAGATTGGAGTATTAGACTCTTGTTGGGCATAGTGAGGTTTTACACACTTGTGAGGTGAGTGCCTTACACAATTGGCTATGGTACCCGATACAATTTTTTATTTTTTATTTCCATCAAGTAGATTTCAGATTCATATTAAGAGCAAATTTCAAAAAAAAAAAAAAAAAACACATCTATAAAGTAAAATTCCAATAGAAAAACACACAACTCTTAACTCTTTAACTTTAATAAATAACAACACTAATAATATAATTCAACAACAAAACCGATTGCCCAAGAATTCCAGTTGATGCAGTCTAATTTTCATTAGTCAAAGACCCAATTTTTTTAAAAAAAATATATAAAAATTCAAGTATCAACTTTTTGTTAATGAGAAATGTTAAAAGAGCGACCCAGATAACATAAAATTGAAGAGCACCCAGATCAAGTAAAGAGAAAAAAGAAGGGACCTGAGGGAAGCTTAAAGGAGGAGTTTTGCCTGGCTTTTCTGGTGTGAGCTCTGGCTGATGCTGCAGATATTTTCCTATTCATTCCCCCCGCCATTTTTGTTCCTCACAGAATGCCTACCCAAATCCAACAACAAGAAGAATAGATATGAGTTATGAGTTATGACCCCAAAATTCAACGAGGTAGACAAACACAACACACACAGATCTGAGAGTGTCGTGGAAAGTGAAGTGACTTTTTTAGTCTTAAATTTAATGGGCCAAGTATGTGATGCCGCGTGGAATTGGAGGGTTACATATGGTTTTGAATTTCCTTCTTTTTTTTTTTTTTTTTGATAACCATATAGTTTTGAATTTATTATACTTTTTACGAAAATGTTAGGAACAACAACAATAACCAAAAAAAAAAAAGTTCACAACTCAAGATATGATGAGTTGTGAGTAGTAGAAGTAAAATGGTGGGCCCACGCTTCCACTACTCACAACTTGTTACGTGACAAATTGTGACAAAAGTTGTATAAATTTTTTTTGTGTCCTTAACATTACTCGTTTTTTATTGTTTTTTGGTTTTTTATTTTATTTTTTGGTGCTAAAATTAAAAAAAATACTGTTTGGGGTTTGGGTCAATTACAAACTAATCTCTTGTAATTTTGAAATATAGACCACCGAGGAGTATGAATTGCCCAAGTTGGATTCAAGACGAGTTTGAGTTATTTTGCTATCCCTGTTGAGTTGGTTTTAATATTAATAAAGTAATGATGAAACAAAAAAGGGAGAGACAATCACGAGAATACTAAAGAGAAAGATAAAACAATGGCATACATTAGTAAAATCCAATTATAAATAGGATTTGTGTAAGAATATTAAATATATATTAAACATATATATATACACACACACTCTCAAGGTAGTCAAGCAGGGCAAGATAGGGCAGTGTGAGCAAAGCCTGTCCCTACCCTACTCACTTTTTCAAGGTGGGAAAAAATCTGCAATGGAAAAAATAGGGTAGGTGGAAAATTTTAGCCATCAGTAAATCATATTGCATATTCTATTCTATCGGGGGTAGACAGAAATTTAGTTTGGTCAGATGATATTAATAGTAGTCAATATTGTGCGTGTGTGTAAGTATTAATAAATTTTTGTGTGACAAAATGATAGTTAAGGCTGTCCATAGGTTAGGTTTGTGCCAAACCCAAACTTGACCTGATCTCTTTGAGTCCCCAAGAACTGCACCCACTGTCAACTAGGAAGAAAAGTCGGTTCAGGTGAGTTGAGTCTCTTCAAATACCGATTGGTTGTTGGTCGGAGTTGGGGAAAAGCACCAGATCTGGCTAGATCTGGCCCGAACTCGCCAGATCTGGTTAGATCTTGTTAGATCTTTCAAGATCTCGAAGAAATCTGACTAGAGAATGCCTCATACTAGCAAAGAAAGGCAAGAACAAGTGGAGAATGGTGACTTCAATGGGAGGAGATTTGTTAGGTCGATTGGAATCAAGTTGTCAGGCAACAATCGCCAACCGACTAGTAAGTATTGGTTTATAGAGGATGGAGACCTGCTGCTAACCATCATAGGTGTTAAGTCAGTTGGTTTTCAAGTCGGATTAGTCGGTTTGGGCAAGTAGGTCAGTTTCATGAGCTGGTTGGACAACCCTAATGATACTAATAGATTGGTCAAGACTATATGTATAATAATCAATTTTCTAATACTAAAGTAAGTAATAATTCATAAATATATTACATAAAATTTTATCAAATTTGATGCATGTGCTAGTGTGTGTATATATATATATTTAATAGATACCTTTTGAAGAGAATTTATCATTCTTTTTTTAACTTTAATGAGTAAACAAATGTTGTCTAGTTTGATATTATATGTATTAAAATATCAAATAAAAATATTTTTTTATTAAAAAAAAAAAACACCTTAGTATTTCCAATCAAAGTTATGTTTGATTGGATTCTCAAAAATGAAAAAGAAAAAGGAAAGTTGTGCTTGGTTGCCTAAGCTATCTAGGAGTTAAGAGTACCCTTTTTAGAATAGACTTGATACCCATAGTGCTTTATTCTACTCTTCTCTATCTCTTTAATTGCTTATTGGAATATAGTAATTTTTAGGTACTCTCGGAGCACGAAAAATAGTGCTCACTCCTCTCACATTCATAGTGGGATTCACTCATTAAATTCATGGTGGGGTCTACCATAAATATGAGAAGATGGAATATCATTTCACTATACTCCAAGAGCAACTAAGAATTTTCCATTGAAAGAAAAATAAAAGAGATTAAATTATATAAGGAATTGGTGTAAATCCTTTGGTTTACAGTTTTACACCCTCCAATAAAGACATATCAAATCATCATATTACTAAAACATAAATACATTTGATTACACAAGATCCGTTTGGATACCGCTTATTGCTGAAAACTGAAAACACTGTAACAAAATAATTTTTAAATGTGTGAATAGTGCCGTGGAACCCAGTTTTAAAGTTAGATTTACATTTTTCTGTACTTGCGGGTCCCATGAACAGTGCCCATGGACTCACTAAAAAAACATGCACCTGTTGGGAAATGCGCAAAATGCGCTTCCCAAACTCACACACAGAATAACATTTCAATAAATACCACATTTTAGGTTTTAAGTAAAAGATTGATGTGGTGTTAATAGGTTTAGTATAGTGTATTGAGTTTTAAGTAAAATAAAATTGATGTGACAATCTCTTATTGAATGGTATAAAACATGAATTTTACACCATATCCTTATCAAATTTGGACTCAAAAGAAAATCTTTTATAGGATCCCTTGTGAACTTTGTCTTATGTTGCTAAGGAGGAAGTTGGATATTGGTTCACAAGTGCCTAGCTTGAGACTTATACCTATAAAGTTGGCCAAAATGGTCATTTGCCCCTTTCACCCAAAACAAGTAGCAAAATGTCCCTGTTCTGGAACTATTTAGCCTTATGCCCCTGTTTTAAACTCGATTTTTAGAAAATCGAGTTATAGGCAAAAAACTTTAAAAAAAAAAAAAAAATTACATGGAACTCGAGTTCCATATAACATTTGCAAGTAACTCAATTTTCATTAAATCGAATTTTTCATTGAAACTTGATTTTTTAAAAATCGAGTTTCAAAACAGGGACATTTTGCTAGATAGTTTCAAAACATGAGCATTTTGCTATTTATTTTGAACAAAAGGGGCAAATGCCCATTTTGGCCCCTATGAAGTCATTACCTTTTATTTTTTGATTTTGAATGGAATTTGTGATGTGTCTTTTCGTTAGCTAGAATCTCATTTTCTCTCCCTTGTGTATCTGTTTGTTTCTATAAAAATAAAAATAAAAATTGACATTGTCTAACTTTAATGCTGAACTCCCTTTTTTTTCTTTTTTTCTTTTTTTAATTCCACGTAATGCAATGCGATGGGATACGTTTTCACCTACCAAATGGGATGAGTGGTTGAATGGCTTCATTTCGTTTGGATGTGAAATGTATCAAAAAGTCTATAGTCCTTCGTGTACAAAGTATGTAATTCTTGCCTGCATTTCTTAATCCAAAAGGTTGTAGGGGGGGGAAAAAAACAAAGAAAAGAAAAGAGAGTGATGCTAGGTATAATATAACAATTTTTATCACACAAATTTTATAAACTGATGTACCACTAATTGTATTAAAATAATTTAGGCATTTGTTATTTCGTTTATTATGTTTTCAAAAACCACCAACTATGCTTATTGTATACCAATTTGTAAGACTTTTAGAATAAAATTTGTAATAGCCTTAGCATTTTATAAAGAAAAATCATAGCAATGGAACATAATTCGAAGAAAAATGAATAAAACTGCACTTACTATTCTTAATTAAGAAAACAATCATAGCAATTGAAATTAACTCAAGAGATTAATTGAAATTACGCTCACATACCCAATAAAAAGAGATATTGAATTTTATTTTACAAATGATGAAAAATATCATATGAATGTCTTATTATTATAAATCTCATGTTCGTGTTCAAGTAATAGTCTAATAATAATGACATCATCCTTAATGGTGTCCCACATTTATAATTGAAATCTCATCTCTCATTCCATCACTATTTATATATCAAAAAATAAAAATAAAAAAACATAAATTTCACTTCAAATTCAAAGCAACCACAATTTTTTACTTTTTATGAATTAGGGTTTCCTTGAAATTTTTAAGGTAAGTTGACTATAGAGTTCTTAAAATTCTTTACACAAATATGGAAATGCACCTATTATTTTTTATATTAATTTAAATTAATTATGAAATTACAAACTGAATCAATTAATTTTATAATAGATAGAATGAGATTTTAAAACTTCATAGATACAACTCTAGAGGATCATAATCTCTCTCTACTCACTACTCAGTGCTCTTATAACAAAACTTTTGTATTTGTGTGAAGGTCAAGCATTTACTTTTTAACAATTGTCTTCTTTAGAATATTGAATATTCCCATAGACTGGCCCGCCCATATCACAAAAAATATCTTTAATTTTTCAACCCAACAACACAGATATCTTAAGAAATTGATCTTTATAATGGATTCTAATTGATTTTGTTTTGTTTTTGTTTTTGTTTTTTTTGTTTTTTTGACAATAATCAATGTTTGTGTTTATAGAGAGTTACGTCACCAACCTAAATACGCAGAATCAATCAGTACAAAAATGTAATAAGGTGACGTGTTATTAAGTCCTTCAAATTCGATCAATTTGAAATCTGCTTATTTTACTGAAATTGAAATTTTTTTGCTGAAAGTCTGTAGATAAAGGTAAAAGTTAGCTGAAATAGAATCGTGAGACCCATAAATAGTACCAAAAAGTGTAGTAAGGTCTATAAATAGTAGTAAAAATAAGCTGAATAATAAAAACGAAGTACTTGTATTCTTCTTGTGCCCTTGGTAAAATGGGGTCAAGGTCACCATGGCTAAAAATTTCCTCTATAGTATCAAATGTATTCTTATACGACAGTTTATAAAATTTCAGATGTCCACACTAAGGAGAAAATGTAATGCACAGACCAACTGACCTGTGCTAGCTCATTACATATGTAGTAGTCTACTTCTCCCCTGTCAAAATTGCCTTGATGATAGAATCACACATTCCATCAGCATAAGCGAACAAGTGCCCAGCTCCTGGAATCTCATGATAGTGAATCCATGGTAGCTGTTGGGCAATGTATCGTTGCAGTGTAACAGGCACAATCCTATCATCATCTCCATGCCACAAGTGCACTGAACCTTCATTGTTTGGAAATGGGTTTTCCAGATCCATAGGACTGAACTCCCAGTCCCCAAATCCAACAATCATGTCGCGATGGATGGACTCGAATGCTCCTTGTTGTTTTACCTCTGCCTGAGGAAAGCCACATTTAGAAAATAAGAGCATTTACACTTGATAAATGAGGCTCTATGGAAGTAGTAGATTTACATGGAAAAAAAAAAAAAAACCCGAAAAGAAAGCCTCTTAACATAACACAAATTTCCTTTAACTTTTGTCGTATGATATGGTTTATTCTGTTAAATCAAACCTTAAGAAAAGGAGCCGAAAGTATAATCTTATCTCAAATCTCTGTTTCTATTAGTGGTGCACCAGAATTTGTCAAGCACACCTATATACAAGAGGGATATGTTCACTGCATTTTTAAATTCAAAGGTTATTATTACAATACTCTGCAGCTATGGTAGAATCAAACACCAAATTTCAGGGCGTTGAAAACTGTCAGTGTGTACTTTTATGAAATTTTAGCAAAAAGGTGAAAGAAATCTGTACAGTGAAGGCTAAAAGTCAATCCCAACGAACTACAAGTGCAGAGCATTTGGCTCTCTCATTTTTACTCTATAAACTTATCCGCTAAGTCATTATTTCAAGCCTAATCTCTATTTATTAGATTGAAGCCTTCACGAGTACCAAACAAATTTTAATATGGTAAGCAAAAAAGTTCCCATATTAAATTATGAAATTCATAACTCAACCATTAAGCACAAAATGATAACACAGCCTAAACAAACACATGCTATTAAGGAGTCACACCTTCACTCCTAAATTAATTGCTACAGATTCAGAAAGTAACAAGATATTCAAAGTTTAAGGTGTCCTTTCACATACTCTTGCGACCAATATAGCATTGTGCTATGGAGTAAAATTCTAATGCTAATTATGTACAGAAATCAGGCAACAGTTTCTGGAGTCTTTAATAGACATATTTGTCAGCAGAAACGCTTACAATTTTGCTTTGCATTTTAACGGTACAACAGATCAAGATAATCATACAGCTTCAGAAACTTTAAGAGCCAGAATTATTATTAATTTTCTACATTTTCTTATCGATAAATTTGCAACTTCACTTTTAAAATAAAGACAACCTACTATGAAAATTGGATTAATTTGAACTTGCAACCTATAAGAATATAGGTTGAAGATGCATCCTAGATGAAGCCGCTAGGGAGTGAAGCTCACATTTTATTGAGCAACAATTTTCATTTCCGCGAGATACAATCCATATATTGATATCATTTAGTAAATCAATAACTGCAGTTGCTTGGTTTTCTCAATGACTTTCATGGTATTAATTCTCATCGAAATAATTCATGGAAATTTCCAGAGAAGTTAGATGCTAACCATATGGCTTATTCTCTGAGTAAGCTTTGGCACGAGTTCTTGGTCTTGGGGAGAAAGAGTATCCGTACTATGACCTGCTACACTAGAAGAGGGGAACAATTTTTGAGTGTTCCACCAGTAGGTAAGCCAGGGAATGTAGTGAGCAACACGAAGTGCCCATTGATCTTGCCGAAACTGCTGGTTGTAGGCTTCACCAGATAGGTTTCCAGGAAAACCAGACCACCAATAGTTAACCACTGGAGCTAATAGTCCAGCCCCTGCTAGCCTGTTAGTGTTACAAGCATCCCACACATTAGAGAAAAGGCACATAAACTAGCAAATGCAGCTGTTCTTGTTATTCTCTTTTCTAGCATTCATTTATAGGGACATTCTTCTTTTACACATGGTACAATGTAAATTTACGTCGTAGGCACACAAAAAGTTGCAAATGTACGTGTACAATATTTGCCACTTTTTGTGTGTTTACAATGGAAATTTACTTTGCAAGTACAATGTAAACATATAACGTCCTTATTTATATGGCTATGGAAAATCATACCTGTGAGGAATGTACTTGAGGCAACTCCAAAGCACCTGCCCACCCATTGAGATACCTATTACATAGAATTTTGATCCTAGTTCCAACTGATCAGCAAGCTCTTCTATATCCAAAGCCATGCTCTTCACTGTTCTCTTTGGATTAGGATCACTCTCCCCATAACCAGGTCTGTCAAAAGAGACAATGTAGATCCCTAACTCTTTAACAATTTCCTGAAAGAACCACAAATTATTCAAATGACACTAATCCAAGAATATCATATTTAAAGGCTTGATATAGGCCCAAAAATATATAAATAAAGGGAAATTCTTCTTTTACATTGTACACATTCAAAAAGTGGCAAATCACTTTTTGCAAATATATATAACATTTGCCACTTTTTATACGTTTATAATGTAAGTTTACATTACAAGTATAATGTAAACATATAAAGATCAATAAATGGATAAGTACCGGAGAGAGTGTTTGGGCAATGACAGCATCATGTCTGCAAGAATCAAAACCATGGACGAAAATAATTTTATAGTTGGCTTTTTCTTTAGGCACACCATGTTCTTTGTAGGCCAAATGCCTTTCATCACTAAGTTTTATTCTTGCTGCTGTAACAGGGGGGCCTTTTGGAGAACCGCATATCTTGGGTGCAGGAATTTGGGTTGCCGTTAAAGCCCATGACAGAAACCCCACAAAAAATAACAGCCCTGATCTCCTCAACATCCCTGAAATTTTCAAGTTCTAATTAAAATGCAATACAATGATTGAATAAAAAATTGAGCAACTTTATTCTAAATCTTGGAGACAAAAAAAAAAAAAAAAAAAAAAAAAAAAAACGAAGAAGAAGAAGCTAGTGTTAATCAACTCATTAGATACCATGCAGCAAGAATAAAAACCGTAGTAAAAATACATGCATATATATTTTGCATCATATTTATCTAGAACAAGTTCTACTTGAAGTGGATGAGGAGAAACAAATACAAGGTTGACAACTCACATTAACAATAGAAGTATGGTTGCCTTGAAATCAGAGACAGACCCTGAGACCCACATTGGGACCAAGGGTTGCCTCTAAAGTCTAAAGTAAAATACCAATAGAAAAAACAACTCAATGGAAAATATAATAATAATAATAATAATGATATTGCATACATTAATCGTTCATTTTAAGAAATTTTTTATGAAAAATTTAAAAAGTTGTAAAAAAATATTAAGTTACTTTTTCATTTTCTTATAAAAAGTTTTTTAATATATCTTAAAATCACATGTTAGTAAAACCCTAATAATAATAATAATAATAATAATAATAAAGGATAATTACACTTTATCTACCTGTGATTTGCCTCTAATTCTATTTGCCTACCCGCGGTTTCATTTTTGACACTTTACCCACCTGTGATTCCCTCCGTTACTCTTCCGTAACTCACCTCCAGTGCAGACGTTACTCTAACACATTTTTTTATCAAAAACAAAACCCAAAACAAATCAAACACTCCTTTTTTCTCCCAGAGTTAAATAGTTTCAAGTTTATGTGGATGAAACTATTCCGAATCCGAATCCAACTCGAATTCCTTGAATTTCAAGGCATAAATAATTAAATACATAACCTTTATTTTATAATCCTTGTTAAAGTTTCTGAAATTATATAAAAGTTGCTAAAACGTTTAATATAGACTAGAATCACTACTCTCTCTCTCTCTCTCTCTCTCTCTCTTTCTAACTCTTTATCACCTCTCTCCAATCCTTCAATCTCTCTTTCTCTCTACACTTTTCTCTCCTCCAACTTCCACGATCCAAACCCACAGCTGAGCTCCACCCAACACCGATTATCAAGATAAAATCACCAACCTAGGGTCGTTGTCACACCACCAAACCCACGGGCCATAGCTAATCTACCATGGGCAAGGGCTGTGAACTGACAGAGGAGGACAAGGGGTGTGTCTTAAGGCAATTGATCCACCATGGGTATGGATTTAGTTTAGAAACGCGATCTTGAGGGAGGCGAATTCCACCGATCCAGCATCATCGCCGAGCCCTAGCTCCGCCAAGCCACGCCCCTCTCGGAAGTCTAAATCGGCTAAGGAGAATGCGTTGCTGTTCGATCTGACCTCCATCCCCTCCGAATCCAAGCCATCGCCAGCTATGGTGGCCAAATTGAAGAGTCCATTGCCGTCAAGGCCACCTCCTTCAAATTCTCACAAAAATGAAGCTCAGCTTTGAAAGTCATGGGCTCGATGTAGGAAATTGTTGACCAATCTGGTGGCGGATCTGGTGATTCCATGGGTTCTGGGTTGTTGTTTAGTTTTGAAATTTTCACTTTGCTTCTATTATACCCAGCAAATCAAGTAATTTTTATTCTACTGTTCACGATATTGTGATTTTTTCTGGTGGGTTTGTTGTGTGAGTGAGATCTTAGATGTTGAAAATCAAAAATTTAGAAATTAAGTGCTGGAAATTGTTGATCCTCCCTGTTGTCATGTTGTAAACTATGTTATGCTTTGATTTTAATAAATTTATTTGTTCAGGCACAAAAAATTAGTATAAGGAAGAAGACGAAGAACTCTCTTTCTCATAGTTTTGCTTCATTTGATTTGTGTTAGTTTTCTGGGTTTATGTTATTCATGTTTGTGCATGTTCTTCATGTTTGTGAACTATGAGAAAACAATACCATATTTAATCTTGTTTTTCTTTTGTTTTTTTTTTTTTTTGTTTTTTTTTTCTTGTTTTGAGAGGAGAGAGACATAAAATGGGTGTAAAAAGACTTATTTACCCTTCTTTTTTAACAGAGGTGGGTAACGGAGACTAAACGGACCTAACCCCAGATAGGTAAAGTGTCAAAAATGAAATCACGGGTAGGTAAATCGAATTAAAGGCAAACCACAGGTGGGTAATCTGTAATTATCCTTAATAATAATGATATAATTCAACAACAAAACCGATTCCTTGGAATTCCAGTTGATGCAGTCTAATTTCCATTAGCCCATGACCATTTTATTTTTTCATATAAATATTCAACAATCAACTTTTTGTAATATATACCTACAACTTAATTTTAGTTTCTATGTTATCCTACAGTTTTGCACTGAGAAATGCTAAAAGGGCGACCCAGATAAAACAAAATATTATTGTTCTAATGTTTGCGATGAAAACAAGTCACAACGAAAAATTTAATAGCACCCAGATAAATAAAATAAAATAAAAAACAGATGACCTGAGACTGAGGTTTTATTAACGGTGGTTTTTTGGTTGGCTTCTCTGGTGTGAGTCCTGGCTGATGATGCAGATATCTTCCTATTCACAACCCCTGCCATTTTTGTTTCTAACAGAATACCTGCTCAAACCCTACAACAACAATAATAGATGATCTCAAAATTCAAGAATACAAATCATTCTTTACCGGTTTTTGTATTCCACTTTATGTTCCCCCAATTATGGTATGTCGTGGATTCATTTGACTTTCCTTATAAAATGATCAAAGTTTATAACAAATACCTGCTCAAACCCTACAACAACAATAATAGATGACTCAAAATTCAAGAATACAAATCATTTTTTACCGGTTTTTGTGTTCCACTTTATGTTCCACCAATTATGGTATGTCGTGCATTCATTTGACTTTCCTTATAAAATGATCAAAGTTTAGGGTCTACTTGGATATCGCATATTTTGCTGAAACTAAAAACTTATTGCTAAAAGTACTATAGTAAAAGTTAGTTAAAATAGTAAAGCGAGACCCATGAATAGTATCAAAAAGTATAGTGGAGTCATGAATAGTAAAATAATTTTAATTTTTTATTGGTATCCAATAACACACTTAAAATAGAAAAAATAATCAAACAAATGACACACTATAATTGAAATATAAAATGGAACACAAAAAATGGTACATGGAATTTATACTAAAAAATATAATACAGTGATGTCTTACCAAACCCTTCGCCTTTGAGTTTTATTTATTAGTGGGTTCCAATTAACTTAATTAACGGATAAAGTCTTTGATGGTTGAATAAAAGATCTGGGGTTCAGTTCCTGCCTACACAAAAAATCTATTGGTGTCTTGGTTTGATGATAAAGAGCTATTATCAGGAGCGGATACCATAGGGTAAAACTATTTGAAAAAAAAAAAGTTTTATTTATTGGACTTTTTTTTAGTACCAAAAAAAAAAAAAAAACCCTTTTTAAGTTGTAATGCTGGTTCTATCTTTTATCTCCAAAAAAAAAAAAAAAAAAAAATTGTAATGCTGGAAAATGAGGTTATTTCAACTTTTTGTGATCTTATTCAGGGTTCCATCAAAATCTCTACTTGATTGTATTAAACTTCATCTTAAATACATGTACAGATAGCTTCAAATAATAAAAAAAGACATACAGATAACAACATCAATTTTGTCTATCAAAAAAATAGATTGTGTTTTATTATCAACTTTTATTTTATTATTATTATTATTTTTTTGGTGAGAATATTGATCAATATTTATTTTTGGGCTACTTGCTAAAAGTCTAGGTGGGATAAGTGTTCGTTTGGATATCTGTAGTTTCTCATGGCTTATTTGTTAAATATGATATATATATATATATATATATATATATTTTCTAATGGCTTATTTGTTAAATATGATATATATATATATATATATATATATATAGAGGTTAACATTTTTTGCCAAAAGAGACTATAAAAGATTGTGATTGGGATTTTTGAGAGAAGAGGCCTGTGGAATTTGTGGGATTAATCTGGTTTTGTCGGCCCAGTTTTAGAAGAAAACTCTATAGAATCTTGGTCTATAGAGAGAATTGATGTAGGCATTAAATCCCACCATTCATCAGTATTGGATACTAGTACCTGGCCCAACTTTACAACAAGAGCCCAATCCCTATTATGCCAACGTTCCTGAAGCCCAGGTTTGGGAGAGTGAGGCAATGAGAAGACAATGTTTAAACATAGATTGAAAATGAAATTCTGACCGTGAAAAGTGGGGAGATTTTTAATACTAATGTATAAATACCGTTTATTTTACTGAAAATTAAAAATTTATTGCTAAAAATACTGTAGTAAAATATTTTTTATCGCTCAAATTTACTGTTCATCCGCAATTTGCAATTGGCTGGTCCATGAACATTGCCATGAACTAGCCAAAAAACGCAACTTAGGAAAATGCAAACACAATAAGCCTTACACAAACGCGCCACTCTGAAACTGAATATGAAAAAGGGGAAGAGAGTCAAAGATGCTGCTTGGCTTTATCAGCTGAAAAATGAAAATGAATCAAGTCTCTGACTTTACTCCAGCAAATGGCAATATCCCCCCAATCTAATAGTCTGATAGTTGTTCGATTTGGAGGAAGGTGGCAGGCCATATGATACGCCCCCACCCCTCCCCCTCCTTTTCCCAAAGTTTAAAGAAATAATTATAGAGAGAGAGAGAGAGAGAGAGAGAAAGAGATTAATATTTGGAAATCACTGTCAGAGTCCTTAATTTATCTTTTTGTAACATTCTTTTTAAAACAACATTTGTATAAATTTATGCAAAAATTGCCTATAATAAAAATGTAACCCTTAAGAATTTCTTTCATATATGTGGGTCGTTAGGTTGAATTATATAATTTTCTCGTTCTTATGTTACTCTATTTTATATTTTTGCTTTCACACCTATGTTATTTAAAAGTTTGATCATTGTTTGATTAGGACGAAGGTGGCGGGCCATGTGGCCCCTCTCTCCCTCCTTTTTCCAAAGTTAAAAAAAAAAGTAATTATATATATATATAGAGAGAGAGAGAGAGATACGGTCACAGTCTCTCAAATTATCTTTTCGTAACGTTATTTTATAAGAGCATTCGCATTAACTTGTGTAAAAAAAATTGTCTAATTAGTATAAGAACTTTTTTTTTTTTTTTACACAAGTACACAACCACATTTCAAAAACACCCATATCAAATTATCTTGTTTACTTTTATCATTTTTTTTTTTTTTTTTTTGGCTTTCTCTAATCATCTTTCTCTCTCTTTATGTATTTAAGTAAAGACATATTAAAAAGACAGTTTGGATGTGAATAATAAGCATGTATATTTACATGGTTATTATAACAATAATCTAAATTTATACAAGTTTACATGAACTAATATAAGTGATTTTTAGAATTGAATATGAAAAATTTACCACTTATGCTATTATACATGTATTAGTACGGGTGCTCTAATGGTTCATATCAAATATCTTATTTTAACTATTAAGTGTTCAACAAATTAAAAAATATATATTTACAAAAGAAAACCAATTAAAATAAAATAAGATTAAAAAGATATGGTTGCCCGGTGACTCAATCAAGAAAATCAAATCAATTGCTTTTGCAAGTAATTTGTTTTAGCTTAGTAGCATAAGGTCATTGTCTATCTCATTTTAAGCAAATAAACGGATCTAGCTACATCAAATATTTATGTAAGCTTCTTCCCTAACTGTGCTCTCTCTCTCTCTCTCTCTCTCTCTCAAATTGTTGTAATCTTCTTATCATTATATTTTTAATTGATTTTCTTTTGTTTAATACCATAATTTATTTCTTTTATTTTTTTGATAAGATACCATAATTTATTTCATTCAATATGATGTTATTATATCAAAATCTAATATTATTAAATCTGCCTAATACCACTAGGAACTAGGATAGTTTATTATAAATCCTTATTTAATTTAACTTTTAAAAATTAAGTATGTCTAACTTAGGAACAATTGGTACACACACACACACACACACATATATAATATGTTGATCATATAGAAAACAATATGCCTTTGAATTCTATTGTTAAAAATTGAATTCCCAAAAGGTGTTTAAAGAATTTTCTAAGATAATTTGTGTTATGTGTAGTTTAATAAACATTACATTCCCTTAAAAGTTACCATAATTTTTTAGTAGAGTTTGTAGTGTGTTTTTGTGTTAAAACTTCATTCTGAGTCTCGTGTGTGTGTGTGTTTCTAAAATGAAAAAAAAAAAAAATTATCTTTTTTTTTTTCATCTAAATATTAAATTTGATAATTATAGTAGTTATTAAATAATTTTTATTATGATAGTGTTTGTACATAAAATTACATATTATAAATTAGATTTTTTTATAATTTTGTTTGTACATGAAACTATAGATTCTAGTAATAATGAAAATATGATGTATGAAGATTCTAATAAATAGTTTAGTATATAATAGAATTTAAATTTAATTATATATATATAATGGTATATAAAATTGTAATGCCTCCAAAACTTATGTTTATTATGATGTCAACTTTAAAAGTCAAATGATTTCAGTTTTATATATATTATAAATTATAGATTTGTGTATATTGAAAAATGTTGTCATATTTGATGCTTAGTAGCATGTGTGGTCATTTTAATTAGGGGTTACTTTTAAGGGTAAAGTTTAAATACAAAATTTTGTATATTCTTTACCCTTGCAATACACATGTCAAATTTTGTGTCAATTGAATATTATTTATTATATGATCTATATGCTTGTATTTAATATATAACTTTAAACTACAAAAACTTACAATTTATTGATAACATAGTGTGGGGATAAGTGCCCAAATTTGTATATTGAGTCTTGGACCTTATCCGAGGACGTGGACATGTCCGAGAAAGAGTAAATGATTGGGAGATACCCTAAAATTGAGAATCACATAAGTAAAGAATGGATGAGTATAGTTCGAGGAGTAGCTCCTTCCCGGATACGATGAATATCAGTCAAACCTGTATTTGGGCAATTTAGGTGATCTTCCAAGAAGTTCCAACGATAAGGATGAACCTCAGGCACGTACAAAGGTGATAGGAGCTCAGAAATATCTGAAAGAAAAGCTGCTACCACCGCATTAAATGCACTGCAGTAACTTTTTTGACCGCATTTATGTGGAGAGGACCCCTGAATAGTGCAGTCTCAGCTACCACCATTCACAGAGAGCCAAAGAAGATATCTGATGGGATATGTACTCAAGTGAAAGCTTAGATGGTTAACAAATGTACGATCAGGATGGTCTGAATGGAATTATATAATGTAAAAGACCTCCCATGAGAGGGGGATCGGAAAAAAAGAGAAAAGAACGACAGTAGTATTTAAATCTGTATTAGCATTCAATTCTATTGATTTCTTTTATAACACACCTCCTCAGACAACCAGTTCATTCAGTCTTTACGTATATTTCTTACTTGTTCTTCTTTTAAATTCTTATTAACCGTTGTTAAATTCACTAAAAGTCCAATTCTTTCACCCACTCTCTACAAATTTATTGTACTGGGCTCATTGGGCCTACTCCCCATATCTTTTGGACTTGGGCTACGAATTGTCTTTTATTTTCTAGAAATTTTGCAAGCATGGAGAATATAAGAATAAGATGTAATCCAATAATGAATTTATCAAAATCCACCTCTAATAAAAAGATATTGAATAAGGTTGTAACCAATTTTGTAGCTAAATTTTGTCATACTTTTAATTTGTATTTTTATTTTCTTTTATACCTAGTATTTTCAAGATAACAGATCAAGAAAAGATAAAAACTTTATAATATTTTTCTTAATATTAGCTTATATTTATTGGGTTTGATTAAACTTTTTATTTTACATTTATTGGCTTATAAAATATTTTTATTTGCATGTTTAACTATGTTTGTATTATTTTTATGCTAATATATATACACAATATATAATATGTAAAAAAAAAATAATTAAAACATTTTAATTTGGCCTCCCAAAGTTAAAATTCTGACTCCACCAAGAGAGAAAGAGAAGATTCTTAACAAAAAAAAAAAACAGACTAAATCTAAAAGCCTTGCTTACTAAAAAACCAAAATAGATTTTTATATGGACAAAACTTAGGTACAATACTTTAAGTGTTGTTCTTTATGTTCACATCTTAAGATTTAGCCATATGGTTATTTAACTAAAAAATACACTTCCATCTAATGAGAAAAAATCCACATAGCAGAATTTTAAAAATGAAATTTAAGAAATATCACCTAAATACTATACTTAAGTCTTATTGTTTATACTTTATAGTATTCACAATTCAACCCACGAGGAAGGAACGGAATTTTAGGTAAGGGAGTGGCTCGGTTTTATTATCTAGCATACGTACTGCTTATTAGTTGCCATCGAACTAGAGAAGACTTCTTCTTTTTCCCCTCGATTTTTAAAGCTAAAATTGAACCAGAAAGGACAAAGAAGAGTTACAAATGCATGTATCTTTAGCTCTCAAATAATAAGAAAACCATTTTGAAAATGCTAAAACACTGCTGCTAGGAACATATGCCATATTCTTTTTGGCTGGAAATCTGCGGCTAGAATATTATTTTGGGATGTGATTACTGCAGTGCCTGACTATGGTGTCCATGGGCATCATTGATATGGGAATGTATATGTATCAATCTTATTGGAAGCTTAACATTGGTAAGTTATAATATTAGGGAAAATGAGAGAAAACATGGTGAGGGAGAAAGAAGAAAATAAACAAATAAGTAAAGAAATAAGAGATGAAACATGGGGCGTGGTGTAGTGAGAAATATCACATGACATGAAGTCCAGCTACAGCTAGGGATATACAGAAAAAGTACTTTGGCTTCTAGTTATAGAAAAGCCACCTTCTTCTCCTTGCTATTATTGGAACTGAATCCCTTTTGCTTTGAAATGACCTCTGAGCACTAACACTCATTTCTCTCGGCAAATGTGGTGGAGTTCCTTTATGCCCTGAGACCCTCAAAGAATCTCCGAAAATAGTAATTTTCTATATGTGCATATGTAATCCAGGAAAGTTCTATGATTTTTGTTCAACAATTTCTACTTTTTTATTACCTTAAATGCAAAAGATGATTTCCCAATAAGAGCAATGTTCACAAAGAACCTTTTTTTTTTTTTTTGAGAAACGTTCACAAAGAACCTTGTTCATAAAATTAAAAAAAAAAAAAAAAAAAAGGAAGAACCTTAGGAGTTTCCTGTATTTGCTTTATGTTTTAAATATAAAGAAGAAATGACAACTTTTTTAGCAAGGACCCCACGTGCAAAATTTATAGGGACGGTGCTAAGGTAACACAAGGCTATTATTTTAACAATCTCGACAATCCTATCTTTCAAAATTTATAGACGAGTGATATTAGAAATATTATAAAAATTTATTATATTACTTGTTCAAATTTAAGTGTCACTGATCATGAAAAATGAGTTATACATTTATTTATTATGCTTTTTAAATCCATCAATCATATTTATCGTAACATTTGTTAGTATTTATGAAGTAAAATTTAAAAAATCATATAAAATCTTTAGCATTTTCCTATTCAAGTATTACAAATAACTTGTAAATTAAGGACTTACAATATTTCATGCCGAAAATTTTCTAATTATATAATATCTTAATTTATAACTTTAACCAAAAAAAAAAAAAAAATCTTATCGTATGAGATTTCATTTGGTTACAAATATACAGCAAACTAAGAACCAATTCCTAGGGACCCAATACGAGAGAGGGGGGGGCTTCACATTCCTAGTTGATTTCATAGAAAACAAACCACTAAGCTCTTGACGTGCCTAATTATGAGAGAGAGAGAGAGAGAGGTGGGAACAAACTCAGTCTAGTAACCTCTTTTTCTAGATGTCAATTATGCTATTCTTTTATGCTCAATTAACCTCAAGGCACATTAAGATCTAAGTGACTTGTACCCAGGGTACTTCAAACTACTATATATATGCTGTTTCTATTTCCATGCCCAATAGCAAACACCTGAGTTATTCAACCTCTCAAGTCACTTCTCTCCCTTTCTAACTCTTTCAATGGCAAGAATATCTGAGCCTCTCATTGTTGGTAGAGTCATAGGAGATGTTCTTGAATCTTTCACACCAAGCATAAAAATGTCTATCACTTACAACAACAAGCAAGTCTGCAATGGGCATGAGTTCTATCCTTCCACGGTAACCACCAAACCTAGGGTTGAGGTTCAAGGAGGTGACATGAGGTCTTTTTTCACACTGGTACTTTGAATCCCCCTATTTTTCCTTATTCTCATTTCTCTATCTTCATTATGGTGTTGCTTTATTATATCTCTCTCTCTCTCTCTCTATTATTGAAGTGCTCTTGATTTTTTTGCACCTTGTGTTCCCTCATCTTTATTGCAGGTCATGACTGATCCAGATGTTCCTGGCCCTAGTGATCCTTATTTAAGGGAACACCTACACTGGTAACACATATATATAACAGCTAGCCCATGTCTAACTAAATGAAAAATAAATGTAAAGTTAGATAAATATATAGATAAAAGTGATTACATACACTTGGATATGGTTATTTCACAGACCCCAGATGTTCAGATACAAACAGCTGTAAGGCGCTTAAGAGTGCAAAAACACTATAGCAGTTGCTACTTGCTAGAATGCTTCATTTGTGTCATAGAAAATTGCAGAATAACCTTTTAGCACTAGCACATATTTGTCTATCCTTGTCCTTCTATATCAATGTTTTCCGTAACTGTTGTAACCAATATGTAGTATATTTAACATGGATTAAGTTCTTAAAATCTAATCCATCTATTTTGAAACGAGTGGATTGAATTTTACCATATCATCAATTTTTAATTTCAAAATGAATAGATAGGATTTTAAAAACTCCATAATGGAGTTACCCTAATCAAAATGTTTGGATGATATATACTAAGCTAAAATTGTACAAACAGAACTAACCATTTATATATTATGTTACAGGATAGTCACAGACATTCCTGGCACAACAGATGCCACATTTGGTATGTTCATTCTATTAATTTCACATACTGGAAAGGAAAGAGTAATACAAAGATAAGGCTTTAATCTTTTGTTGGGTTTTTTTTTTTTTTTTTTTTTTTTTACAGGAAGGGAGGTTGTGAGCTATGAGATTCCAAGGCCTAATATTGGGATCCACAGGTTTGTGTTTGTTCTGTTCAAACAGAAACGCAGACAGTCAGTAACCCCGCCTTCTTCAAGGGATCACTTCAACACTCGCAGTTTTGCAGCTGAAAACGATCTTGGCTTACCAGTTGCTGCTGTTTATTTCAATGCACAGAGAGAAACAGCCGCAAGAAGACGCTAAGTTAAGCCCCCCCAAGCAAAAAAAAAAAATGTTAGTGCAAATGTATTAGAATAAAGTGCTCTACTAAGGCTTTTTAAGAGTTACATCTCTACTCTCTATTATGCACATGTAATTATATAAAATTAAAATAAACTTGCACAAAATCAATCACTCCCTCCTTTTGTGCTCGCTTTCATTATTTGCTTTCCATTAAAAGGTAATGAATTTGTTACGCTTTAGCTGGTCTAAACTTAGTGCATAACAACCTTATCATATGCTAATGCCTGTGAAAAATCAAGAGGAGGGGCGTTCTTATTTTCAATAAGAGAATCATACTTAGGACACGTGGCACACAACCCAATGTTCAATTATCTCTCCAACTTTTTTCACTCGGTCCAGTTTAGGGTTTTGGCTTCACTGTCTTATAGTTCAAGTTCAAAGAAAAGCATGGGATTGGCATCACATCAGTCTATCATTTCCCATCTTCCTTTCTTACCAATTATATGTCAGGTGCAATATCAAAGCTCTCTGAGTACGAGTAGGAAGTGGTGTTCATCTTAATGCTATGTTCACAACATTTTTATAATAATTTTATAATAAATTATAAGTAGTAAATTGTTATTAATAAGTAAAATGTGATCTTAGTGGTAGGTCTACATCTAAAATTTGTTGTAAAATTGTTATGAAAATATTATGAATACAACACTACTTCTTCTTTTTCCCCCCTAAATGAATAGTTAATTTCCATCTACAGCACAACAAAAACTTCGCTATAACAGTACTTAGTGGAAGTATTTGACTGGATAATTTTCATTCAGAAACCTAATCCATCACCAGCATTCCAGTTCCGTGTTATAAAAAATCAGCAAATTGATGGGTATTGATCATGTCTGATACAAACTTGCCACCCAAAATATCGAAGTCCAAAGTGCTCAAAACAGAAAGAGACGTGTGTGCTTAACGTATAAGTATACATAATTATATTGGGTGGTGTTTGTCGAAGTCCTCAATGGTTACCCATTAACATAATTGTTGAAATATGATTCCAATCATTTTTTTTTTAATCAATTTTTTTTAATTAAAGATATAAATTTTGAATAATTTTAATGGAAGATATAATTAACATAATTTTGTAATCAATTTTAATGGAAGATATAATTAAAGGAGTCTTTTTTTTTCTTCTTTTCGGTTTTAGATATGAATCCTATAAGACTCAAACTTATGTACTATGACGTCTTTTCTATGATAATTATTTTTTATCATTATGTTAAGGTATCAATAGATTTTGTTGTAGATAATATTTAAACTCAAGTCTCTTATTTGACAACAAATGATTTTAACGGTTAAACTAATTATGATCCACTTAAAGGAGCTAATTGAGAGGATGGCAATAGTAGGTGTTCAAAATATTGATTTTTATTTTCTTTGTTCGATTGTTATGTATTTATATTAATAGTGGAGAAAGAGAACTAGGAAATACACATGTAAAGCTTCAAAACCTTATAAATCAGAAGTCCAATATTTTCAAATTTAAGGCAATATTACTTTGTTATTTAGGGGGGAAAACAAACAAACAAAAAATACACTAAATTTTTCTTTAATTAATGTATACTTTGCATAAGTGTGCCACTGATGAGCACTATCTATAAATGTGAGTTGACCACTGAGTAAAGATTGACCATCACTTTTATATTGATAAAATTAAATTAAATTATTGAAAAATTTAAGCCATATAAATGACATAAATAAATTATAAGGGTATTTGCAAATCTCACATTTATATTTTTATGTATGGTTCATTTCAGCCTTTGTACTTTCAATTTGAGAAATTAAGTTTTAGAATTTTTTTTTTTTTTTTTTTGGTTAAATCTTAATGCAGTTAATCATAATATATGCACACGATTTAGTCACCACACCTGTATTTTTGAGTTAAAGATATCATACACACATATATATAGAGAGAGACCCACAATATCGAATTTATTAAAGACATATTTAGTACATTGTATTGATATTTATATGGGAATATGAATCAATATAATAATGTTAGGATTTAAAAATTTGAATGTTTTCAAATGTTGATTTATTATAATGTTGAATACATTTTGTAGTATATTCAGAAATTTTCTCTTATTATAGTTAATAGATTACATAAAAATTATTTTCTATTCAAACTTGGTATCAGAGAGATTTTTCTTTACCATGTTCCCATCAACTAGGAAGTACAGACACGGACACGGATACGACATAGTAACAGGAGCAATATCAAAATAATTATAACATAAAATGGTTGGTACAACACTGGTATAGCATGGGTACAACACCCAAAATGAAGTGTCTAAGCTTCCTGGTCCATCAATGATTCCTCTTCTTCATCATCATCATCCTCTCTCCCTCCCAATAACTCATCTCTCACTCAACCTTATTGGAAAACCAACTTATTCCTTTTTTCCGTGGCCAAGACCACCTTGATTTTATTGATGGTTCAAACCCTTGTCCACCAGTCACAGTAACACCCAATAATGAACAAGTTTCCAATCCGGCCTTTGTTTCATGGACTCACCAAGATTAGTTTCTAATGAGTCTCATCATTTCTTCCTTATCAAATGAAGTCCTACCTACCCATCAAAAAAATAAAAAATGAAGTCCTGCTCTTGTTGTTGACATCTCCTTTCGTGATATTTGGATTAGACTAGAGTCGATTATCTTGCTTAAGCCCCCACCACTAGATACTCAAATTTAAGTACATGTTTCCTAAAAGTTTAATCCAACCATATTTTAGATAGAGAAATTCATAAGGTTTCAAGATTGTTATGCTTTTGGTATGGTGGAACTACACCAGATTTTATTAAAACAAATATCAATTAACCTAGATTTTAAATAAATAATGAGCTGAGAGAGAGAGAGACAGAGAGAATATATTATGAATTAAAGAGATACGAATAAGAAAACAAACAAAATCAGGGCGCATCTATAATTGGTGGAAGTAAACTTGTGCAAACCATGGACCAATGGGGGCAACAGGACTATTAAGAATGGATCCAAAATAGCTTTTCCCTTTTTCTTTTACTAGTTGAATTAGTTCTGCAGGTTTCTTTTCAAGTGTAATATAAAATGAAGAATATATTCTACTGCAATCGGTTAATGCAAATCATCTGCATTCGTTTACTTTCAGAGTGTTCTAAATTCTTATCATGAAATGAGTCAGTCGTACTAGTACTTCGGAGGCAATAGCAGACCCCAAAAAGAGATTTTGTTTTGAAGCCAAATCATCATGATATTTATAAACAGGTCAATATAGACTCAACAATTTAGATTAATAACTTATTGAAAAAACATAGATGGATTGTTCACTTCCTCCCTCATCCTAAGAAGATCTCAAAAATTGTAGGCGAATAAAAAAAATTTAACCCAATTAAAATCTTAAGTTGTTTCACTAAAAAAATTTGTTCCGAGTGTCCAATCATCATAATGTTTAACCCAATTAGATTTTTAGCTTTTCTTCACTATACATTGCCATACTCAAGGAAAATTGTAATTTATATTTTCATCTCTTTTTTTTTTTTGGTTACATTTTATACCTAAACCATAATATTTGGGTTTTTATATAGAATTAATCTTGATTTAGTTAGTATTAATTCACAGAGTTATGTCTTAAATTTGTCTTTATTTGGACAAGTTAAGGCTGTTGGGTTTTTTCATTATTAAGTGATAAATTAGGTTCTATTATTTTATTCTTTAAATTTTATTTTGTTATTGTCATATTATATTTTATATTGTAGAGAATTTTTTTTTAAAATTTTTTTTTAATTATAAATGCTTTTTAGTCTATATCATAATGGATATAAAAGCTTAAGAAAAAAAAAAGAGGAATAGAAAAATTAATTGTATCTCTAATAGAAAATTTATATTGAATCTCACTATCATTTTTGCAAAAAGAATTTTTTTTCAAAATTTAAATTGATAAAATCCTACTTAAAACCAACTATATCATAAAGACATTAAGCACATTATTAGTTCAATTATAAGTTGAAAATGAGATGTTCGCAAAATCTAATTACAATAACTTAATTAGTAATTGAGCATCTCAAAAAATAAGAGGCGTGAATTTTAAATATGTACAAAATGGGCACCCCTTAAAATTATCGTTTTAGATCTCAAACTATATTGAGCTAGCTTTGATCAAATTTTAAGAGAATTTGATGTTAATTTAAACTCTTATAATTATGCAAAAATTATCTAATTTTTATAAACACGCAACAATAATATTTTTAAAAATTTTATAATTTAGTGATTCTTTGTCATGTAAATCAAAACATAACAAAAGGAATAGTTAAAAGAAAAAAAAAATCAATGGTTCAATAGACCAATGTTTTTCTTTTCTTCTCTTTAGTAGGCTTATTGGATTTGATCAAGTTTTTGAAGGGTGGGAGAGTAAACTTTTAAAAACCCAAATTAAAAAAAAAAAAAAAAATTGTAAAAAAATAAATGAAATTAAAATTTTTGAAGGCCAGGCCCCCCTTCCTCCCTAATAATTAGCTGACACGTGGCTCCCTAACAGGTAGAATGGGCTCCCAAAAGAAGCGAATGCTAGAGCTCTGTAAAAAATTAAGAAGCGCCCAGAAAAGTGGTCTGGCATCAACAAGAAGAAGAAAAAGTATGTCCTGTATGTCTCTATCTGTTGTACTGTGCATACATACAAGAGCACTTTGAGCGTATACGATTAATTTCCATTTATGCACCAGGCACATTATTGTTAGTACTTAGTAGTAGTACAAAAAGCACTCACTAAAACAGAGGTAAAGTATGAAAGTAAGTACTAAATACTCTCACGTTTTAAACTCGAAAAATATTTAGAACTATACGGTTTTGTGATATGGCAAACTGCAAGTAACGAGTTTATGTAAAAGTGCAACCAAACCCAATTGTAACGCAACTTTGGGCTTAAGGTATTATATATGCAAAATGTACATGTAACTTGATTAGAGGCCCATTTGATAACGTTATTCTAGTAACGTTATTTATATTTTTTGAAAATATGTATATGTGAAAAAATGTGTGAAAATACGTGTAATGTTGTTTAAAAACTAAAAACTATTGCTTAAAATGTCATACCAAACGGCCCTTAAGTTTGTGTTTGGTAACGTTGTTCTAGTAACGTTATTTGTATTTTTTTGAAAATATGTATGGGTGAAAAAATGTGTGAAAATACATGTAATGTTGTTTAAAAATTGAAAACTGTTACTTAAAATGCCATACCAAACTGCCCTTAAGTTTGTGTTTGGAATTAAAAGAATTTTTTTTTCTTACAAGAAAGGACAGAAAGGAAAGAGCTGGTCTCCCTAAAGTTAGGCCCTCCAAACCCAGCTGCAACGCAACTTTGAGGTATTATATAGAACTAGGGTTTAAGAATAGGAATTTTTTTAATACATTTCAACTTAATCATCTAGTGAAAATTGAAATGTAATTGCAAAAATCTCCTATGATTCTATACCATTTAAATTTCATTGTAATTTCTTTTGACTCTAAAGCCAAAGGCTATCCTAAACTCTTGTATATAAACAACATTATGTTGTAATATTCGCACCTAATTCCATACTCAACTTAAAAAACAAAAATATTTGAGAATAAAAAATGGGAAAAATACAAAAGACTGCCTGAACTTTGGTAAAATCAAACTGACTTTTTGTTCTTTAATTTGAAATAATAACTTGTACTTTGAGAAATTTTCTAAATTGATTTTTTTGTTATTATTTTGTTAACAAATTCAAATAAATTTTAATACATATAAACAAGAACTTTCACTAATCAAAGAAAAGAGCCAACATCAATACAGTCAACCATACAAGCATCCAAAATACTTTCATGGGCATGCTTTATTAAAACAGAAATGGCTTTTGAGCCTAACAGTAAGTTTTGCATTGAGATTGTCAACACATCTCATGAAGCTTAATTGGCCTAGACCTTGAGCACTTCACTAGAACTGTCTCTAGCCACCACTACCAGGGCAATTAGGTTATCATTGACAGTTGCATCCACATTTAGTTTGACCATGCTTATAAGTGGGGGTTGTCATGCTTCAAGTTCAACAGCTCTATTAAAAATCTTAGTATCTTCACTAGGTAAAACCAAGGCATATTCCTTGATCCTATTCTCTATGATGTTAGTGATGGCTAGGGGTAGCAAAGGGGTGGGTTGGGTCATAAATGGTTTGGATGTATAATTATCCGTATATATATAAATTAATTATTCATTACCAACCCAACCTATTTAATTAGTAATCCACCCATTTAACCCAATATGACTCAAATACCTCTAAAACTACTTGAATACCTTGGACATCCAAAATTATCCCCAAAACCTCTAAAATGAGTAAAATATCACCAAAATCTCTAAAATGAGCAAAATACCCATGGAACCTCTAAAATAACCAAAATACCCCTGATATCTCTAAAATTACCAAATATGCTCAAAAACCACTAAAATGACCTCAAAAGCGACTAAAATGACCAAAATCTCTAAAATGAGCAAAATACCCATGAAACTTCTAAAATTACCAAAATACCCCTGATATCTCTAAAATCACCAAATATGCTAAAAAACCACTAAAATGACCAAAATACCTCCAAAATCTCTAAAATGACCAAAATACCCCCTAAAAACTCTAAAATATCCAAAATATCCCCAAAATATAAAAAATTACCAAAATGCTCCCAAAACCTAAAAATGACCAAAATACCTCCCTAAAAACTCTAAAATATCCAAAATATCCCCAAAATATAAAAAATTACCAAAATGCTCCCAAAACCTAAAAATGACCAAAATACCCCCCTAAACCTAAAAAATGACTGAAATACCCCCTAAACCTAAAAAATGACCGAAATACCCCCGAAACCTTAATTACCAAAAATACCCCTGAAACCTAAAAGATGACCAAAATACCTCTAAAACCTAGAAAATGACTAAAATACCCCCGAAACCTGAAAAAATTACCAAATTACCCTGTAACCTAAAAAATGACTAAAATACCCCCAAAACCTAAAAAATGACCGAAACACCTCTAAAACCTAAAAAATTACTGGAATACCTCCGAAACCTAAAAAATGACTGAAATACCCTCGAAACCTAAAAAAAAATACCAAAATACCCTAAGACCTAAAAAATGATCGAAATAACCTCAAAACCTTTAAAAAAATTACCAAAATACCCCCAAAACCTAAAAAAATGACCGAAATACCTCTAAAACCTAAAAAATGACAGAAATACCTCCTAAACCTAAAAAATGATTGAAATATCCCCGAAACCTAAAAAATTACCAAAATACCTTGAAACCTAAAAAATGATCAAAATACCCCAAAACCTAAAAAATGACCAAAATAACCCCAAAACCTAAAAAAAATGATCGATAAAAACCCCTGAAACCTAAATTATAACCAAAATACCCCTAAACATGTAAGATGACCAAAATACACCTGAAACATCTAAAATTACCAAAATAGAGGTTTGGGGTATTTTGGATGTTTCAAGGATATTTTTGACAAATTAAAGGTTCTAAGAGTATTTCAATCATTTTATAGGTTTTGAGGGAATTTCGGTAATTTTTTAGGTTTCGGGGTTATTTTGATCATTTTTAAGATTCTAAGGGTATTTCAGTCATTTTTTAGGTTACGAGGGCAATTCTGTCATCTTTTAGGTTTTAGGGGTATTTCAATAATTTTTAGATTTTTTGGTTATTTTCAGTAAATTTCTAGGTTTCAGAAGTATTTTGGTAATTTTTTAGGTTTTGTGGTATATCAGTAATTTTTTAGATTTAGGGGGTATTTTGGTCATTTTGTGAGTTTTTTGGGTATTTTGGTCATTTTTTGAGTTTTGGGGGTATTTTAGTAATTTTTTGGGTTTTGGGGGATTTTGGTAATTTTTCAGTTTCGGGGGTATTTTGGTCATTTTTTGGGTTTTAGGAGTATTTTGGTCTTTTTTGGGTTTTGAGGGTATTTTAGTCATTTTTAGGTTTTGGGGGTATTTTGGTAATTTTTTGGTTTCGGGGATATTTTGGTCATTTTTTGGGTTTCGGAGGTATTTTGATCATTTCTTGAGTTTTGGGGGTATTTTGATCATTTTTTAGATTTCGGAGGTATTTTGGTCATTTTCTAGAAATTTAGATTTTATGTTGTTTATTTAAATTTTAAATGGGTTTTAGTGGTTTTAGTGGGTTTATCCATTAAGACCCATATAATTAAATAACCTAATGGGTCTTTACCCATTTAAACCAAATATTCAAATGGATTGGGTTAAAACTTATCCAAATTAGGTGGGTAATAGGTGGGTTTATGCATATGGATAAAAATTGCCATCCCTTAGTGATGGCCATAACATCCCCCACCATTATGCACACATTTGTTCCTCAAACTCCAAATTGAGTCCAAAGTGAAGGTCATATGCAAATAGCACATGGAAGCCTCCTTCCTGTGTAGATTAGTACCTGAAAAGTGATTAAAAGGATCTTTATTAATGTCTTCATTTGAATTAATTGGGTATAAGTCAAATCTCATCCCCACTTGCCAACAAACAAGATGACTCTTGTACCAGGGCATTTAAAGAACAAATGGGCAAAAGACTCTATTGTTAAGCCACAAAGAGCACAACTTGGATCATCAATGCCAATTCTTTATAGGAGGTTTTCTTAAGTAGATAATGGGTTGGAGCCAATCTTCCAAAGTAGCATTTTGATTCTTTCATGACCTTTGAGCTTCCATAGTATTTGCCAAGGCGCATTAGTATTAGATGAGACGGTTAGATACTCTTCAGGGATTCTATAAGCATATTTGACAAAGAAGGCACCCTTTGGATTCTTTATCCAACATAAATTGTTAGGTTTAAGCCTAGCGAGGATAGAGATTCTGAGAATAGCTTGTATAGATATAGGGTCAAAAAACTCATGAAACAATTTGACAACCCAACAGAAGTTCAAGAAGCCTGCTAACCATGGTATCTAATGGTCCAACCAAATGTTAATGGAAGCTCTATCACCTACCAGATAACAAGCTCCTTTAGTGATCAAGGTTTTCGTTTTCTTTATGGCTCTCCAAATTGGGGATGCATTCGTTTAAAATTCTCTTCTAAGCCAATCTTACCTCACCTTGTATTTACTCTGAAATAGCCTTATATGCAAACTATCTCTCTTGGATGCTACCACCGATGCAAGCTTAGCAATGAGAGATTTGTTGATATCCTTTGCCTTTTTGTATCCAAGACCTCCAGCACTCCTACGAATGCACAATTTGTCCCAGGCCTCCAAAGCTAGGTATCTACCATTTGAATTTTTGGGATTCCACCAAAATTTCCTAGATAAGGTATCCTAGTTGTCACAAATTTTAGTAGGAATGTCAAAAGTTGCCATAGTACAATTAGGGAGGGCTTGTGCCATAGCTTTAATCATGGTTACATCTAGCCGCCTATTAGAGGCCCTTGCTTCTTCAACCCTTCAATCTCGTCTCCGATATGTCTGAAGGAATTTAAAGTCCTTCGAAGGTGCTTTGGAAAGGGACAGAGGAGCACCTAAGTAAATGGAGTCTTTTTTTAGGGCTTTCATATTAAGGGCTTGCTTGATAATTCAGCATGACTGATTAAGGGTGGACCTAGAGAAGAAGATGCTAGATTTATTCCTATTGATGAGCTGACCAGACCAATGACAATACTTGTCAAGGCAATCATTGATAGAAATAGCATCCCTCCTTCAAGTTTTGGAAAACAAAACAATGTCATCAACATACATTTGATCTTAGTCGTCATCATCATCAACATACTAAGTAATAAATTTTTCTTTTACATGAATATTTTATTAAATTGAATCACTTACATATCACCTAATGTATTTTCCATCCAATATTGTCAACAAAATTGCAATCAAATGATTAATTTAGACATTTCACTCAAAATTAAATACAGTAACATTTAGAAATTTCAATTCAATAACAGGATTCTCGATAGTAACTTCCACCTCACTAATTTTTAATAAATCTTGCTTTTAGATGAATATATTATTAAATTGAATCACTTGCATATCACCTAATGTATTTTCCATCCAATATTGTTAACAAGATGGCAATCAAATGATTAATTTAGACATTTCACTCAAAATTTAATGTAGTAACCTTTTGGAAATTTCAACTTCAAATTTAAACTTTGTTATGTTCTTTTTTTTTTTTAACCCCCCTCCCCCACATCCACACACACATGTACCTGATGATGCCATTGCTCGGTCCCCGGTAGTATGTACATGTACGTGACGATGCCATTGCTCAAAAGATGAGAATCTCGAAATTTTTATCCTTGTTTGGGAAAGAAATTTTCTTTTTTAAGAAAAAAAAAAGGACAGAAATGAAAGATCTAGGCGGGTCATTCAAAAGCATCAATCGGTAGACAGGCATTAAGAAGACAAGAAGAGTATCCAACTTATCTGTGGATATATGAATGCACTTTAATTTGGACGTTGCACGATTATTTTTTTTTGTTTCTGCTGCCGGCAGGGATTTAATGGTAGTCGTCTACCAGTACAAGCACTAAAAGAAGGTGTGCACTTTCACATTTTTACTTTACAATTTACATGCTCATCACTCATGACCTGCTATTAACCGTCCGTGCTTGGATGTGATAGCTAGAAAAGCCAGTATCTGCCAATAGCTATTTTGTATGTCCTTGGGCTTTGATTGTAGCTATAGGGAGCGGATGAGCACAGAAGGAAAATGAGGACATAGGCATGCAATTAAACCATTGAAACAAATTGTTAGTTTCGTACCTCTTTCTTTTTGTGAGATGACATCCCAGCAGAGATTTGATTCACCACAACAAAACCAATCCTTTTTTTATGAATACAACAAAACCAATCTATGCCGACAATAAATTTATAAATTATAACCCAAACACAGACACATACATGCACATGCGCAAAACACATGCAGGCCGGTACATATACATTGCAGAAGAACACACAGCATCATTTAAAATTTTGGAAAATTCATAGAAGGATATATTATTATTATTATGTTAAATTGTTGGGCTTTTTTCTATATGAATAATCATCATGTTAGTAAATTTATAGTCAAAATAACATGATGTAATCAGTAATGCTTTAATGGAAAATAAATGGGGTTGGCAGGAAAGTCACTCGAGATATGATAGATAGACTAAAAGCCGTGAGACAGGACAAGATTCTTGACAAAAACCGACTGTCCAACTCAACTTTGGTACTTACTAATTACTGTCCATATATGCAGGGATAAGGGATCGGGGAGCGGTCAACTCATTTTTTTTGGATGAACTCCTCACTTGCTCAGTCAAGGTATTCCCATAGTCACGGGGGGTCAATCTTCTGGTCAGGAACGAAGGAGTTGCAGAATTGGTTCGATGCCATTTGAAGTCTATATATGCGCATATTCGAATTATGTAAAAAATTATATTTATTTTAGAATAGGAATTTACTTTTTTATTTATTTTATATATTTATTTTTCAAAACAGTCAAATTATCTTCTTTTTTTTGCTACATTTCAATAAAATAATATTTTCTTATCAATTTTTTATTATTATCTCAATTCATCTCTTTCTTCCTCTTTTAATAGTCAAACATAGGGGTGTGTTGACAACCCACAAAAACCGACCCGATCCAATCTAACCCGCTGGGTTGGGTTGGTTTTTAGGGCTTGGTGAGTTGGATTGAGTTACAAAATTTTTTTTGATAGCGAATCGGATTGAGTTTGGGTCATAAAATTCTAAACCCGACCCGACCCACTCATATATTTAAAATATATTATATAATTACTAAAATTTTTAAAATAACTAGCTTTTTTTATCCTATATAAAAGCCAATTAGTTCACACAAATCCTAGTAAATCACAATTGTTGTTTAGTCATTAATGTTGTTTGCTTTTAAGGAATTATATTGATATTAATCTTTGGGTTTTTTTAATATATTTATATTTATATTTTTTTCTATTCAATTTAATAATAATAATGAAAAATTTGTCCAACCCATGGGTTCAACCCGACCCATGTGGGTTGGGTTGGACTTATGTGATGCGTTGGGTTGGGTTTTTTTTACCCACCATGGAGGGTTGGGTCAAAAAATCTCCTTAACCCGACCTATGCACACCCCTAGACTCAAACAAAACTAGTAAAATATTATTAAAATATTCATTTTCAAAGCTACATAGACAATATAAATTTACACAATTACTACATTACAGATATATTTTTCCACAACAATACATATAGACTAATGTGGGAGGTTTTAAGTGTTGGTTGGGCAAAATGTGGGGCTTATTCTATTTTACAAAGACTAATGTGGATGCTCTAAGGCAATATTAGTTGACGGGTTTTTTTAACTATATTTTTAATGTATATTTAAAATATATTATAAAATTTTTTATTTGAAATCCATATATTTTTTAAAATTATGAGATGAAAAATTACTAAGGTCATGTTTGGTACACTATAATAGATCATGTAATCAAATGCTTATTCATGTGGAATAGCTATTAATCATTTGGTTAGATTTTTATTACGGATATTGAATGGTTATTCATCAGGAATAATCATTCCTCATTAAAAGAGATGTAATAACTATTCCTTAATACATATAATAACTTTAGAAATTATTATATTTCCAAAATTACAAATTATCTTTATGTGCATTATAATTATAATAATTTTCAAATCATCGTGTTTCCAAAAAATAATAATTTGTGGCTTTGTTCCTATTTCAAAAGTAGGATTTTATCAGATTTAATATTGAAAAAAATATATTTTTTTGCATAAACAATCGTGACAAGTTTTTTTCAGTTAAATTCTATAAGAGTTATATGCATTTGAAATGAAAATAATCTTTTATATAATTGAAAATTTGACAAATTTTTTTTGCATAAACAATTGTAACAAGTTTTGTCAGTTAAATTCTATAAGAGATACATACATTTGAAATGAAATTATGCTTTTATATAATTGAGAGTTATTATATTACATGTTTGATCAAGGGATCTTATTTGATATTCAATTAATTTTTTATTCTTCTTTCATTTTTTTTCTTAAGTTTTTCATATCCAAATTGTTATTTTTAGTGAGCATTTAACATTTGAAAAATATTTAGAAATGAAATAAATACAATATAATTATTTTTATTTTTATTTTTCTTAGAAATATATATATTTTTTTAGACAAAAGATAGAATTTTATTAATATAGAAGTATACAAACACAATAGAAAACAGTATCGTGACACAAATCCAGGGAAAATTCAATTACAAAGACAAGGAAAGAGAGGCCATAAATAGACGTGCTGAAAACAAACAAAAAGAAAACATCATTAGTAGCATAATTATGCAGCAAGCATTAGTGGTATATATATGCAGCTCCCATGAACAGCATGTCTGTGCAGTAGGCATCTTTTGTGCAGCAGCCTGCCTCTGATACTCCTCCAATAGACCAAGTAGCTCCATCATGTATAGACTTGGGATGTACCTGTAACCTCTTTTTATTTGAATAGGAAGGATCACATTTATTTTATTTTGTGCCATAGTTTAAAAGACACGTTAGGATTATGTTTAAAAAGAGAGTGGGCCGAACAGTAATGTAGAGAAAGCATGATTAGTGTAAGGCCCATTTGTATCATGTCCAAAATTAGTTAAAGTTAGAAAACTCTTGAAATGAGAGAAGAGAGCCCAATTTTAACACGATTTAAGCACCATGTTGGTCTAACGAACCCATAGTCCTTTTGTTTTTTTTTTTTTTTAATACATGATAGAAATTCTACTATATCCTAATTTAAGTGTATATGTGTGTAAAAACTTCCTCTTAGAGACTTGAACCTCAGCCTTTATCCCTCACACCCCACAAACACTTATACTTGTGAAGTGACTATCGCACTAAGGGTATGCCGTGGTACAAGCCCATAGTCTTGAACATTCTGCAAGACACCTCACACCTTCACTTAACCAAAATTATTCACCTACTAATTAAACACCATCAGACAAAGTTTGGCTCCACACCAATTTGAAGCTATCTTCCCTAACATGCTACATGGTGATTTATAAAATGTCCATGTGTATTATTTAAATAAAGGAAAAGGTTTGGTTCCAAACTGATTTAGAGCTATCTTCTTCAAATCCTCAAATTTACTATATGGCAAATATATGTAATTTTAGTTATACAGTTTTTTTAATAAGTCATGTAACTTATTCAAATAATACACATGAATAGTCTTATAATTCGTCACATAATGAGTTAGAAAAAAAGTAGCTTTAAATCATTTTGGAGTTAAACTTTGTCTTTAAACCTTGTTGTGCCCTAGACTTGTTGGATCACACTACATTGAGTATTCTCTAATCCCACGTAAGTCTAACCAACTTAAAGCCATGCTCAACCCTTAACACACAATCTTGTACTTACATTTATGTTCAAACTCCCAAATTTGACACGAATCTCATGTGAGTAAGCAAAAAATAAGGACACGGTACCAAATCCTCTTCCTTTTGCTTTCATGCTACTCAACTTTAATTCGCTTGACTACTTTCCTAGCATACCCTTTGGGCCAAATTATTCGTGCTCATCGATTTTCTATCTTGTGACATAGGCAAGGTCACATGACATATAATAAGAGAGTGATAGGATTTACACAGCAAGTAAAAATGGACCCATTCTATTACCTCACTGAGCAATGGTTGTGACAAGCATATGTAGTATGAATTATGATTACATGTTACTTTTTTTGTAAGAGTGTATGTCCTTATTTGTTAGTGAATCTTTCCGATCATCAAAAAAAAGTTAGTGAATCTTTCCATCGTACAATCTTAGACTAGTCTTTTCGCAACAATCTAACCCAAGTTCTTTGTTTGCTTGCTACCCCTAATGCCTAATCAAGATCTCACATCTGCCATTTCCAGGTTGCAAGATCATTGGAAAGAAATCATGCACGGTCTGTTTACTAGTGTAGGTCTTATCTTAGTCGAACTAAGTTGATGTTATCAATTTGGTGTTTATCTTTGGTGCTCTTTAAATACATGTTGTCTTTACATGCTTTCCAACGTACACTAATGGTCCATTTGAATTGAGGGGGAGAGATGAGCAATAGAGTAGAGTAGAGTAGATTTGATCTAAAATTAGTCTATTTTCAGCAAACTCTACTCTACTCCCCTCCACTCTTCCTCCTTATCCCCTCAATCCAAACAGGCCCTAAAGAACACAATGCCTCATCTTTGTGTGCTACCCAAGTGTCGAAAGCTATCACATTTTTATTTACAAAAACTTGTATACACACTATGTAGTATGTACAAAAGTTTTTTTTCCATGTGTGTATTACTAAGGTGTCCACCAACACCAAAACATGTCACCGTGAGTCCATGACATATCCAATATCATGTGCGAGAACAAGGACAACTACAAAACAGCTACAGCTTAACAAATTCAAATGAGTACTCGGAGAGATTCAACACAAATGTAACTTCTCAATTAAAGGTGTGAATTTTCTCTTTGGTATTGGGATTCCTATTACAAGCAAAAGTGGACATAAAATTTCTTAACCTCATAATCTAGTTTTAGCAACTTGTTGCAACCTATATGTGTACTTCAAGAATCCATTTCCTCACTCCTTTACCAAAGCAGCAACACTTACAAGGCCATCATATCACTATTGAAGACATGGTGAAGCTTCTTAACTGGTTTTTAATTTTGCAACTACTTATTGTGGCGGTTTAAAAGAGCAGTAATAGGTTTGTTAAAAAAAATAATAATAAAAAAAAAAATCAATTTTGACGATTGGACCTATTGCAGCGCTTTTGAATCACCGTAATAGATTTTTAATGGGAACTACCTATTGCGGTAGTTAAACAGCTGTAATAGGCCTTGTATGAAAAGAAAATGAACATAAAAATTAAAGCACTGCTATAAACACATCAAGTGCCGATATAAATTATGTCTGTTGTGACGCTTTGAAAACGATGCTATAGGTCTAAGATTTCTAGCGACGTTTACAAAAACAACTGCAATACCACTGCTAGGGGTGTGCATGGGTCAGGTTGGATCGGGTTAAAAGGATTTTTTAACCCAACCCACCATGGTGGCTAAAAAAAAAATTCAACCCAACCCACATGGGTCGGGTTGGGTCGGGTTGAACCTATGGGTTGGACAAATTTATTATTATTATTATTATTATTATTATTAAATTGAGTAAAAAAAATATAAATATAAATATATTAAAAAAACCCAAATATTAGTATTAATATAACTCCTTAACTTACTAGGATTTGTGTAAACTAATTAGCTTTTATATAAGATAGGAAGAGCTGGTTATTTTAAAATTTTTATTAATTATATAATATATTTTAAATATATATATTAAATATATGGGTGGGTCGGGTTGGGTCAGGTTTGCGGGTTTGGAATTTTATGACCCAGACCCAACCCGATTTGCTATCAAAAAAAATTTTGTAACCCAACCCAACCCACCAAGCCTTAAAAACCGACCCAACCCGGCGGGTTGGGTTGGGTCGGGTCAGTTTTGGCGAGTTGGTGGGTTGATTGCACACCCCTAACCACTGCAATAGGTTACTTATAACGGTGTTTGCAAGAAAAATATGCCGAGATAGTCTCTTTTTTTTTTTGTAGTGCCATCATCTCACTAAGCTTGGCGGCTCATCCAACTAGTTACTATAATCAGGGGCGTAGCCAGGAATTTCCACATGGGGGGGCCGGATTATACATTCATATGTTAGCCGTTATTTTATAAATATATTATATATTTAAAATTATCAAATTAAAAAAAAAATATTTCTAAACTCAAATGAATATATAAAAATTATTTATTTTGCTATAAAGATGTACAAAATATTTTAATGAAGAATTTAGCATCTCTCATCAAAGTTATGCTTGAAAATGATCTTTCATTGAATAAAATCATCCATCATCATCTCCTTAATCTTTAATAAAATGGTTAAAAAATAAATCTAGAAAAAATCATATAATTTTACGTTAATTAATAATCCCTCTAATATAAGGCTTTCACTTCCTATATTTAACTATTCCTTTAAGCACAATAAAAAAAAAAATTATCTTTAATCTTAATCAACCATAACAGACAATTGAAAATTTAAGCAAATAAAATATATATTTTTAATACTATGTATAGCATACGTATTTTTTAAAATCATTATACATAACTTGAGAAGATTCTACTGTAAAATGAAAATTTTAGAAAAATATATATATTCTCTCTGCAACAAACCCAAATTATCTTTTATGAACAAATCACTATGGGAACAACTTATTTGGCACCAAAGTTCAACCCAAAAGAAAACAAATCAATTTTGAAAAAAAAATTGATATATGATGATGACGATGATGAGAGAAAATTATATCCACTTTAAAAGAAAAAAAAATTATGATGACGATGAAGAGAAGTAAAGGGTGAAGTTTAAAAATAAAAAAAAAAAAAAAAAAAACTCACTAAAGCCCAGTACACGTTTTCAGTGAGTTTCTTTTCTTTGCCCCTTATGATCATGGGTTTTCAGTGGACTTTTAGTGTGTTGCTGCATGGGCTATTAAGAAGAAGAACAAAATAAAGTTTGGTGTTGCATACTGCACGTTTTCACACTTGCACACATAGGTTAGACAAAAGTTAAAAAGTAAGAAACTCAAGTGAAATTTGGACGAGATTTAAACTATTTAGATGTAAAGTCCATACTTTGGGGGGACCACCTAATATATTCTGGAGGGGCCAACTATTAACTTTTAAGATCCCAACTAATGTTTCAGATCATATATTATAGAAATATTTTGAACTTTTGGCGCCCCCCCCCCCCCCCCCCCCCCCAAACAACGTGCCTCTGCCCCTGACTATAATTTAGGTTTCAGGTAAACCTAAATTACTATTCCAGATTTTCCCCATAATATTTCTGAGCAAATATACTTGCCCCCACTCAATACATAGTGATGCCCACGCAAAGGTACTAGAAAAAAGAAGGGCAGAATAGAAAAATGTGAGTCAAATCCAGTTGAGTGTAGGAAGAGTTTAAACTATAAACAAGAGGTGGAAGGGCTCACTCTCAACAATAGAAGCAAAAGGCGGTGGTTGCTTCAAATACTCACACAGCTTTCTTTGCACTGGGGGCCTGGGGCTGCTTTCTATTTATCAGTCAAAACACCCAGTACATTGTGGTTACGTGGTATTATTGGTTGATAATTGTTAGATTAAAACGTTTTACATGGTTATTTGTACAGGATCACGTACAAGTACAAGAAATACTGGTCGTATTTCCCAGTACAATACAACAATGACATAACTTTTGTTGATTGGCCAAAGATCCATTCGGATTTCCCAGTACAATACAGCAACGATATTAAAAGTATAACTTTCGTTGATTGGCCAAAGAGCCATTGACGAGAAAATGAGCTTGAGTTGAAAAGACACATTGTACTCTTATAAAAAAAAATTAAAAAAAAAATCTACAATCAGTACAATCACGTGGAAATATTTATTATTACTGTTGTTGGCTGGGAGGGACCAACGACACAGTTGATAGTAAAGATTTCTGCTGCCCAAACACGTTTGAAGTCTAAATTTCATTAACTTATTAATTTATTTAAATAAATAAATAAATAAAAGGTAGCAAAGGCAACAAAATAAAACAATTCGGATTTCCCAGTACAATACAGCAATGATATTAAGTATAACTTTCGTTGATTATTCACGAGAAAATGAGCTTGAGTTGATAAGACACATTTATAAAAAATAATCTACAATCAGTACAATCACGTGGAAATATTTGTTATTACTGTTGTTGGTTGGGACTTGGGAGGGACCAACAACTCAGTTGATAGTAAAGATTTCTGCTGCCCAAACACGTTTGAAGTCTAAATTTCATTAACTTACTAATTTATTTTAAAGAAAAAAAAAAAAGGTAGCAAAGGCAACAAAATAAAACAAGCCAAATTCAAATTTTTCGTTTATAGTATTGTGTAACAGCAACAGGCTAATCCTACTTCCTGCTAATAGGAGTCACTGGACACCCCAAAAAATGTACCACCCCTGTATTGTAATTGGTCTATCATATACATTATGCTTTCATTTGCCTGTGTGTCCGAGATACCCCAAAACCACCCAAGAAAGGTAGCCTTAGAAGCTCACCAAGGGGCATCGGCTCTGCAATCAAAACAAAATTAGCTTTTCCCGCCAACGACAACGGCTCGCTTGATTTGGATACCATAGGGACAGCGCTAGAAACATCTTTGGATACAATCGGAACAGCACTGGAAACGTCGGATATGGGCAAGAGACAATTCGCTAGCAGCACATTTCCAGTCGCCGTGAAATAGCTATCCCAGTAATGTGGTGGAGGGATACTATTTACGGCTTCTAAATTGATCTCAAAAAGATCTTCTTCCTCCATCTCTGCTAAACCTATACTAGACATACCATGTTCTACAGGATCTTCAACTACAGAACCCATGATGGCTGGCTTGTGTGGTTTCATTAAATATATGAAGTTATATATATATATACCTTGAAATTTTTTTGGTGGTGGTAAGTTAAACAGCCTTCAACAAATGTGGTTGGTTTCAAAAGAGTATCTGTAGCAGCTCCTCTAAATTCGATCTACCATAATGCTGACACAGACCTATCCGTGTTCTCTTTCATTTTCAAATGTACTTTTTCAACACTAATAGAAACAATATAGTCATAAGGTATTTTGAAGTAAACACAATATATTGACTACAGAATTTAAAATTAATGTCAAACTACTCAATTTCCAAACTTGGTAGTTAAATATGTCTCCAATGTCCACGCACGTCAGTGAAAACAGCTTCGAAAACAGTATAATACAACTACCTGTCGATAACAGAACAGTGAGAAGCCATCTTAAAATAAAGAAAAGCTCATAATTTAGTCTTAATTGAGGCTTCTCATTCACATCTACCCAAACCATCAAATAAAGTCAAATGAAGTAGACCTACCTACCTCAACAGAAACTGACTATTTTGTACATTTTCTTATATATATATATAATCAAGCAACAGCAAGCTTAAGTCACAACCAACCATGCCAAAAGCAGGACGACTACTCCAATTAGAAAGGTAGATCACAATATTTCTTTCAGTTGCAATTCCAATAACCGACAGCCCTGACCAATAACATCCTGATTCAAGGATTGTTTTCCCCTAAACAAAAGTTTTCAATTAACATCAAAGCTAAATTCCACTAAAATTTGTTCAAGGAGAAAGAAATAAGTCAAAAAGAGAGCCAACACACGAAAGAGTTGCGCTATTTCCACAACAACAACAAAAAGTTCACATTGTACTCAATTACGTACTTGATTTCCAAATTCAGAAGGAACCGCTAAGTTATGAATTCATTGTTAATGGGACCTTGTGAAAATGACTCTATTACACAAAAACACAAACTAGGGAGAAATGTGCTCCTGGGACACAACCCTGCCTGCTACACCTAAATACTAGAAAAAACTGGACACCACATTATCTATGGTTCGTCAAGAGAATCTCGTCTGCAGTGCTGATCTTTTAATAATTGAACCAATCAAGAGTTTTTTCTTTTGATAAGTAATAAGTTTTATTAAATGTATAGAAATGCATCAAGCACGCTGAACCAGTCAAGAGCTACTAGAACATTGCAGACTGAAAGGCAAGATTCAAAAATCTGTCCTGAAATCTCAGTGCCCTTGGAAATAACCATTGGGGCATAAATGGAGAGATAATAAGAAGGATTCTCACAAATCCATTGGGGCTAGACTTCCATACCATAACTAGCTTATAATTAATTTTATCCACATGCCTTCTTGGCAACCAAGTAGATCACGATATCCTAATATCCATCAATGTTGAGACATTCCCAATACACCAAAAAAGTACCACAGCAGCATTGCAAGTTGCATTGATGAATTCCCAATAGGCATCCTTTGCAATCAAAGAGACAATAATATCCATCATCAGCAATGAATTCCCAATACACTTTTAAAGGAATACGGCCATAGATTTAGAAAAGGATGCTAAACAATTTTCATGTCCCTTAAGTTATACTTCATATTGAAAATAACTTTGTACAGAAACATGCTTTAAATTATGAATAAGCTTGTTAATTAGAAACGAATACATTCCCCAACAATAACTAATAATAAAATATTCAGTTTTGCATTTCCAAATCTGGATAAAGCATGAAAAGGTTGGAGGGGTTGGCATAACAAACAACTTACTTCATCATAAACTTTTGCCATTTTTGTTGACTGCAACAACATCAATGTCTCAGCTCTTAGGTCTAAAACTTTGAGATTGGCTATGACTCCTCTTGTTGACTACAAGATCCACAAAATACATTTTTATTCAGTAATTGCACGCAATTGATAAGTCTTGAACCCATGACCATACTCTCCTTCCTGCTCTCACAGGGGTAGGAAGCGACCCCATGAACCCAATCCGACACCATGGATTGGTTTTTTTTTTTTTTTTGATAAGTGACACCATGGATTGGTTTTTAATGGGTTGATAGGTTGTGTTCCATTTGAAACTCAGGTTAGATTGGGTTTAGATTCACAGAAATTTCAACTTGATTAATCTGAACTAGTTAACACTGTTAATATTTTAAAATTTATTTTTATTTAAAAATATAAGTTTACTTTATTTTGAATTTTAATACTTAGCTTAAATTTGTTAGTTAATTTATTTTGGTATTTTACCTTATAAACAAAAATATTTTGGAATTTTAAGATTTTTTGTAAAAAAAATTCGATAGTTGGGGGAGTGAGGATTTGAAACCTGGATGTCTCCATTGGAAACACCTAAGTGTCAACTAAGCCACAAAACTCTTCATAGAATTTAAGACTTAGTTTGATGAAGTTGGAATGTAAGGTTCAATTGTGTAAATTGCAATCATTTATAAAATAAAAGACTTTAATAGTTGAATTAAAGCCATTTTTATTAGGTTTGACAAAAGTGCCCAAACCTAGGAACCCAACCCAACCCAACCCAAGTTGGGTTAGGTTGGTTTTTAGGACTAGCATGGGTGGTCCAGGATTTCTCAACTCAGAGTAGGTGATGCAATGTAGAAAACACGGATAAGGTGTAGAAGAGTAAGAAATTCAATAAACAAATAAATTTTTTTAGGCTCAAAGAGCTCAAGAAATATTCAATTGTGAAATTTCATAAAGTAGATGAGTAAAGACTGCCTACAATGACTCAAAATAGGCTATTTATATTAGCCTTTAGAACCCTAGAATCATAACCCTTCATCTTACATATAACTATAAGTATATAACAAATAAATTTTAGCCATCCAACTACATTAAAAGCTACATGCTAGTCACATGACCTTTTGAAATACTACATAATACTAAATAAAACATGACATCTAGAAATAAAAGACAAAATACTAGAGCACGTCTTTTTTTTTGGGATTAAAATTTTAAATTATTCTACACTAGTTCTCTCCGGGTTGGAGAAGATTTGTCCTCAAGTTCAAACCATCCCCACCTCAATCTCTCGGATGTCCAACCAATCCTTTCTGTCCTCGTATTCTCCTTTGCAAAAAAAATGAATCAATTCGCTACATATAAATCTTTTCTTGCTCATAATAAATCTTGATGAATGAATTTTTATTCTTGTCCTCTTTTTCCATGGTGGAATACGTGAAGCAAATACTAAATAAGAAATGAGGAGTCCATGCATACATTGGTAAACGTCAAATTGCCTCCTCCACAAAGTTTAACCAACATCACTCTTGCATGCCTCTTGTTCATCTTTCCTAATTCTTGTTCAATAAATTCTTCCTGAAAAGGATCAATAATGTTCTCCATTCATTTTTCAAAAGCAAGGTTAACTTATCACCAGGGAAAATTTAAGAGAAACTCATAAACTCTAGTAAAACCATAATGTTGAATGTGTTCAAGCTCTGGGAGATTGAAACTCCATTCAACAAAAGAAAACCTTTCTATTACTAAACAAGCTCATTAAAACATTGAATGATTGCCTACTATAAAATCAATGGCCCTTTGTACTTGAACAGCGAAAGCCAATGTTGTAAATTATGGATCACATTGTATGCATATGACTTTATCTTCATCAAACCCAATCTTGTATCCGTGAGTACTTTTACATAGACACCATATTCAATAACTTGCTGTCAACAGACTTAGTTCAATTGCTTCACTTGAAATACTTTCCAACAACCATGAAGTATCTAAAAATGGTTTTATAGACGCATACAATACAATAACAGTTTTTTGGGCTCCATTTCTTCTCCTGCACCTTGGTAGACCTAATACAATTACTGCCTACTTCTCAGAAGACAATAAGTTGTGGCTAAGGCACTTCCATGGACTAGTTGTTCAGGTCTTGGGTGCTGCTTATGTTTTTGTTCAAGCCTGGACAAGTGCTAAACTTAATTTTCCAGCAATCCCAATGTTCATTGCTGGGACTATCAAGTATGGAGAGAAGACTAGGGCTCTCAGGTCTACAAGCATGGAGCATTTTTGAGACTATGATTCCTCATCCCAACCCTGGCCCCAAATATATCAGATTCATGGTTTCTTCCTGTTCACATCTAATCACACAACCATTGATTCAACCCCCCCTCCCCCCCTTTTCCCCCAAATACTTGTATATTCCCACACTATTAGAAAATAATCACCAAGCCTAGGTAATCATCTTTTTTCGTTCTTTGGACAAGCATGTAAAGGTGTCATTAGACATAATAAGAACAGTAAAATTACAATTTTCGGCCAAGAAAGTTGAAGGAATTAACCAAAAAAAAAAAATCTTATATTTGAACTCATCACAACAAAACCAAATAGCAGAATGGCATTCAATTAATGAAGGACTGTGACCACATATTTCATTTAATAATATCAAGAAAAAACTAAATCCAAATTTTCTTTTATTCTCCTATACTTTCTCAGCAACATAAGTTTCAAATTTCAGCAGCAAACAAGAATTTCTCTAATGAATTAACCGAAATAAAATATGGCATTACTCTATCCAAGTTAACGATAAGCTAAACACAAACCTCTTACTGCCCCCATGGACCAAGGATTGAGGTTTAGGAGGGATATTTTGTGGAGTTTCTATGGTGGGGATATCTGGTATGGCTAAAGGTGCAGGTGCAGAAAAAGGCAGTTTAGACCCCTGAAGAGGTGGGGATTGGGAAGGCAGTGATGGAGGAGGGGGATAGGGATATGTGAAACTCCCAAACAGAGGGGGGAAGCATTGGGGGGGGGGGGGGGGGGGGGGGGGGGGGGTGGTGGTGGTGGAAGGTGGTGGGGGGAGAGGAAAAAGGAAGGGCGGCAAAAAAGGAAAAAAAGATGGTGATGGATGAGTGGGGGGTGAAGGTGTGGTGGAGGAGGGTGGATAGGAGGAGGGATGGGTAGGGGAGGGGGGTGGGGCTGAGTTATCATAGGTGGGAGGGGGGTCCGTAGACTATGCTATGCAAGACATTATCCCTACCAATGATATGCAGGTAAGTTCTCTCTGCTCTCTCTATTCCGCCATTGTTAACCCCGTAATCTAATTGATACGACCATGTGAATTGGGAGGCCTTGTTTTATCTATTGGGGAGGATGGGTTTTGGATTGAAATGGAAGGGGTGGATTAAGGCTTGTGTCACTTCTGTCCGATTTTCAGTCCTAGTAAACCGTTCCCCTAAAGGTTTTTTTGGAACCTCTCGTGGGTTGAGACAAGGTGACCCATTATCCCCGCTTTTGTTTCTCTTGATTATGGAGGTTTTAAGCAGACTTTTGAGGAAGACAGAGGAGAGCAATCTTATTCAGGATTTTCATGTGGGAGCAGTGAATTCTGTTGGTGTGCGTATCTCCCATTTGTTATTTGCTGATGACACTATTTTATTTTGTGATGTTTCTAGGGAACAAATGTTGTCCATAAGGCGGCTGGCATTGTCTTGTTTTCAGGCTTTTACAGGTTTGAAGGTCAATGTTGTGAAAAGTGAGATCGTCCCTGCTGGGGAGGTGAATAATCTAGATGCACTAGCTAATATTCTTCAATGTAGAGTGGGCAATTTGCCTATAAAATATTGGGAATGCCATTGGGAACTTCTTTTAAGTCAGCTTCAATTTGGAATCCCATTTTGGAGAAGATGGAGAAGAAATTATCAGGGTGGAAGCGTCTCTATTTATCAAAGGGTGGTAGGCTCACATTACTGAAGAGTACTCTCTTAAGTCTTCCTACGTATTTTTTCTCTCTTTTTACTATTCCTAAAGCTGTGGCTGCTAGATTGGAAAGTATTAAGAGGAATTTTCTTTGGGGGTCTTCCAAGGGGAGTTTCAAACACCCTTTGGTGGCTTAGGAAAAGGTGTGTCTACCCATGGGTTTGGGCGGTTTGGGGATAAGAAGTGTGGTGTCGTTTAACCAAGCTTTATTAGGAAAATGGCTATGGAGGTATGGTCATGAAATTACCCACCTTTGGCGGAGAGTAATCTCTACAAAATATGGTGAGGGCCAAGGGGGATGGATTTCTAAAGTTTGTAGGAGGGCTCATCAATGTTGTTAAAAGCGCGCTTAAGTGCAAAGCGCAAAGCCCTTGGGGCTTTTTCCCTCTAAAGCGAAGCGCCCTCACAAAAGGGCGCTTTTTTGGGCTTTTTGTAAATTTTTTTTTTTGTAAATCCTGATTTGATTTTTAGCCATTAGATCTAAATATGTTTGATATAAGCCATTGATTTAATACATAAAAACTAATAGTGTGGTGTGCTACCATACACCTAAGCCTATCTCTTTAGATATTTTTGAACTTTTAACCACAACCACACAAACAAACACTAAATCAGACACTCACAAAGATCACATTACTTAACATTCTAGTACTTTTTAGCCTTTGCCTTCTTGGTTCTATACTTCTATTTTGATTCAACCATGTTTTGTAATCATGGCCATCAAATATCATGGTTGCATATAATTTGTAAAGCACAATAGAATTATATAAATGTTATATAAATTATATAAAATGTTTTATTGTAATTTATATGATTAATTGATCACTTGATTGTTGTATTGATCATTAATAATTTTTTTTTAATTTATAAATTTTTTTTTTTTTTTTTAAATGTGCGCTTCACATCGATTAGGCACGCGCTTGCGCTTTGCGCTTTGCGCCTAGGCTCCAGGAGGCCTTTGCGCTTAAGTGCGCTCAACGCTTTTAACAACACTGGGGCTCATGGATGTGGTCTTTGGAGAAGCATTCATGAAGGGTGGGAGAGTTTCTCTAAGCATTTGTCTTTTGTAGTGGATGATGGCACTCGTATCCGCTTCTGGCATAATAGGTGGATTGGTGATAATACCCTAAAAAACCTCTACCCGGAGATCTACATGTGTTCAGCAGCCAAGGATGCTTGTATTTGAGGTTTTGTGGACTCCAGAGGGGGGTACTGTAAGAGTGTGGGATTTAAGGTTTTATAGAGCTTTTGAAGACTAGGAGCTAGCTGCATCTTATTCTCTCCTTCAGTTCATCCAATCTCGTATTCCTCAGGGTGATAGGAGCAATAGTCTTTGTTGGCGGCTAAAATGTGATGGTAAGTTTGACCCTCGGTCTTACTACCATGCGATTCGAGGTTCTCCAGATTCTTCATTTCCTTGGAAGGGTGTTTGGAAACCAAAGGTTCCTAAGCGAGTGGCTTTCTTCTTGTGGATAGCTACTCATGATCGGATTCTCACTTTGGATAATCTCATGCTTAGGGGTCGCCCTTTGGCAAATCAGTGTTGTATGTGTTGTTGTGATGGGGAATCGATGGACCACCTTTTTCTTCATTGTCTTGTTAAACTTACCTTATGGACTTTTATGCTTCAAGCTTTTGGTATAAATTGGGTTATGCCAGGATCGGTGGCAGGATTGTTATTTTACTGGCATCAGTGGCTTGGGAAGCACAAATCGAGCGTCTGGAATTTGATTCCAGGCTGCTTAATGTGGACTATTTGGTTGGAACGAAATCATTGTTCCTTTGAAAACACTGAGAAGACGGTGGATGAATTTAAAGGTTTTATGCCAACGTAGTCTTTTTGAGTGGTCTCGGTGTTGGGGATTTACTGATTATTCTTCTCTCTCTGAGTTTATGTTGTCCCTTAGATTAGTTTCCTGATTTCCTTCTCTTTTGCTGTTTGTTTTATCTTTTTCTTGTTGTTCATTATCATGAACAACTTGTACTATTTCCTATTTTTTCATTAATAATAGTTTTCTGATTACCTATCAAAAAGAAAAAATTCATAATTGTTGATGGGACCTATTACAATTGGTGCAGAATATAAGTAGCATAATTGGTGTATTAATAAATACATTATGTTTTTCCAATCACAACTTATAAACTTAACAAGAAAATAGTGGGAATTGGGACCAAGTGAAAATCCTTTTTCTTTTTTTAAATTGAAGACTTATTTATAGAATTACACAATTACCACAAACAGGTAAAAGTGTAATTGGGAAGTAGAGGCATTTTGAGACAAATCAATTTATCAGTTTAAACTTTAAATATTATATATCCCCTCCTCTATGCAGCTTCATTTCTTAAATCACCCATTGCTAGATTTCAACTAAACGCTCACTCAATAAGGAAATTCCTTATCTCATTCCACTACATTAGTAGGGAAGCCATCAAGTACATTTCCCAAACTGCCTTCATCGCCAAATGGAGTCACTTGAGCTCTGTTTAAACCATTGAAGTGAAAGCAATATTGAATTTTACAACAAAAATTACAGGAAATGACATAAAATGTTATGGTATTTGTTAGTGTAAGACAAATGGTAAACATCTAAAGAGCAACTGTGGTCTGAAAGAAAATATCCTAACGAACAGGCCAATGACTTAGGCAAATTATCACAATAATCTTATCTAAGCTGTTTCGAGAAGAGAAGATAACAATTTATGACACAAAATAGTAGATTCTCTCCAAACAGTGTCAAATAATAAACCAGCACGTGGGCACAGATTTCTCAATCTAGTTCAGCCTCACTTTCTCTTGTTTTGGTGCTCAATGTTATAACTCAAATACATTATAACAAGTAATCACATTACACATGTAACTCCAACGCCAAAATAAAAATCAATCGGCTTCGAAAATTCAATAATAAACACACCAATGTAGCTAAGCATTCACCTAAAAACTCAGACAATTCATTTACAAATAACATATTCATTTCCTCCATATCAAACGCCCATTATAGCACAAAATTATAGCATTACGATCAATATCAATTATAAGCCAAAAATTACATCTAACAAAAGGTTTTTTTTTTTTTTTCTCTCTCTATTAAACAGAAATTTCAATACCAAACAGCGAATTCCAAAACCAAATCCCACTAGAATATAACAAGCAACGAGAACAGAGTGTAAATCAAGAAACATGCATACGCTATTAAGCTGCGATGCTCGTCGCCGCCATCAGCGAGCGCAACCATGAGTGCCGTGGAAACCCTGGTCGCCCAGAACACGAAGATCCCGGCGATCGAGAACCTGACCCCACCGATTTGAGGCAGGAAGAGCGACACGGCCGAAAAGATCACCACCGGCAAGAGACAGTAGCCAATCACGCTCGTGCAGGTGTGCAGGTCCAGGTTACCGTTCCTTCCGGCGAGCATGTTGTACACCACGTAGAGGAAGATAGAGGAGACGACGATCCAGCCGAGTATAACGCCGAATTGGAGCTTACCGGCGAGTAATTGGAAGAGGCAGAGTGACATGTAGAGGAGGATCGGGCCGGATAGATCCGAGTCCTTGTGTACGACCGGGTTGACCCGGAACGGGTTGAGAATCGACTTGGTTTTATTCCAGATTTGCTCCGGGTGGATCCCGAGCTCGTCGAGCAAGGGTTCTTCGTCCTCGAAGCTACCACTTCCGGGCATAGAGCCACCTCCTCCGCCGATAGGACCGCCGTAGATAGAGGCTGAGGAAGTGGAGGCCGCTGCGGATCCGATATCGAATGACATGAAGGGGATGCTGGAGCTCGAGGGTCTCTGTGGCTGAAACGGTGCCGTTGGGACTCTCCTTTGCTGAACGCTGGTGCCGGCCACCGGATTTGCGCCGGACGGGAAAACCACCGGCGGTACTGCGAACTCCCTCGTCATTTTTTTTAGGGTAACGGAGAGAATTCAATTTGCTACAACAGTTCAGTTTGTTGTTTTTATTTTTGTGCATGAGGGCAATTTTGACATTTTGTGCTGAAAGTTTATCAATTCAGGTGGGTTTTAACTTTCAACGGCACGATGTTTGAGAGGTGACGTTTCTTGGGATACGGTATTACCTTCTTGCCCCTCGAAAGGAAAAACGAATTACTTTGCCTTTCATGAGAAGAAACGCGTCTCTTGATACGTCGAGTGGGAAGCACGTGGTGTCCAAATGTAAATTATGGTGAATAAATGTAAATTACATTTAAATTTTGCACCAAAATATTATTTTGGTCCTAAATTAAAAGTTTCTTTTTCCTCTATAAATTTTAAAAATTTCTGTTTTCATTATTGAATTTGTAAAGTTTTTTTTTTTTTTTTAAAGTTTAGAGACACAAAAATAAGGATGAAAAAATAATTTCAGGATTAAAAAAATATTTTAAAGTTTATAAATGAAAGTAAAACATTTTTAATAGTTTAGAAAAAAAAAAACTTACTTTTATATAATTTAGGAACAAAAAAAGAACTTGTTAAAGTTTATAAACAAAAAATAAATTTTTGATAAAGTTTAAGCATTAAAAATAATATATTACCCTAAATTTTACTAGTATAGTGTAAGGACTCAATTTGGAAAGGCTCTCGAAAATAAGAAAGAAAAGTGGTCCAACAAGCCCAAACAATAAAATTTTTAGAGAGTGGGAGAAAGAACTAGTTCTACTCGACAGAAAAGACTATGATCCTTGTGCAACAAAAGTCCCTCGTAATGTCATCCTCTTTCACGTTATATACCACGTTCCTCACCTTACTTTCACCGTACACGTGTAGATTCTATCCTGAGAACTCATTTCTATCCCATCTAACCACCCCCAGAATCTCCAACTAGCAACCATAAGGCTGCTTGATCACTGTTCAGGCATCACCTCCACATTAATGCGGCCAGAGAGTTAGCTGGGAAGCATTTAATGTGGATGTAGCAGCGTCAGAAGATATTTGTTGCCTCCACTATCCCATATTCGTTTCTCAATTAAAATACAGTCTTGTGGACTATCCAGGGTAACAAGATAGTGGCATCGACCTCAGACTATCGTTCTGAGGTGGACCTTCTCCTCGGACACATTTTGGACTTTCCTGTGCAAACCTCACCTCCTCTTCTTATGTTATTCGTATCATGCCTTTATTTAGTCATCCTCGGACGGATTACCATCCTTGGATTGGGCCACTGGGCCGTAGGCCCAATTCCTACGAACTTACTAATACCTCCTTGTATAACAGGCCCCACAATAACCCCTCAAAATCTTGCTTTTTGTCACCTCGGCAGAAGGGAGATTTTGATATATTGTCATCATCCCCTTTTTTTAACCTCTAGAACGCCTTTCTACCTGCCCAAGGCGCACTTCTGACGTTTCGGCGTCAGGAGCATGCCCTCATTAAATTATGGCGGCCTCTTTGTCCCCCACGTTCAACGGCAAGATGCCAATCTAACAGTGGAGGGTTTTCAGTATTTATGAGCGGGATTTTTCCTGCCTACAATTTCTGCGCCACTATAAATAACTTTTCAAATCAACTTTCTTTCCAGTTACAACAATCACATTATCACAGCGTACATTCATTGAACCTGTCGCTCTCTTTTGCCTCATCGTGCGTTCATAAATACCACAACCCTGTCCGAGTACTTCCTTTTAAACCTGTAAGTCTCCTCGAACCTTCTTAGTTCTCATTCCCTTTTTTGTTAACTTTTCTTCATAACTTTTAGAGAATGGGTAGGTTTAAAAGTCTGGTTGAGTCCGAGGAGGATATAGAGACATTTAGATCTAAGTATAAGATTCCTTCAACAGTGGGTATGAGATATGCTTTCCCAGAAACATGGGTAAACGATAGGAAGACAGGGGAAGTGGTCATCCCTATGATCGCTTTTATAGAAGGAGGGATGACCATTCCTATGGGTAATCTCACCAGAAGTTATCTTAGATTCTTTAGGATATCTCCCACACAATGTGCTCCCAATATGTTCAGGGTGCTAGGGAGTATAGAAGTCCTAAACGAGAAGATGAACCTAGGCTTGACCCATCACGACGTGAATTGGATGTACAATCTTAATCACCTGAAGGGTCAGGGCTACTACCTTAAGTCTAGGCACCTTGAAGTCAGGTTAATCCAGTGTCTCCCTACATCGAATAAGGGCTTAAAAGATGACATTTTAATCTTTTCTGGGGAATGGCATGATGGTCTGCCCTGTCCGACTAGAGAGGGAAAACCAGGTGGGGTTTTTGGTTATAAGCATGTATAATTTAGATTGTATTCTTTATTTCAAATTATTCTTGTTTCTGACAAAATTTTCCTCTTGTTTTAATGGCTTTGCAGACAAGCACGCTACCAGACCTCAGTTCAGACTAGTCAACAGGGAGAGTTTAGACAGACTCTTGCGATCCGAGGTATATGTGAACCCATCTGACGGCCAACTGAGAGCAACACATATAATCCTTGGGTACAAGCCTATTTCCGCAACGTTTCAAGCTCCCAAGTGGGCGTTCCAATTCCTACAAAGACACCTTTTACTCAGCCGCTACACGTGGCCACTCTTTCTGTAGGGGCTTCTTCATCGCAATCTATTCCTCAAGAAAGAAAAGAGGAAGAAGAAAGAGAAGAAGAAGAAGAAGGAACTTCAGAAGGAGTTGTAGAACTGTTGTATTCTGCAGACGAGTTCGAAGTATTCAACCAACCCCTATCTCCCAAGGTAATTTTTGACGAAATGGGCATCCAAAGAAAGTGTCAGAGGAGTTTGATGGAAGTGATCGAAGGCCAGCCTGGAAAGGGTGCGCTGGGGAAGTCAACTCAACCCAAACTTCCCCTTCCTCCCAAATCTCCTCTTCCTCCTTCTCAACCATCCCAACCACCTATGATCAAACCTAATGATCCGAGAAGGAGGAGAGATTCGAAAGATAAGGAAGTGGTGGAAGCTGGGAGGTCCCGTCCTACTCTTGAAGATGAGGCTCAACGAGCTGCGAAGCAGCAAAAGGTTAGCCATGGACCTCAACGAGTCGCGGGAAGGACAACTACTCAGTCCTCGAAGCCTGAGGCTTGGCTCCCCGCACCCATGCTCGGTGGTGAGCCCCTGAGGGAGGATGCATCACTTAGGGATTTCAACGGCGGAATTGGGTGTTGCATTGCCTCGGCCTTAGAGGAAACCCTCTTACTTCCCAAGGACATGACAGAATTGAGAGGCATAAGGAAGAACGAGATTTTCCTAAATGCTAAAAGATATCTAAGCATGGTATGATACCTTTCTTACTTTTTTTTCTTTAATTATAAATGTCATACACACAACTTTATTTATTGTATCTCTAACTCCCTTTCCTCTAGGCCGTCCAAGCCACTTTCAGGATGGAGGAGATAACTAATTCTTATGGCTAGCAACTAGATGATGAGAGGAAGAAGTGAGCCACAGCTGTGCAAACACTCACTATTGCTGAACAAAGCAATGTGTAGCGGAAGAAGAAGTTAGCCGAGGAAGAACACGCTCGGAAGAGTGCTGAGTCAGTTTTGGAGAACACTCAAAGGCAGGTCAAGGACCAGAGGAAGCGTCTGCGCGATGCTAATGACCAGCTGGCAACTTCCCAGGAACAGATATCAAATCTGAAGAAATAACTGGAGGAAGCCCATAGGCTCAGAGACCAGGCTGAAAAAGCAAAGGCTGAGGCTGAACAAGAAAAAGACAAAGCCGAACAGGAAGGATATGACATCAGCGTAGCTGAAACGGAGGATAAATTCCGGGTTGAGGTGCCAGCTGTGTGCCGAGTATACTATGCCCAGACTTGGACAGAGGCTCTCAACCGAGCTGGGGTTGAGCCTTCTTCCGAGTTGAGAAGGCCAGAAAATGTTTATTTTCCTCCGGCTATACGAGTCTTAAACCTTTCTTCTCAGCCAAAGGATGCACCCTCCACAGTTGCTGATTCGGCCAAAGAATCCCAAATTCAGAATCCTCCCCCTCTCAATCAGTAGGAGCAACCCGAAGTGCTTGAAGTTGCAAAAGACATTTCTTCGAACAAAGCAGCAGAGGGGCCTAAAGATGGAGCAGCGTCTCAAGGCTTTGAACAGGCTTTGGCTTCAACCATCTTACCTGTTGGAGGAGTTCAAAAGGAAAAAGAAAAAGATGTTCCTCTTGAAGCATTTGGCAAATCTCTCCAACCTAAGCTCCAAATAAAATTAAAACCATAGTTAACCTAGTTAAATTTTCTTTATTTTCCATTTTATTTATCTTTTGAGGACATTTTGAATGTGATGTATATTTTTCCTTTTATTACATTTATATAAGATGTTATTGCTTTATCTATCACTTGTGCAATTTTCTGTGCAAATATTCTTTGTTCTTACATGATCGCATGAAAGGGAAATTGGATACTACAAGGTAAAACTTAACTTTATGTATGCTAGTCAGACCCCAAAGTGGACCATAACTGTGAATTTTACAACACTACCAATGCTTGCTTTTAATTCATTAAAAAATGTCCAAAGTTGGAGAAGACATTCTAAATGTTTAAACCAGCGAGGTACTGGGCACCTTAAAATGCTTTAAGTGAGGCTCATGGAGTTTGCTTTGATATACTATTTTAATTGCACGGACCCCATTTAAAAAACACTGACTTCTACTAAGTTTGTTGTCTAAACAATTTGTTATACCCTATTTTTTGTTTAACACTTCGATAGATATGAAAATGTATTAATTTTCACTAAGTTTGTGGTTCGAGGACCTGACATAATTTAGTTTCTGTTTAATACTTCAAAGGATGTCATAGTGTATTAATTTTCACTAAGCTTGTGGTCCGAGGGTCTGACATAACTTAGTTTCTGTTTAATACCTCAAAGGATGTCATAGTGTATTAATTTTCACTAAGCTTGTGGTCCGAGAGCCTGACATAACTTAGTTTCTGTTTAATACCTCAAAGGATGTCATAGTGTATTAATTTTCACTAAGTTTGTGGTCCGAGGACCTGACATAACTTAGTTTCTGTTTAATACCTCAAAGGATGTCATAATGTATTAATTTTCACTAAGTTTGTGGTCCGAGGACCTGACATAACTTAGTTTCTGTTTAATACTTCAATGGATGTCATAGTGTATTAATTTTCACTAAGTTTGTGGTCCGAGGACCTGACATAACTTAATTTCTGTTTAATACTTCAAAGGATGTCATAGCGTATTAATTTTCACTAAGTTTGTGGTCCGAGGACCTGACATAACTTAGTTTCTATTTAATACTTCAATGGATGTCATAGTGTATTAATTTTCACTAAATTTGTGGTCCGAGGACCTGACATAACTTAGTTTCTGTTTAATACTTCAATGGACTTAGAAGCACAAGTTGCAGAATTAGGACAAATTGTAAAAGGAAGTAAAACAGAATTGTTCTTATTAATAATAATACCTCCTTAGGTTGCTTACATTCTAGGGATGGAGTACAGTTTTTTCGTCCAAATTTTCTAAGTAATAAGCACCTACTCCCGCTATAGATGTGATACGATACGGTCCTTCCCAATTAGGCCCCAACTTTTTCCAGGCTGGATTTTTGGTAGTTCCCAAGACTTTTCTCAACACCAAATCTCCTGAGGCTAACAGGGGATTTTTTAGAAAATAACAATAAAATCCAAACAATATCATAAGTTAGGCAACGTTTGAAACTATATTGATTTATAACAATTCGAGTTCAGAGAAATCGATTTCACTGTTCATATGCCTACTTTACACGCGGCTGAGGTGGAAAAGTTATCCACGTAGGCCAAAAAATCGAGTTCACTGGACTCGTTTTCTATACACAAAAATCGAGTTCACTGGACTCGATTTTCATACATGGAAATCGAGTCCACTGAACTCGTTTTCCATGTATAGATTTCAACGAAGAACAACGATACCCAAGCGCCGATTCTGAGCAACGATGCCGACGAACCTAGGCGTCGATGCAAACCCAGTGGAGGAGAGAAGAACACGAAACCCAGGTGGGTTTGATTTGTTTTGGATTTGATTTTTTCATGGGTTTTGGGGCTTGGAAGTGGAGAAACCCAGGCAGCATTTGGGGAAAAAAAAGGAAAGGGAAGAACACGTAAAAAATTCGTGTAAGGTTTTTTGCTGGGTATACTAAAATCGAGTTCAGAGGACTCGGTTTCCATTAAGCTAAACCGAGTCCTCTGGACTCGATTTCAATGAAGAAAAAGTGAGTTCTTTGGACTCGATTTCCGGCCTACGTGGACACTTTGTTCAGCTCAGCTTCTGGTGCGATGGGAAATCGAGTGCAATATACTCGATTTATACATCAAAATCGACCACTTTGAAGTCGAATTGTTAGAAACCAAAATAGTTTCAAACCTTGGTTAACTAATAATATTGTTTGAGTTTTATAGTTATTTTCTAAAAAAATCCAGCTAACGGCCTCAACTTGACATTTGCATCATAACCTTGTTTTAGCTTGTGTTGGTAGTAGGCCAATTGAACCATCGCATTCTCTCATCGTTTGTCTATCAAGTCTAGATTCTTCTTCAACAGTTCATCATTTCCATCCGAGGTAAAAATACTAGTCCTTAGTGTGGGAAAACCCGTTTCGAGAGGAATCACAGCCTCAGCCCCATAAGTCATTGAAAATGGGGTTTTCCCTGTTGACCGTCGAGGTGTTGTTCGATATGTCCAGAGGACATGTGGCAGCTCCTCCACCCATCTTCCCTTTGCATCATCTAACCTCTTTTTAAGCCCACCAACTATGACCTTGTTGACAGCCTCGGCCTGCTCATTTTCCTGTGGATATGCCGGAGTGGAATATCTGTTTTTTATTCCCAAATCGGAACAATACTTTCTGAAAGCCTTGCTGTCAAATTGAAGACCATTATCCGAGATGAGAGATTGAGGAATCCTGAATAGAGTAATGATATTTTTCCAGACAAACCTCTTGACATCCACATCCCTGATATTGGCCAGAGACTCAGCCTCGACCCACTTCGTAAAATAGTCTGTGCCAACCAGCAGATATTTTTTATTTCCTACTGCTTTAGGGAAAGGACCAATGATGTCCAAGCCCCACTGAGCAAAAAGCCAAGGACTAGAAAGCGAATTAAGAACGCCCCCTGGCTGATGAATGTTCAGTGCGAATCTTTGACATTGATCACATTTCCTAACATACTCCTGTGCTTCTTTTTGCATACCTGGCCACCAACGAGTAATTGCCCGGTGAGATAAAGATCTCCCTCCAGTGTGACTTCCACAAATCCCTTCATGTAGCTCTTCTAAAAGTGCCTCTGATGCTTCGGAATGTACACAAAGCAGATATGGCCCAGAGAAAGAGTGTTTATATAACTTTTTGTCCTCGGACAGCCAAAACTGAGGAGCCTTCCTTCGCACCTTTTCAGCTTCTGATTTGTCCTTGGGCAGTATATCCTTCTCAAGGAATAGCAATAGAGGATCCATCTAACTGCGCGCCGAATTGACTTGATTAACCTGAAGTGAGTCCCCTACTATTGGGGTGGGTGTGTTTAAGTCTTCAACCATTATCATTCGGGGTAAGTTTTGCGCCGAGGAGGTAGCAAAGTTAGCCAAAGAGTCTGTATGGGCATTTTCGCTCTTAAGGACATGGGTTACTTCAAAACATTCAAAATTTCTTGCATACGCCTAACCTGGCCCAAGTACTCCTGCATTCTTGTGTCCCGAGCTTCCAACTCACCTCTAACCTGACCCACGACCAGCCTTGAATCCGAGAAAATCTCCACTGCCTTTCCACCTAGTTTCCTGACCATCACCATCCCATTTAATAAAGCTTCATACTCTGCCTTGTTATTAGTAGCTGAGAATCTCAACCTTAAAGACTTCTCGATAATGACCTTTTCAGGAGATATCAGAACCAGCCCCACTCCTGACCCCCGCTGGTTTGCTGCTCCATCCACATACACTTTCCAGGGTGAGGCATGTTGCACGGAGATAAGGCCAACTGATTTTTCATCCATGCCTGGTGGACTTGTTTATATTTCTTCAGGGCCATTAGCAAATTCGGCCACCAGATCGGCGAGAATTTGTCCCTTCACAGAGGTACGAGACATATATTTAATATTAAAAGCCCCTAGAATTGTGCCCCACTTGGCAACCCTACCAGTGTAGTTTGCACTCCAAAGTATTGCCCTGAGCGGATACTGAGTGAGGGCGACCACAGTGTGTGCCTGAAAATAATGAGGAAGTTTCCTTGTAGCGTATACCACTGCCAAAATGGCATTTTCCAATGGCAGATAACGTACCTCAGCCTCATGAAGCGACTTGCTCACGTAATAAACTGGCCGTTGTACGCCATTATCTACTCGTATCAAAACAAAACTAATCGCATAAGTGGTTATCGCCAAGTAGGAAAAAAGGACCTCATCCACCTCGGGGCTAGACATAATAGGTGGCCAAGATAGATATTCCTTAAGCTGCTAAAATGCCAGGGCGCACTCCTCTATCCATTCGAATCCCTTCCACTTGTGGAGTAAAAGGCAAAAAAGGTTTGCACCTATCCGTCGACCTAGAGATGAATCTATTCAAAGCAGCGGTCATCCCCGTCAATCTCTAGACCTCCTTGGGATTCCGAGGTGCTTGTAAGCTACTTATGGCTCTGATTTAATCGGGGTTCACCTCAATTCCTCGGTCAGTCACCATATAGCCCAAAAACTTCCCCGAGCTCACCCCGAATGCACATTTGGACGTGTTCAGTCGCAATTTGTGTTTCCTTAAAATCTCAAAAGTATTGGTAAAGTCTGTCACATGCTCAGTCACTACCCTGCTCTTCACAACCATATCATCAATATAGACTTCGATGCTCCTGCCCAACTGTGGCTCAAACATCTTCGTCATCATCCGTTGGTAAGTAGACCCTGCATTCTTCAGGCCAAAGGGCATCACCTTGTAGTGATAATTTCCAGTGGGAGTGAGAAAAGCGGTCTTTTCCTGATCATCCAATGCCAGTGGGATTTGATGATAGCCCTGAAAGGCATCCAAGAAGCTCATTCAAGGGTGGCCTACTGTTGCATCCACCAGTTGATCTATACGGGGCATAGGGAAAGGGTCTTTTGGACAAGCTTTATTAAGATCCGTAAAATCAATACATACACGCCATTTTCCATTTTTCTTTTTCACCACGACTGTATTAGCCAACCATTGAGGGTAAAACACCTCCTTGATAGCCCCTGCCTGTTTGAGTTTGGTCACCTCGTCCCTGATTGCCTCGGCATGTGCTTTGGATGGACGCTAAGGTGGCTGTTTCTTCGGAATAACAGAGGGATTAACATTCAAATGATGGCAAATGAAGTCTGGGTCCACCCTTGGGGCTTCGTAAGCATTCCATGCAAACACGTCAATGTTTCTCCTAAGGACCTCAACTAATTGTTCCTTCTCCGCCACAGGCAACTGTGCCCCGACCTGAAAGAACTTATTTGGGTCATCCCCCACACTTACCCTCTCCAAATTCTCACACTCCACCCCCCGGCAGATGTGCTTAAGAGGGTCGCCGGAGCCTTTGACTGCTACAAATCATTCTCGGCCGTGGCTGAAGTGTCTGTCTCTAACCGATGTTGAATAGCCGTTATCAAGCATTGCCTAGCCATGGTTTGATTTCCCAATATCTCTAACACCTGGCCTCCCGATGGATATTTCACCTTCTAATGAAGGGTAGAAGAGACAACCCCTAAGGTATGCAGCCAGGGCCTACCCAAAATAGCCGTGTACGGAGAAAAAGCATCTACCATAATAAAATCCACCTCCACCACGTCTGAGCCAGTCTGCACAGGCAATCTAATCATGCCCATTGGAATGACCGATTTGCCTTCAAAACTCACCAACGGGGAGCTATAGGCTGTCAGATCCTGGGGTCTCAAATTCAGCCCCTTATACAGGTCGGGATACATCACTTCGGCTGCGCTCCCCTCATCAATCATGACCCTTCTCACATCATACCCCCCGATTCTAAGTGTAACCACCAAAGCGTCATCATGTGGTTGTATGGTTCCTCTCTTATCCTTCTCTGAAAAGCCCAAAACCAGCGATGCATCCAATCTGGCTCTCTTCGGCATTGAATTGGATCCCTCATCCAAATAATGAGACACAAACATTACCCTGGAGGGGCAGGATCCGGTTCTACCCGGGGCGGCAAATATAACGTGTATCATACCTAAGGGGGGTCCTGAAGAAGTATCCCCCCGAAATGTCGAACCTGTCTGACTTCCTCGGCCACTGGAATGATGTAGCAACTGGGTCAATTTCCCTTCTCGGACCAGCTGATCCAAATGATCCCACAAATTCCTACAATCTTCAGTAGTGTGTCCATGATCCTGGTGATACTGGTAGTAAAGATTCTGATTACGTTTCGCAGGATCCCCTGCCATTCTATTGGGCCACTTAAAGAACAGCTCATCCTTTATCTTCTCCAGAACCTGTTACACTAGTTCTCGGAACACGGCGTTAACCACCTGGGAATTAACAGATCCTGGTTGCCCCCCAAAATCCTTCCGAGGTCGGTTATTATTGTACCGGTCCGACCTGAAATCCCTCCTCTCCTGAGGGACTACCTTGGACTTTCCTCTACCCTGTATCTGATCCTCCTCTAACCTTTTATACTTGTCAATCTGATCCATAAGTTGGCGCACATTGGTAACAGGTTTACCAGTCAGAGACTTCCTTAGATCATGCTCGGTTGGCAGACCAGCCTTAAAAGTATTAATGGCCACGTCATCATAGGCCCTGTCTACTTCGTTGAACATTTCCCAGTATCTATCAGAATAGGCTTTCAGGGTCTCCCCCTCTCGCATAGACATGGACAATAATGACCCCTAGGGTTGAGAAACCCTCCTGCAGGTGATAAAGCGGGCAACAAAAGCCTGGGTGAGCTTTTCAAAGGAGCCAATGGAATTTGCTCTCAGACTATTGAACCATCTCATCGCCACTAGGCCGAGGCTAGAAGGGAAGACCTTACACATCAAGGCCTCGTCCTTAGCATGAACAGCCATTCTTTGACTGAAATGGCTAACATGTTCCACTAGATCTGTCTGACCATTATAAATGGTGAACGTGGGTTGATGGAATCGCTGAGAAAGATCTGCATCCTCAATGCGTTGCGTGAAGGGTGATTTTGAAACCTGACTCAAAGCTTTGTTTAGGGCGTCATTCCCCAAACCCTGGCGAGGCGGACTCTTATCCTCTTGTCTGCAGTGTTGCTCCTCATCATAGGAAAAAGATTCACTGGGCAGAGTTCTTGACCTTCGCCTATAACTGGTGTCATCTGACTCTTCAAAAGATTGCTTGGAGTGGTGAGACCTACGCTTTCGTCGCTCGTGTCGCAATTCCCTTTTCAATTTGCTAATCTCACGTTGCATGTCCTTGTCATTCTTTACATGGGAAATAAGGCTTTTCCCCCGAGAATGACTTCTTTCAGTGTAGGTTGTCCGCACACTTCCCTCGCGATCCCCCTTTGTTCATGGATTACCAACGAATTATCATGCTGAGACCCCCTGGACTCTGCCTGGTGTGGATTAACATCTGTCTGCTGTGGGTCCACCACGGGCTGTTGCAGTGCTCCCCCTTCCATCTTAACCGCTGCACTCGCCTTTCCCTACAAATGATCAAGTTCTCCCCACAGACGGCGCCAATTGTAAGCACTCAATTTGGAAAGGCCCTCGAAAATAAGAAAGAAAAGTGGTCCAACAAGCCCAAACAATAAAATTTTTAGAGAATGGGAGAAAGAACTAGTTCTACTCGACAGAAAAGATTATGATCCTTGTGCAGCAAATGTCCCTCGTAATGTCATCCTCTTTTACGTTATATACCACGTTTCTCACCTTGCTTTCACCGTACACGTGTAGATTCTATCCTGAGAACTCCTTTCTGTCCCATCTAATCACCCCCAGAATCTCCAACTAGCAACCATAAGGCTGCTTGATCACTGTTCAAGCATCACCTCCACATTAATGCGACTAGAGAGTTAGCTAGGAAGCATTTAATGTGGAGGTAGCAGCGTTAGAAGATATTTGTTGCCTCCACTATCCCATATTCGTTTCTCAATTAAAATACAACCTTTTGGACTATCCAGGGTAACAAGATAGTTGCATCGACCTCGGACTATCGTTCTGAGGTGGACCTTCTCCTCGGACACATTTTGGACTTTCCTGTGCAAACCTTACCTCCTCTTCTTATGTTATTCGTATCATACCTTTATTTAGTCATCCTCGGACGGATTACCATCCTCGGATTGGGCTATTGGGCCGTAGGCCCAATTCCTACGAACTTACCAATACCTCCTTGTATAACAGGCCCCGCATATAGATTTCACACTTAAATTTTGAAATTGTATTCATCTTGATTTTTACACTTTAAACATTTTTATGACGATATTTTACGTTTGATTTTATTTTTACATTGACCTTATGTCTATTTAGTTAGTAATATCACTCCAATGATATTTAATATTCAAATTACCAATAAAAATAAACAAAATAATGAATATAAAAATGAAATTAAACATAAAGGTCAAAATTTTATAATAAATATTTAAAATGTAAATAATTCCAAATTTTGAGAACTAAATTTATACTTTCATATATAAATTTTATAATTTATTTTTGGTAGATGACTCTTTTATATATATATGTGTGTGTGTGTGTATTATTTCAAGTGATGGTTATGATTCAAAATGAAAACAATTTCAATTTTTTCATAAAAAAACTAATTAGTTTTATTGAGAATTATAAGGACCAAAAAATTTGTAGCCCAAGGCCGCTTAGAGTAATGGGTTGTACCCTTCAAACTTGGCCCAAATTAATAAAATTTGTAAGGGAGGTAAAGAATAACAACAATGGGCTCTGCCTGAGGATAGCTACAAGGAAGAATCAGGTTTGTATTAAAAAACAAATAAGTATTAGACTCTACACAAGGGCGCCCGAGGAGATTGAATTTGTATAAAAAGTGGTACTGTTTACTTTCATCTCCAATGTTCTTCTTTCTGTTTCTTTTTCTCTTTTTTCCGATCCCCTTTTCCAATGCTTTCTCCTTTTCTTATATACCTCTACCTCGATCACATCTTCACCATCAATTTCTACCTAACCTCTCTCCTTTTTTGACACTTGTTACCTTTCACATCTGAAGAAGTTGGTGTACGGAATCTGCCTAGCTGTGGCTCACACTGTTCAGGTCACTTCCTCATCAATACGACTGATAAAGTTGTTGTCTATCATTTAATGCCGATGCAACAGGCTACACTAGGCTAGAAGCTTCCCTACTGTTCACTGACTTCCACTCTCTTTAGATCCTAGCTCCCGATTAGAATACCACAAAGTACCATGACTCATTTCGTCTCCTCCTCGGGCGGCTTCCCCCCTTTGGCTCGTGGCTTCTAGCATTACCATGTCAATGCTGCGACCTTTCAACTTCATTCTCGGTCCTCGGGCCAAATGCTGTGACCTTTCAACTTCATCCTCGGTCCTCGGACACCCACAAGAATAATCAAACATAAACATCAAGTATAATTTTTTTTAAATGTATAGTTTAATTAAAAGCAAGCATAAATTATTTTCCTAGAGTACATAAATAAATAATAGCTATACTTGGAACTTTGGCAACCAATTTTTAATAATTTTATAGAATAAAGATTAATGAAAATATCATGCTTCTCCCCTAATATATTTCTTTTTTTATAGTAGGTAGACTTTTGTTAAGTATTGAATGTTCAACTTTTTCTTGATAATAAAAGTAAAATGTTTAAGTTTAACTTAAGCTAAAACCAAACCTACAACCAATATTTGAGCTCAAGCTCATAAAAAAATCCAAAAACTAGAGCTTAACTTGATTTATTAGTTAAGTCGAGCTCGACCTCAATATCCAATTAAAGTACATTATCAAGCTTGATATTCATTAGCAAGATATGAGTTTATTTTTAAAGCATATATCAAACTTATTACTAAGTCCATAATTGAGCCTAGGCTCAGGATGTTTTAAAAAAAAAAAAAAAAATTATAAATCAAGTCTTATTGCTCATAGGTTTGTTCACAAACAATTTGTTTTTCATGGGCTCAACTCGTGTGTTAAACAAGCCTTAAACTAAGATTAAGTTTGGCTTATTTATAGACGAACAAACATGAACTAGTTTATTATCAAGCCAAATCTAAATTGTTTATGAACGGCCCACTTTTTATTGAGCAAATACTACCGTATTTTTATTTTTATTTTTGTAAATCAGCAAATACTAATTGTTAAGTCACATCATTTAAAAAATGCCACTAAAAATTTCCATTAGATACCTACGCAAAAAAAAAAAAAAAAAACTAACAGAAGTCAATGGAGAGACCAATAGATCTCATCTTTAAAATCTTAGGGATTAATAGTGTTCATTTCAAGCTTCAAGAACCAAAAACACCAAGTAGGTAAATTTTAGGAAGCAACTGTGTAGCTTTGCCTATAATATTCATCCAAAAAATGTTATAATTTTTTTTTAAAATTAATTATATATAAGTACAAATATAGTTTTCTTAAAAAAAAAAAGTTATGATGAAAAAAAGAAACGCTAAAATCACATAAAATTGCACAGCTCACCACTTATGCAAGTTGGGAATAATATAGATATGGTGATGAGTCTGTGTGAGGACATATCACCGTATCTTTACTATATAAGAATACATGGCAAGTTGCAGCAAAATTTGTACTATTTCATTTGTTCCTAAGCATTACCTTGCTTGATAGTTGAAACCTTCCCCTTTTTTCGAGTTATTTTTACTTTTGTTATTGGCTATTGAATAATATAGATATGATAATGAGTCGTCTGTAAAAGGACGTATCTTTACCGTATAAAAACACGGGGCGAGTTGCGGCAAAATGGTTACAATTTCTGGGTAATACAAATGGTTACAATTTCATTTGTTCCTTACCTTGCTTGACAGTTTGAAACTTGAAACTTGAAACCTTCCCGTTTTTTCGAGTTATTTTTACTTTTATTTTTGGCTCTTGGACAGGCCTAGTGGTCAAGAAAAGAAATAGTAGTGAGTACCGAGTAGCAGTAGAAATGGTAGAGAGGGATTCCAAACAGTTACACTGAGCACAAGAAAAGTATAACAAACATCCAATCCGACCTTCCCAAGTAAACCACAAAAACCAGCTTTAACTAAATCTCTCTCTCTCTCTCTCTCTCTCTGTGTTTTAGGGTTTGTGAAACAAAAGGTAAAGCTCATAGCAATGGAGGAAGAAGCCATTTCGAAATCGGCGGCGGTGACGGCCTGCACCGCCATGGCCTTATTGTACGTTGCGATTCTTCACGCTCCCACTTTGATCCTCCGCCTCCCACCTCCTCCTTCCTTCAACAGCTTCATGATCCGACGCTTCATTTGCGCCGCCATTTCCTCCGTTCTCTCTCTCCTCATCTGTACTCTCATCCTCCCAGTAAGCACTCTCTACTTTCACCAGTAGTGATGATGATATAAACACGGTCTTATCGAAGTGGTCGCCTCGGCTTTTGTGCCGAGAGCGAACATTATGGATGAGTCAAATTAAGAAAATTGAAAAGACACTTGGCACAAATTTAGAAACTAATTTGAATTTTGATTGTGCCTCGCTTTTAATATATTGTCTATTATATAATTTCAGATAAGAAGTAAGGAGGCGTCAATTCTATTCGATGTTTACGGAATCCGAGTTGATCATATGGTGAGTTGATCGTATCGTTTATTTGATTGAATGTTTGCTAAAATTATGTTGCGAATGGTAACTTTTCGATTTGCATTCTCTTTTTTATGGTCTGCAGATTGGAAAAAAGAGTGAATGGTTGCTAAATTTGCACGCTGAAAATTGCGATTTTGTGTATGAAACAGTGGCAAGCTGTGGTGTTTCCTGTTTCCTTGACTTGTTTAATGTATGCGGGATCTTTGGTCCTCAAGGCTCTGCTATTGGTGGATAAGTGGAGAGAGCGTGTGAGTCGAGGTGAAGAACTTTCGTATGAGTACATCCAAGGTTCATTACAAGGGTTTATTGATTCGATAATTTCAGTTGCTTCCAATGTTTCGGCTTGGCGTAATTATGTTGTGGTGAGTATCTTTACTGTTTGGTGTGCCCTTTGAATTTAATTTTAAGGATTTATGCCAGATGGTATCGATTTTTTTCATGATTAACCATTGTAATGATGCGTGCTATCTTTTTTATTAGAATATCCCATTATTGCAATTTGTTTCTTGTAGGTGTATTGGAAAATGATAGATACATAATAATTTAGCATAATCCAGACGATTACTTTGAAAACTGCTAGTTTGTATAACATAGGAATGTTTGTGCGCGTGTGTGAGAGAGACAGAGATACACATAAGACTTTAACCATTGACGATGTTAGGCTTAATTTAAAATGCGTAATGAATCGTACACCATTTTCCCCCCAACTATTGAATGATCAAAAACAGAGTTTCCTCATCATTGCTTTGTTCGCTTATATTGTGAAATTTATCACGATGAAGGATTAGTTGATTTGTGATTTCCCCTTTCATTATTGAATCTTTACTGATTACTTGTAATTCGGTTGATTGAAAGATGGAACCCTAAGTATTTTCAATTATGCCTTGATTTCTAATGTTGCTTTACTGAACAGGCACCACTTACTGAGGAGCTGGTCTTCAGGGCATGTATGATACCTCTACTTCTCTGTGGAGGATTTAAACCGTACACTGCCATACGTCTCTGCCCTATTTTCTTTAGTTTAGGTAATTTGATAAAATGTCATTTTCAGCATGTGTTAAATCTATGATTTAGATAATTATGAATCATCTTTTGTGATGTACATAGAGCATGGCGTGATGGTGGTGACTTATGTATACCATCATTGATGTGTTTTAGGAATTAGATGGTCTTTAGGAGTTAGGTTGTTATGCAATCAATTTCTATGAAACTGACATTCAGGTTTAACGTGAAAATGGATTTGCACATAATCTATCCATCATTGCTTTGGAGTTAATTATAAAAAATCATGATTAATTCACCCTCTTGTTAAAATATGACAAAAGTGAGTTGCTATTGTGGAAAAGAAGGAGAATTCTCTCACACTTTGAAGTCATTAAATAAAAAAGCCTTAGAATCCTCATCCTGAGTTTACCTGAGCATTTAAAATATTCATCCTGATCATTCTTTATTCCCAGTCTCACTGTTTTTTACATTTTTGGCAGCACACCTAAACCATTTAATGGAGTTCTACAGCAAGCAAAACTTTAGCTTGATAAAAACTTTCATGGTTGTAGGTAAGCCCATGACTTACTGTTTCCATGGGATACATGCAATTTCTAAAAACTTTTCTGTCCATCAGATGTCAATTCCCTTGTTATATGTATGGTTTTCAGGTCTCCAGCTTGGCTACACTGTTATATTTGGTTCATATGCATCTTTCCTCTACATTCGAACTGGTAAGTGATTTTTGACACGTTGGCATCTTATAACTAATGCAAGTGCCAGAAGTATTTTTTAAAATAAAATATAAATACTCCATCTGCTGGCTTCCAAGAGAATCTAAGATTGTACTATATGTAGTTTACTATATTTTTTAGAGCCGTGCTGCCAGTTGGTCAATAAGATAAACTACCGTGGGCCTAATTGAATTTTCTTGATAATAATTAGAGTGGACATAGACATGCATATAATGGTGCTCACCTATAAGTAGTCCATAGCAATTTGCAGTTAGGATTGTGCTGGGCTAGATAGCATACTGTATCATGTTTTCATTGCATTGGAAATTCTCAGAGTTTTGTTGTTTTAGGCAATAAGGTAGTAGTTGTTACTCAAGTTTTAGAATTAATTATACCTTTTCAAAATGAAAATGGAAGGGTCTCAGGCTTATGATTATAATCACAGTAGACTGTAGAGTTTAAACTCTACAGTTTATTGTGATTACTGAAGAACGAATGGTATGCAGTTGTTTTAAGTATTTTTGTCATCTTCTTTTGAGTTATCTAAATTCATCATTCACCAGAAAAAGATGAATGTTTTATTATTTATTTAATCTTGATAAGTGATGTGTTATTTTATTTTGAAAAGATGCCTAAGCACAGATATTATTCTGTTCAAAGATCAATGACCCATGCTTGAATAACATAGTTGTTGTTGGTATTTGGGTTTGGCTCTTGATCCTTATATATAGTCATCCAAACAACTCAATTAAGATAATTCTAGATGCTTTTAAATTTTCCCTCTTTTTTTCCCCCTTTAATATTTAGTTATTTTACATGGATTATTTAACAGTTCATTCTTAGGTATTGGGAGGCTCCTTTGGTCTCTTTATTCATTTTATAACATTCTACCTCACTTGCTAAGAACCTTGTAGTTTAGTGGCATTACATGGTCTCCCTCATAAGGAGAACTAGGGTTCAAATCCCCCTCACCCGCTTGTCTTAACAATTATAAAAAAATAATATTCTACCTCATTGTTGTGTACTTTTACTCATTTCAGGACATCTTCTTGCCCCATTAGTTGCTCATATCTTCTGCAATTTTATGGGATTGCCTAAGCTGTTTTCACAGAGGAATGGTATGCCATTAGTTGCTTCTATGCTATTGAAAAAAAAAATCTTCGATTTATTTGACACTACAAGTAGTTCTGACCTTTTCTTGATGCTGCTCTTTAAATCTGTTGATAAAATATCCAACTAAGTTGTAAGCCTCTTGGCAATGCTTTGACTGTCTTCAAAAGAGGAGGGGTTGGGGGGGGGGGGGGGGGGACACCTTATTGTTCTGTCCAAATGTATGGTACTAAAGGTTGGGCTGTTAAGAAGCAACATGTACATAAAATGAGTATAGTTGAAATGAGAATGTTAAGATGAATAAATGGAAATACAAGAAAAGATAAAATTCGAAATAAATAAATTCATTTAAAGATAGGGGTGGCCCCTATTGATGAAAAGATGAGGGAGAGTTGCTTGAGATGATTTGGTTTCAGAGATGAGCAATTAATGAATATGTTCATTAAATTTAGGGGAATGAAAAAAGGTACAGGAATACAATAAAATTCATAGAAGTATTACTGTAGTAAAAAGGTACATATTAATTTAGGAAGTAACATAGAGTATGCTTTCAGATAGAATAATCAGACAGAATAAAACGACGTAAAAGAATACATATGGCAGACTATGACTAGTTTTTTGAGGATCCATAGCTGACCGCAACATTTTGGGACTATGGCTTGGTTGTTGGTTGGCTCTCTCCAAATCTATGCGGGGAAACTTTAAAACTTAAGTTTTTCAATGTTGGCCAAGCTTCATCATCTTAGAAATTTCACCACTCTGTTCTGTCTTTGACTATAATCTAAACTGCTGGGGATTCTAATTTCAGTGCTTTGGATCTATTAAATATTAAACATGCATTTGCTCAATATAATAATATATTACAGATTTACATGCGAACATAGTCAAATCCTTTTAACTTCAATTTTTAAGTCCTTGATATCACATATTTTCTTGAACCTTCTTTTATCAAAGCTTACCCTTGTTTTTTCTTTTTAACAATTGTTTCAGGGATGGTAAGTGTAGCATTTGTTGCGGGAATGGTGGGCTTCCTCTGGCTTCTTTTTCCAATGACACACCCAGATTTGTATAATGATAGATCAGATAGTTGCAAATGTTGGCATGGATATTGTTCTTGGAGCTAATATTGTGAAATTTTAGAGAATAGATAGTTTTATAAAAAATAAAACTTGAAGTTGAAAATAGAGGAAAATAGAAAGAAAGCAAAGGAAACTGGAAAAACAAGTTTATGCAACCTCTTCGGTATATTACTTGTTATGTCATTCATTTCAGCTACTCTTGGCTATTATTGGGCCATAATCTCTTCCCAAATAGTAAGAAACCTTTACCTACCATGAGATTTTGTCTCTAGGCTACACCACATGCATTTTACCATTGTCCCATTGGCATTTCAGCAAACTAGCACGCCAAGGGTGGCTTGTGTTATGTGAGTTTGGTTTTGTTCATCTCAGTTTGTACATACTAAACCGTCGTCTTACTCCGTGTGTTGCACAATGTCCTATGTGCTATGTGCGAACATGGCAATGGGTTTTGCTAGGTGGTTGATTGATTGAGACCAAGTTTGGGCACATTCTCATCTCCACTACACGTTAGCCATAGTTTTCAATTTTGTACTCCTTTATCTTCCTATGCTGTGGGCTTATAGTACAAGCAAAAAACATTTGTGAAACTTTTAATAATGTGTAAAATGGGCCTATCCTGTGTATTAATACAAAGACATATAAAGATTATAAATTTTGAATATGCTCATTCAATGACTTCGGTGGAGTTATGGTAGAAAATGTTGTGCACGCAGAGCCACCAAGATTCAGATTACACTTTTGGAGATCAGCATTCACTGCTCACGACACAGCATTCCATTGTTCCATGCACAGGTACCATCTTATTTGCTTCTTGAAGGGTATCATTATATCTGGTTTGGATAAGAATTTTGGTCCGTTGGGTGGGTGTATGAAAGCGTAGACACTAGACGGAGAATACTGCAAGGGTGCTACTGCTTTTGGGAAAATATGTTTTTACTGGTCTTAATTTTTTTTCCCTTCCTTTCTTCAAACGGTACAAACTGAGATAGAATAAGACCGATTCCCTAAATGCTTCTTTGCCTCTTTGGATATTCTTCAATATCCCGGCTATTCACGGAATGCTTCCAGAAGTAGCTCAATAACACCCTGGCTTGCTCTATCGTGGTGGTTGAATGATGGAGATGAGAGAGAGGCAGAGAGGTGGATGGGGTAGAGAGAGGAGAGACAAGGTCAATGGACCAGGTCATAGAAATGGATTCAGAATTAGGCATAATCCTTGAAGGATTAGGGGTAAAAAAATAAGAGGATGGTGTGTAAGATTTTCACACTTGATATCTGCCCGAATACCCAAAGTTTCGTCCATCTTAGATTTGTTACTTGATTGCCCGAGTGACTGAGTTTGCCCATGATCTTTTGGGTCGAACCCAATTTGTTGGGTGGGTCGGTTTTCTAGGTTTTTAGCACTTTTAAATAATGCAATCGGTTAGGAACCATGTCTCATGAGTGGAGGTTATTATTTTAATCTTCTCTTCCCATTTTTTAGGGCTAAAACTTACTTTAAAAAAAAATATAATAAAAAAGTCTTACTGATACAATACCTAGAGAAGTAGTTCTTGAAACTTCTTGTCTATTTTTGAAACTTCTTCTCTAGTGAGCGGTAATAATCTTCATTTAGGAATGAAGGTAATAATCTTCATTTAGGAATGAAGCACGAATACTTCAAATTAGTAGTTGTAACTGAATCGGGCATATTTGATTCTACAACACTACAAAATAATTCTTCTTTCTTATTTTTCTTGGACTCACCCGCTAGCTTTCTATTTGATAAACTAATTTCTTTTACAATTTTGTTATTTTTTTTTCTAGGAAAATAGAGTTTTGTTATTTAAATATATATTTTATGCCATTTAGCATTTGTAGATTATCTTTGAAATTCAAAAAAAGAAAAAAGGAAAAAGAAAAGAATAGTATGTCCTTATAATTAAAAATATATATATATATATATATATATATATATATATATATATATATATATATATTACGTACCAAAGGGATTGGAAATCAATATTCATGAATGGTATAGGTCTCTATATCACCTTCTTCTTTTTTTCTTTTTTCTTTTTTCTTTTTAAAGTCAAATTTGCGACCTCAGGCCAACTCAAGGTGAATGCCAATTAGGCCACACTGCATTGGCCTATATCCAATCATGATGATGCACAAAATCGTCAGTGAGTTGATCGTCTACACGCGCTCCAATTAGGGTACTTGAAGAATAAGAGAACAAAAAACCAATAGAGAGTATCTGTTGGGTGTTGGCCAAAGATCTATCCGAAGGTTAAGTCAGTGATAGGAAAATCTCCAAGAACTCAATAGTGTGAAAGTTAGGAATTTTCACGTACCTTAAGGAAGAAGAGTTTTGGTGCTTATATAGTGGTGTAGAGCTAACCAAAATCTCTTGAATGTAGGAGCTTTCTTTGTAGAGAAGATTTTAGAATTAAGGCTCTAAGATCTTAGGGCATCTCTTCCCATTCAAGGAAGATATGAACGTGTAGTAAGGTCTTTGGGTGTAGTGTGCAAGTAATTTCCATGTAGAGACACATGCATGGAGAACACGTAAAAACTTGTGGGACCTCATGTACTCAATTGTCTGTATGATCATCCATTCATTGGCATGATCATCCATCTGTCGGTATGCAGATGATGAGGTGCGAATTGTCTGAGCATATATGCGGGCTACCCGATAGGTCTTCAAGGAGAGTGGAGTGCCAAATCGTCGGGCTTTAAAGGGATCGAATGGGGACTTTATCTTGACGGGTCCTTGGTTGGTAGGTCCCATTGGATGAGGCATGTATCCTAACGGATCAAACACAAGATATTTCACCCTGATGAGTCAAAGTGCCCAAAAGACTTTCTTAGACGAAAATACCCCTAGCTAATAATATTAATCATAACTAAAATGAAAGGACACATTTGCCTTTGTAAATATTAAATACTGACCCACTGGACCATCACAAGAGGAACCAAGAGATGAACATTTTGGAAATTGGGAGGGGGACCTTTAAGGTTTGGGTGTATTCTGATTTCTGAGTTTCTGACTGTTCTCATTTTACCCTCTGAACGCTTCAAGGTTTTAGATATTGTTATGATGACCCAGAATCTGCAGGGTATCTTAGTGAAACAAGGGAAAACTTGGCAAATATTATATTCAACCTGTTGTAGCCACACAAAAGCCATTTTACCCGTTTCAAAATATTATATATACACACACAAAGGTCATATTATTTAAAATGTTTTTGGATCGTTTCAAAAGTCCAAATGTCACCTCTTGTCATGTCATGTGTTCATGACATTCATTCCGGCTTTGAGCAATAGTCAATAGTAGGATAGTTATTATAGGACCTAAGTTTTACTATAATCCTTTTTTTGTTTTTACAATTATTGTACGTGGTACTAGTTGCTTGTCATTTTTGTGTGGATCCACCATTAACGAGTTGTGACAAAGTTATGGCACAAAAAATTATACTCCTAAATTTTCTCATAGTAAGAAGCATTTCTTATAATTTTTTTCATAATTATTGATATGATTTTGTAATTAGGATTTTATTAACGTATGCCCTTAGGGTATAAGTTAATAAACCATTTTAGAGATTTTTTTTATTATAGAAAAGTGAAAAAGTGACTAACTTTTTAAACAGTTTTTTAAATTTTCTATAAAATATTTCTTAAAATAAATGATTAATGTAGGTCTTAAGGGCATATATTAATTGGAATATTGTAATTAAAATAGCATTATTTTTGTTATGCACCAAACAAATCAAGTCATTTGAATAATTGTGAAAAAGTATTATGAAAGATATTGCTTAATTTTTTATTTTAATAATTCAATGATAGAAATGAAAATTTTGAATTTTGAATGTTTTTATTAGAAATACTTGACTTACGGTTGCTCTTGACAAATTATTTAACTTTTTAGTATATATATTTAGAAATTGGGACCGAGTCTAACTGTTAGCTGACCCCATTCCTTCCGGGTAATTCTAAAAGCCTAGATTCAGTCATCATAGCTTGGCCCTTAATTGAGCTTCCCAAATTGACTTGCTGAGTTGGTGACATGGTGTTGTGACTGGAGTCCAGAGGTCTATAATGTGCAGGGAGGGCCATGGAGGTTGAGGCCTGGCTTTGTTAGATGCACTCGAGTTTTGATTAGACATTCTTCATATTATTGTGATGGGTTTGTTTTGTTTGTTTGATGGTCAACCTGGCAAATGCCATGGGGCTATGTCTTGTCCAAGAGTTTCATATTTGTGGCATTGTGGTGTGGGTTACCACTTTATCAAACTTAATAAACCTTCATTGACTTTTTTTTCTGCTGAATCTTTTATGACGCTCTCTTTGATTAGATCCTCCCATCAACTCTATTCCGAGACAGAATCTGAATGAAAAGCCCCTTTTCTAATCTTACAATTTTTTGGGTGAAAACTTTTTTCCTCTTAAAAAAAGACACACTACAAAGCTTGACTTCGTATCTTATGTAGTGATATGGTCAGAGTGTACAAAGTTATGGCACTTGGCAATCTTGCCAAACCAGCACTTGTTTCAGAGTGTACAATTTGAGGTCAAGAATAAACTGAGGGAGTAAAGAAAATTTTGCTTGCAAGGACTTTTAGAAGCTCTGCCAACATCCTCATTAGGATTCAGTTTTTCACAGAATTTCCTGGTGGATTAGGGATAGACAATGATGATCACGGTAGATTTGCGTGATAATTGGATTCTGAACAGCTAACAAGTATGACAGCAAACTTATTTGTTGGTTACTCTGCCTTTTCTAGTATTTGGTTGATATAGAACTAACAGTCCAAACTTTTATTGATTATAAAAGTATCAAACTGTAAGAAGTTTGAAAAGTAAAATGCACTAGCCAGTAGAAATCATCATGGCCAGTGATAGAATTGTACAAAATTTCCTCAAAATAGTGATGTATCAACAATACCTCTCCAGGGCAAGTAAAGTGTTGAATTTTGCAGGATAGCTGTTGTTCTAGAATATTACACATCAATATTTTGTAGGATTTGTTGCAAACTTACTTTGCAGAAAATCCTTGTCCAAAATTTGGTGATTTAAAGGAAATCATCGCGAGAATCAAAACTTACCGTCTTATGACTGTTACATATGCCGGTTTTTAATTAAATTCCTTTATTTAGGCTAGATCTATTCAAATTTGATATTTATGATAATTTTTTCATTTTGTTATAATTATCAATTAAGATTCTTTTTTTGAGGTAATGCATTTTTTTTTCTCCAATTAAAAGAGTTAGAAACTTTTTTTTTTTTTTTGGTGAGGGGGAAGAGTTAGAAACTTAGGCTAAGGTCTTGTCAATTTTAGGGTGTTTCCTAGAGTTTGTAATATTATTTTATGTAATGTTCTCAAATTTTCCTATTTTTATCCTAGTTTTTGACCTAGCATTAATTAAGAATTTTTAGCTGCCCTAAAATTTCTCTACTATATCTTAGTGGTTGTAACTCATGGACATTCAGACTATTGAATAATTAAGATTTAGAATGTTTCTCATACACACACACACACACACACATATATATATATATATATTTATTTATTTATGGATTCCAAAGAGTTTTTCCTTATGCAATCAAGGAGACTCTTAAGGATTTAAGGGATTATTCTTGAAATAAAAGTGTTTTATTTCTTGTGGCTACCCTTTTGCAAGCTCACACAAATTTACGTGTAAAAGATTTGGCTTAACATATTCTATTCGATATGGGAAGGAGAAGAATCTAACTTGGTATTCTTAGAAAAAGGAAAAAGAAAAAGAGAAATAAAAAAACATAGTAAGGTAAGGTATGCCTTTTTTATATTTTACTAGGCGACATCTAGATTTGAATTGGTGAAACACGTTTTACGGTCTCCCGCCTCACTGATCGATCCGTGATCATCCTTAATTTGTCTGATATTAGCCATGTGTTTAGACTTTGGACACAAACACAATGTAGATTATCTTTAAAATAATAATAATAATAATAATAATAATAAATGCTCCATAGGCAGGACCTATACATTGTCTGACATAAGATACGATGTGGTAGCCGTTTGGCATCATTTGAAATTGTCACCATCCTTTGAAAAAAAAAGATGAAAAACATTATAAATAAATTATCATACATAACAAGCTAGAAAAAAAGTACTGCATTTTAATAAAATGCATATTTCTAAAATGAACCAGTTTAGAGGGTCATCTAATCCTTTATGCTGAATATTGGGAAATACATGGATGCCACTTGATGTGGTTAAAACCAAAGAGTCATCTACAGAGAACAGGCCAGGTTGACAGTGCATTCTATTATCTTTCTTCTTTTCTATTTTTTATTTATTTATTTTCTGCTGAATGGCTGCATTCTGATGTGATGAATAATGAAAATAGCAACTGGCTCATTACAGCTAGCTAATAATGCAGATATTAATTTGATCTTAAATGTAAGAGAGAGAGAGAGCTAAAATTATGATAAATATTATATTCCTGTCTAGCAGATAAGTCTGATACATCCTTGTAGTTCAGAAATCTATATCTTAACCCCCCCCAAAAAGAAAAGAAGATATGATAAAAGATGGAAATAGAAGCAAAAGTGACCCTGGTAGAAAGATACTACAACTGTCCTATATAACTGAAACTGGAACTAACACTGGCTGACTATGGTTTTACACAAAAAGAGGAAAGGGCATCTAAGTGGGGTCAATGATACACATATATCCTGCTAGATCAGTTGCTGGAACTGGAAGGATTTGCATTTGAGCTGGAGTTGAGATTGAGGTCAGGAATGTTACTGTTTGGAGCATTGTTTTTTGGGTTTGATCCCTTGGTCAGCTTCTGTTTGAGCTCCGTGAGCAGTGCTTGATTCTCTTGGTTAAGAAGCTGTGCTTTCTTCCTTAGCTTCTCATTCTCTTTCATTATGTAACAGTTCTGCAAGTACAGCTTTGAGTTCAGCCTATCCATTGTTATGATAAATGTGTTCCTAACTGCTTGTAAATTGTAATGCCCCTGAAACCAAAAAAAGAGAGAGAATCAGAACCATGAGAAAGAGTATCTTCGGATAATGTTTCTTAATACAACACATGAGACAATCCTATTATACTATATCTTATTATAACAAAATATCTAATATTTATACAGGAAGTGTAAAAATTTATATATTGATAGCCATATAAAATGATAAAGGAAAATTGTTAAGTGCACCTAGTTTTGTCATGGACTAGTGGTGTATGAACCTATATAAGTATTTAAAGAAAAGTTACCCAAATAATTCAAATACAAGGTGGAAGTCGAGCCAGTGCGATCTCACACTAAAGGTCCAAAGACAAATCAAAATCTGTAGCAATTAGTCTTGCTTGAAAATTTCTTGCTGTACCCTATGCTTTGCTAGTTATAATTAAATAAAAAAAAATGAGAGCAAGAATGGAAATTATATCACAGAAAAGCAGAGCAGGTGGAGGGCACGAGCAACTCAATATTTGGACCACCCTGACAAATATATAGAGCAAATTGGTTGTCTTAGAACAAAAAGAGGATATATTGATGGAATATGAGTTGTCTGAATCTGCACTCATTAGATTTCTTTCGGTTGTCCATACAAGAAAGAAAAGGATAAAGCTCATATAACATTCCAAAATGAAGATTTAAACTTGTTTTGTGTTTATATTTTTGTCTATAAGTACAATTCTAAACATGCATACATACACCAGAGAAGATTGCATCTTTTAAACAATAAAGCAGTGGGCCGAAAGTTAAATTATACATACAAATACAAATAAAAATTAAAAAAGAAAAGAAAAGAAGAAGACGGCCACAGCTAGATAAAGACAAGAAGACCATTAGAAAAAAAGTAGGGAGAGAAACAAATGTTGAGAATCCAAGGTGGGAAACATTCAAAAGACAAGAACATTCTCTCCCACAAAATAAGGTTTTTAAAGATAAACAAAGAAAACACAACAATGTGAACCCCCTCTTGCAACTATCATACAAAATAGAAGAAGGAAAAAGTGAGACAGAGAGCATAGCATATAGCATATAGACATAGAACTAGTTGAACTAGTTGAGAATTGCCACTAAAACTAGTACCCCTCTAGTGAAAGAATAGAAGATAAAAGAAGTTTGATAGAGAGAAAGAGAGAGATAGAGTGAGAGGTGGGGAGTGGGGACCTCTTTCTTGGTTTCTCTCTCTTTATGTTTTCAAAAAAGATCACCTTTTAGTGGTTGGTTAGAGAGAGAGCCTTGGCCGAGGAAGTAGAAGTAGCAGCAGTAAAAAAAAACGAAGAGTTGTAGTAGTGAGTGACAAAGTGAAGAAACAAGGGTGTTAATTTATAGAGCAAAAAAATAACACTTAAAAGAGAGAAATTGGTAATGGGGGGTGAGTTTGAGCGAGTGAGTGAGAGAGGGTGTGGAGACATGCCTCTCTCTTTCTGACACAACAATCATGCATGTGTAAGCATGTAAGGCGGCGAGTTAGGCTTAGGAACCTAAAAGATTTTAATGTTTTTTTGTTTTTGTTTTTGTTTTTGGTTTCTCTATGAATATGAATATGAATATGATGATGGAAATTGGCGTCATGGGAATTATGATGGGTTTTTTGGGTTTGTGCAGAGAGTAAAAGGACATTTTGGGGCATAAATTGGTAGCATTATGGGTATGAGAGGGACAATTATGTGACTTCTGGCTAGGGCTTCTAAAATGATGGTGGGCTAGGCCGTCCCAAGATTCGCAATGATGGTTTGGATTGGCTTCGAACCATCATCACTATCCACCGCACCCCTTCCTTCATCATCAATTACTCTTTTGTTTTATTTATCTATGTCTTCCTCTTCTTCTATTTTTAGTCTATTTTTTCTCTTCCAATTTTTTTTATAAAAATTTCCTGGTGCTGGGAACTGTTGGTAATAATCATTTTGTGTTTAAGACACATTTGCGTATGTCATTGTTGTCTAATAATTATTCCCAACTATAGAGTCATACCAAAAGGATTACATCTATTTGTAGGGGGGTAATTATATAAATAAATAAAAAATTGGGAAAATCTTATTATTGTCTTGGGGACAATATGTTGTTTCAAGAATTATTCATGATGGGTTTTAGTTTATGTGCCTAGGGGAGTGTATTGTGTAACCCAAATGCGAAATTTTAGAAAAGGGTTTTCCACAAATGAAGGAAAAAAGAAGGATTACATGATGGCAATGTTGTTTTAGTACGAGTACCTTGTGAAAGGTTTTCCTAGGGGATGTTGTTGCATGCCAACTAAAACACCATTTTTACCTCCTGTAATTTGCACTCTTTGCACCATTGATGGTGTTTTGTTTTACGTTATTATTCCCATAATTATATTTGCAAAACTAGTATCATAAGTAAAGCACAATTTTTTGCCAAATATAGGGGTTTATAGGCTTGAAATAATGGATTGGAGGGTTTGGGTGAGAGTTGGGGCCAGCCCTCATGGGTTATGAGTAGCTTAACGTGAAACATCATGGTTGACAGGTGGTGTTTTGGATGGGTCTTTCTTGAATGGGTGAAATTGTCAACAAGTTTTTGGTGCCCCCTCGTGGGGCTCGTTTATATCATATTTATCACTCTTCATTTGGGGGGCTATATACTTACATCAATGTAATTATGGGGGGTTCTCAATCCATGGGCTGGCACTGCCTTAACTTACCTTATTAACCTTAACGGTTCTTTTCTTCAATTTTTATTTATTGAAGAACAAAATTCAATTAATAGTGCTACATAGATACAAGAAATTTAAAAACTTACCCAAAAAAAACCAAGAGGAATTAGAGATAAAAAGGCCATTTGCTGCATATATACTTCACGGTGTCAGTTTGTTTCTTTTAAAGCATTTTCCCTTACTTTTAAGGTAGGAGAAATTTAAAAGTTGATTACCAAACATTTTTTTTTTTTATATTAATTGTATAATAATAATGGAATGAAAGTTATAAATTTAAATACTATCGTATCTATAATAGCTAATACAAAATACAGAAAGATACTTCGTTACATTTTTAGGATAGTTGCTTTGGATTATTATAATAAATAAACATGATATTTACAATAGTATTTTTTTTTTCAAACGATGAACTGGAGGTTGCATGGTAAAATGACTCCCAACTTATTGGTGTGATTGGCTGATTTTCGCGTCCACCTAAAAGATAAATTTGTAAACAAATAAAAAGGAAAGCAGGAGAGGTTGTCCTTGTGTTGTCTACCACTACCATTTGATGGAAAATGTCTTAAAACTATATATATTAAAATAAAAAAGGAACTTCCAATCAAATCATATGTTGTGATGTTTGCAAATAATTGGAACTTCACTCCAAAAAAAAAAAAAAAAGGAACGAAGAAAATGGAAAATCCACTCCTATGATTGAGGGAACCCATTTGAAATTCTTGATAATTTATGAAAAAAAAAATACTAAAATTATTACTAATTGTAGGAGTAAAAAACAAACACTGTATGGGGTTCCAGTGATTGAGTAGATGATTTGCACAATTAATTTATACAAACTATAGGTAAAACTTCCACAATGGGAGATTAAAACAATTAATTAAAAGGTGATGAGAAACAAGAAGACAATTTATAGATACGTAGGTTGTTTTCTCGAGGTATAAAGGGTTGGGCTGAAACTCAAAGTTCTTAAATCTACTCAACTATTACAAGTTTCACTCCCTTGTTCTTCCTCAAACTTTTTTTCTTCAATATTTTTGAACTCCCTCTCTGTTGCACCCTCTCCCCCTTTTATAGAGATTTTTCTTTCCCTTATCTCCCCAACTAGCCTGCTCTTTGCTAGATTTTCTGGATACTTGTCACATCACTTCTCTGTTCTGCCTCCCTTTCATAATGAAATAGGACTTTTGAGAGTGTCTACATTGTTCAAGCTAATCTATATGCATTTAATGTAGAACAGATTAGGTAGAGAACCTCTCATTAATTCGAAGGTGACTATCTTTGTGATTCTTATCCTTTCAAGGAGTTTCCCGAAGCAAATCTGATAGTAGTGGTATCTCAGATCAAAAGGGGAATCGGTTGTCCGTGGTCCCCTACGTATCCGTCAAAGGAAAAGCCCCACTTGTTACCTCGGATAAGAGTTTTGGTAATGGTAGCTAACTCGAATCTCCATGGGACCTGTTCTGGGGAATTGCCCTTTATTCCTCAGGTGTTCTTGCTCCCATCCACATTTTTGGGCCTGGCCCATCTCTTAAAGCGTGACCTTCTAGGCCTTTGGGCCTTGGCCCAGAATCAAGTTCATCCCCCCACACTAATTTTTATGGATTTTTTTTCTATAATTCAATGGTGGGGGGTTTAGGAGAGATATGACTCATTGATGTCTCTATTGGAAATATCACAAAAATAGAAAGTGTCAAATAATTGAGATACAAAATTCTTGACATAATAAACTATTTATAAGTTGACATGATAATGAATATGATTACTGTTATCTTGATAATATAATAAATTAAAATGATGCGATATTTTTTTTATTTATATGGTTTATTTAGGAATAATTTCTTAATAAAATTATTAAAAAAAAAAAAAAAAAACTCCAATCAACTTATCTCTTTTTCCCTTTGACCATTGTGTAGCCAATTGCCATTCTCTTCATAGATAATTAATCACATTCAAGAGGGGGAAAAACTTAATTGTAATTTTATTATAAATTATTTGGGAGTTTAATTGCAATTTTTTTTTTAAATTTTACAGATTAATATGAAATTGAATATTTATTAATAAGTCACAGTAGGTGTTTCATCTTACTCATTACTAACATACATTTGAAAATCCATATTTACTTTTGTCAATAGCCTGCCGGTCATTTTATGAAAGTTTTAATAATACCGCTTTCATAGAAAATATAAGAAACTGTAAAAAAAAATATAGTTACTTTTTTCTTTCTCATAAAAGGTTGCTAAAAATAGTTCCTAAAGCAAGAAAGAATGGTGGTTATTTCTTCTCCCCCTTCTCTTTTTTATTTTATTAAAAGGCAAATTACAACTAACCCACTTGTGGTTTGGCTGAAATTTAAATTGCTTACTTGTTGTTTAAAATTTGACACTTTATCCGCTTGAGGTTTGACTGAAATTTAAGTTACCAACCTGGGGTTTGAAATCCCATAATGCAAGTGTTTCGTTGGATTCTTTTTTTATCTTATTTGATATTGTACTTTTATGTTTTTTGTGTTTTTGGAGGAGAGAGACATAAAAATTGAGCAAAATTATATATTTAATCGTGTTTTTAACAGAGATGAGTTACAGAAATCTAACTGAGCTAACCTCAGGAGGGTAAAAAGTTAAATTTCAAACCACAAATAGGTAACTTAAATTTTGGCCAAACCACAGGTGGGTAAGTTGTAATTTTCCCTTTATTTTATTATTATTTATGAACTCTAATGGCTTGTGGGTAAGAAACATTTAAATTCAAATGAGGAAAAATAAACTAAACAAGAGTAATAAGTTATGTGAACGTGGGTTTTGTTTTTCTAGTTTGTCGTTTAATCATTTGTTACAATACTTTTTTTCACCTTAATTTGTATTTTTGAGAAAATAAACCTAAATAAACAATAAGGATATTTTTTTAAAATAATGAAAATTGGACACCAAGAGTTATATTCCAATCATGGTTTTATAAACTAGTACGGTCTAAGAACCAGATTTAGATCCGTTTCCCGATTTTTGATCGGTTTTGGCCAGTTATAGGGCTTTTTATAGAACCAAATTAGTGCTCGATTCCCAGTTGAACCGGTCGGTTCGGTCTGATTTTTAAAACTATGATTCCAGTTATATATATAAGTTTCAATATTACCATGATACCATCAACAAATAACAAATTAATTTTTATAAAAGAAATGATATAAGAAGAAATATTATTAAAAAAAATTATTAATCTTATTCTTTTTCATGTTAGTGGTACCTCAAATAAGGTTACTTTTTTTTTTTTTTTTTCATTTTTTTCTATTCATTTATTTTAAAACATATAAAATAAAATAGTTTAGTTCCATTCAATTCCAAACCTATGGGGAGTCAAATATAATAATTACAAGTAGGACTATCCAGACCAACCGACCACCTGATGGAACTATCTAACTTGGCGCCACTAGAAATAAAACCAACTTAATCTGAGTAAAAAGGCAGTCATCAACGGGTCTCTGGCTTCAGCAACCAATGTGAGTGGATTGAGTGGCGGGTTAAGTGTTTGAAACTTGATAGAAATCGAATCGATTGACCCAATATCATAAAGATCATCGAAAATCACAATTCTCCCTCAATCGTCATCCTCTCTCTCTCTCTCTCTCTCTCTCTCTCTCTTAAATCCAACGAGATCTTGAGTAAATCCCGTGACTTGCCTCACTACCGCTCCTTCATCGATTTTGAATGAATCCGACCATTGTCCACCCAAACTGGAACGACTCGACCTGTAGTTAGTGGCTTTTGGCTTCTTCTGCCACCTCACGTGAGCAATTTAGATCTGGATTGAGCGCATAGGTCAACCCTAATAATGAGTTAATAAATCAAAGGTCATGTTAACGAGTGTCTTTAGAGTAATGGTTAATAAACTATTTAAAGAAATTTTTTATATCATTTTTATAGAAAATTAAAATAGCTGTCAAAATATTAATTGTTTTTTTTTTTATTAAAACTTTTTAAAAATGATTCATTAACAAATGTTCTTAGGGAATTCTATAACTTTTCCCATACACTAATTTGTAATAGAACAAAACCATAGGGAATGAATTTTGATTTCCAAAAAGATTGTTAGTTACATTTAAAAGGGGTCATTCTACTTTACTTGCTATGGTTGTGTGACTTTTGTCACATTACCACACTGTCGAAGTTGACAAGAATTTCTTTATTAAATTAAATTATCTACAAATATCGTTGTCCAAGTACATCTTGATTTAAAGTTTTAAACAACTATTATGAGTACTTGCATTGCATTTAAAGTCTAAACCACATTTCATTATTTCTGGCTCATAGAAGGCTCCACGCCACAACCTATGCTCTTAGCTTGATCATCTCATTCAGTCTGTCACACATCAATTAGCAACATTTTACCAGGTCAGCCCATCCGTCATTCAAACTACGATACAGTCAAAGTATAGGGGGGCAAAAGGGGTCTGTCAAAACGTGCAACAGGGAAGTAAATAAATTTTTGGCTCAAAACTGTTAATGAATATCCAGGGTTATAAATCTTCTCTGAACACAACCAATGATGGCACCCAAATAATAATGGTTCCTTCCTCTTGTAATCCTTCAAACCCCTCTTAAATAAAAAGCACTTCTCTTTTTTGTGCAGCAATTTTAAGCCGTCCTTTAATTTCAAAAAGTTATTAAAAAACAAAAAGAAAAAAAATGAAATGAAATGATTTTGGGGTTATGATTTAATGGGGGGTAAAGGGGTTGTTTATTTTCATAAATGTGTTTGGCAGTGCTCAAAAGATTTGCATGGCCACAGATAGCAGAGGCATTCATGAATATTTATCATCATAATCATCATCATCTTCCACATTGCCTATAATTACAATTTTACAATTATGCAGTGCGGTAATGACCCTTAAATTTTTTACCCAAAGAAAATGTGTGTGAGAGAGAGGAGAGAGAGAGGGAGAGATGATTACCTCACCCGTGGGGGAGCTAAGTGGTTGACCCGTGTATTATGATTGGACAACATGATGCAATATACACGTGAAGTTTTAAAGATTTCTATTCTCTATAAAATCGAACAAAAGCAAAGAAAAAAAAAATCCCTAACTTTTTAAGTTCTATGATTTTATCCATTTCATGTAGTGATCTGATTGGCAGGGTTTGTAGTTTACGTGACCCACAGGTAATGAGTTAGGTTATGTTTTTAAAACCAGGCCATGGGCATGAGGTCATCAATATTATTGTGAGAGCCTTTAAGTCTCTACCACCCTTTTTTTTTTGTTCTGAAGTCATTTTAATGATTTCACATAATACCAATCCCTGCATGGCTAATGATGAATTTTTTTTACAATTATTATGGGTTAGCAAGTGCATTGAATATTTGAATCCTACACGTGAACTAAGAGGGGGTTTTTGATCTTAGGCCTTTGATCACTCATCAGTTACCATTAGTAATGTTGACTTTAAGGGACCACAAGTTGGACAAAAAAGAGAAAGTACTCATGGAACCCAACTTGAACGCATTGTCTTTGTGTTCATACGGCTTATTGAGTTATAACTTCTTGAGATTTTCTTTAGGATCAACGCTTTGCTTGGGAGGGTCATGGAGGAATGATCACAACTAGATATTAATGGCTTTTTCTATTTGCATCCTCGTTTAATTACATTTTAAAGAGTGTTTTCTTATTATGTCTTTGTATTATCAACGTAGTTGAATTCAATTATTGACAAACCAAGATATAGTACCTAAAAGTTTTGTCCTATAAAAAAAAAAAAAAAAGGTGGGGAGGGGATAATTACACTTTATCACTTTAAATTATATCTCTGATTACATTTTACACCATAAAGTATAATTTTTGTTACACACTTTGCACCCTGATACTAAGTTTGTTGTTAACTTGGATGGAAAAATATAACACCATATGAAAGACCTAATTGTACATCTTCTCAATCTCTAAAAAAAAAAAGGAGTAATTATATTTTACCATTCTAAACCATAATCTTGATTACACTTTGGATCCTAAATATCGAATTTCCATCTAAGTTAATAGTAAACTTAACGTTGGAATGCAAAGTGTAATAAGTGTTATAGTTTAGGATACAAAATGTGCATTTGAAAAGTTTAGGGTGCAAAGTGTAACATGATATACAATTTTTTTAGTGCAGTAAAGTGTAATTTCTTAAAAAAAAAAAAAAAAAAACCTAGATAATTTTGCTAAGTTTTGTCCAGAGCTTTGATTTTGTTCTTTCATTTTTCAAAGATCCAGATGGAATACTTATCTCAAGTCTCAACTGCTCCCATCCTATAATCTGAGCTGGGCCCCAAGGATGTTTCTCAAAAAAGAGCTTTGGTGTTGAAGTATTACCACTAATGCTAAAAGGTTACCTAAAATAAAAGAGAAATCAGATTTTAATGTCTACAGCAGTTGACTATTTGAATGAAATTAATGACATAGTTGCGGCCATGGTCACCTTACTACGAGTGTTGAGTGGCTTTACTTTGTGCACGGGTAAGACAGAGATCATAATCATCAATGCCATTGTTGAACTGATACATCCTTAGTGCTTCCAAATTCCAAATTTCCAATCATCTATTTTGCACTGTGGATCTACTATGGAGTGGAGTCATATCCTTGTGAGCTTTACCCACGGAAAAGTTGTTATTCCATCATGCTTGTTGAAAATCTTTGGTTAACAGCCAAAAACCTAATCCATTCTTTATTGGGTAAGCTTGACATATCTAAAGTGAAAAACAGAAATTTGCTATCTCAAAATTGTATTCCACTGTGTTTGTAATCCAACTTAGTTAATCTTTTTCACAAGCATTTCATATCATACCCGTGTCGCACTCTTGTACTCGTATAATAACAGTGTCCTATTTGTCGTATCATGTTATAATTTTCAAAAATTATTTGTGTCGCCGTATCGCATCCGTATTGTGCATCCTAACTGTATAGTCTACACTCTACAGTAACAATCTAGTCTCTGTAGCAGCATGATATTCTTGGGCACAACAGTTTCCACATAAGACCATACTTTCATTTCATTGTGATAACGAATTATCATTAAGTTTAAATTAGGGAAAAAATACAAAACAAAATGATGCTTTATCTCCTTTTTATTCCAAGGCTAAAACTTTCAATATCCTTCTAACTTCTAAGACAATCCACAAGGGACCACCCCACCGCTGTGTACCTCATCCACACGTTCCATAAAGATTAAAGAAACCAAGATTTCTTCACTACACTCATTTGAGGGAACTCCAGTCCACATCAACTACAGTTTCATAAAACAAGAAGATCACCATATTTGACTTTTAAGAACATTATTATGATTACAAAGCATAAGGCTCGGGTTTTAGGAGGCATAAATTGTGGCAAAGATGTCTTTAATGGCCCAAGGATAATTATTACAAACTATCAATGTACGCCACATTGATAGGCAAGAACATAACGATGTTTGTCTACAAAATTTCACTTTGCAAAAAAGAGAATCTCATTTTTGGCCTGTGGATGGGTTGCAAGGAATGTCAAGGAGATGATCTGTGGTTGAAATCTTGTTGACTCATTTTTGGGGGACATCAAATCCAACTTCTTCCACAGCTATCATATTTTTCACATTGTCCAGTATATCCAGTTGCAAATCATCCTTGAGACTATATGGATAAAACCAGATATAGTAATGGAATCAGTAAAATATGAAAGGGGAAATTCTGAAATTACTGAGATTACAAAGATCCTAATGTCCCAACCAAAGACAAAGAGGAGGGAGAAAAGTAATACAGCTGAACAAAACAGATAATGCTGCACAAATTACGCTAAATTGTGATATCGATTAGCTTTCATTTACATTTGAATATCTCATGGCACCATTCTTTTGGCTAGTAATAAAGAATATTCAGGGGGAAAAAAATAAAAGAACAAAAAGCTGCAGCAGCAAGAGCAATCCAAACTCAAATTACATTAAAGTCTTGGGGAATCATGACCAGAAAGAACTTCAGGGGAATCAACGGAAGAAAAATGGGTGTGAAAGCACAATGAATCTTGCTTTTCACAAGATATTATGCCAAAGTAATCAAGCTTTAAGAAATGGTTAGAAAGTTTATATTATATTGTAATCTAAGCTGCACCCTGCAGCACTCGAACTCCACCCCCAAGCCTTAAGACTAGGCGAGGTACCAATCCAACTCAAACTCGGTTGGTTAAAAATAATATTTTTCAATTTGATAATTCAATAATTATAATGAAATAGGGGGGATTTAAATGCTAGATGTCTCCATTGGAAACACCAGAAGGTGTCAGTTGAGCTATAAAAGCTCTTGGCATCTCATTCAACTTTCACACTGAATTTTTGATATATGCATCCCATAATTAATCCAAGGAAATAGTACATTATATTAATAAAATAAAAATAAAGCTCAAAGAAGGATTCCATATCCCTTAGTGAGGGCTATCTTTCTTAGTGAGAATCTCTCATATTCTAAAAAGAAGTAGGGAAGGCGGCTATTATAGTCTACTTAATATTTTTCTTCAAATTTCAGCTGTCCAATATGATAATTTCCTTTGTATGAGTTAGCCATTTGGTGATAGAAACTCATCTTGCGATTACCTTCTTGTAGACAATTATCTTGTAGCCAAATTGTCCAAGACTTTTGCCTCTAACTGGTTTCTTCCATAAGTATGATCTTTTCCAATGCTACTTTATTATTTCTCTCTTCAAACAATAAAAATCCCACCTCCTCCATGAAGTCGATTAGCTTGATTGCTCAACTAAGTGAATGCCCCCCTTCTAGTGGAAAATCCACCAGACCAAGCTAAAAATAAAATTTGAGTACTCCCACATAGTTGAGGTATCTCTTGCACTTTGGAATCTGGTAACGTTGAAATCACCTCCAATATACCAAGGGCCCCCCAGCTAATTCCTGCACAATCAGATTGTCTTTGTCTACATTTGGGCCATTGACTCAATTTCAAAGAATACCCAAGAAAAGCCATTAACTACATTTTTGAATCAACAAGAGATAGAATACTCACCAATGAATTCATCAATCTTAACAACTATCCTTGTGTCCCACAACATCCAAATGCCTCCTGAAGCCCCAATGGAGCCAATCAACAAACTGATTCCCCTGATACTTAGGACAGTTTCTCTGTTAGTCCCTTGCAAACAGACAACATCCACCTTCCAACTCATTAGAATTCTTACCCTTTCCTGTTTCAATTTATCATTCGGACAATTTTATTTATTTATTTTTAAATTTGATGGTCACGACTATAGGGGAGGGGGAATTCAAACCTTGGTTTTCCTCATAATTCATTGAGTAGATTAAATTCTTCAACTCCCTATATCGCCTTCCAGGATGATGACCGTCCTTTTTCAACCACCACCTCTGCACTCAGTTAAATTCAATTATTTTCCAAAGGTATTGGTGCATCTTTGGGCCCTGAAGACTTTGTCTGCCTCTCTGTTAGTCCTTATGTAGTCCTTGGACCAATTTGCATGAAGAGCTCAACCAACATGGCCAAGAGCTACCTTGCACTATCACGTCCCATGAATGTAGAACATAGATAGTATTTCCCCCTCATAGATCCTTAATGTGAAAACATTACCCTTTCATCCATCACAACCTCAAACAGTTTGGATTCAATATGAAAAGCTGCAAGCCTACCATGATCTCCCTTAATCAATAGTTCACTAGACCTATCTAAAGCGTCAACGTGATAAACAGATAGAAAAGAAAAATCCTATGAGACTACCAAGTTTTGCTGTCAAACGATGACCGAGAAGGTTTGATGAAGTTACTGGTGTTTCCCTAAAACAAGGGAACACTTATAGCCTCTTCAGGATACCCTTCAAAAGCTCCTGCTTACTTTAGAATCAATACACCTAAAACAACTTATCATGAACCCTTGCCTTCCCCATTCTGCCAAATTGACAATTTTTGTTGCTCTTATATTCCGTATAGAAGTACACAAGGAGGCTATTTTGGAATACTATCTACTAAGTTTGAAAGAGTGGAGTTTTGACAAAAAAAATATATGATCTCCACCCATTTTGCAGCATGAAGACTGAAACTCATAATCCCACAGGGGCATTCCCCATTGGACCCACAAACACAAATATAGCCCTCCAAAGTTGCTTTCAGCATGATGACAGGAGTAATCTTCAATTGTATTTACCTATGCATGTGCAAAATGCTTGCCTCCAAAATCTCATCATAATTGAGTAAGCCTATCAGGAAAAGAAACCAGAGTCTACTTCGGTAAAATAAAATCCATTCAATACATATAAGCTGGACACTTAACAGAAGCAAACGGGAAATAAATTCACTCCTTGTGTGATGGTTTTTTAGTACGTGAGCAAATTTCATTGAAATGCGGAAAAATACACAGGAAGTATACAAAGACATAGTCAAAAAGGAAACATACAAAGAACCTAACTTCTAAAATTCAAACCGTCTAAAAATTCCAAGAAACAAAGGGAAGAAAATTGAGTAGTAGTCAAGGTCCAGTCATATAAGGTCTTTAGAAATAGGAACTCAACTTATGTCGGCCTTCGGTAACTCTCTCCCTCCCATCAAAAGTGCATAAGTTCCTTTTCCCAAATGCACTACTTATGGACAATGGAGCTACCATCCAAATCTCTCCAGAATTACATTTGCTAAAACTATCTTTCCAAGAGCAAACATTGATTTTGGCATTACCCAACACCCCAAATAATAAGTAAACTAAATCCCATTAGATCAGAACACGCAGCACCAATCCACAATTACTATACCTCGTTTCTCAAATTATCAGCTGTCAAAACTTTTCCTATGCTATAGTTCATGTGAAAAAAGAAACTCTACGTGGAGCTCTTACAGTCTTACTTTCCAAATACTCCTCCATGCACCTCCTTGTGTAATGCTAATGTTTAACCTGTATTTTGAAAAAAGTTGTAATATGTTTGAGATTATGACACTCTGGAAAAAATAAATTAAAAAATTTTAAGCCCTTTGGTTGCACAGGAAAAAAAAGGATACTTTTCATCCTAAAATTTTTTATTCTTGAAATTGAAACCTTAGACATCAAAAGTAAAAAGTTTTATCAGGCATAAGTAACCCCCTTCTCTCTCTCTCTCTCTCTCTCTTAGATCACACAAAGCAAAGATTTAAACTTATACATCTTTGTTTTGACTAGAAATGCAAATAAATATGTAATATTTTCCCATATACTAAAAAAAAAAAAAAGAACCTAAGATTATCAACAGAATCATATATACAAAAGCAAATTGAAATGCCTTTAAAATAAAAAGAAAACAGAGCCTCTATCGATCAAAAAGAAGAAGATGAAACTCAAAATTGATTACAAGATTTTTAAAAATTCAACTGAGGTTCAACATTAGCAATACACCAAAGAGGTGCATTGCTTTCTTCACATGAACTATAGCATGGGAAAAGTTTTGACAACTGATAATTTGAGAAGACAAGGTATAGTAATTGCAGATTGGTGATGCATGTTCTAATCTAATAGGGACTCAGATTTGGATGGTAGCCCCATTGTACCTAAGTAGTGCATTTAAAAAAAAGAAAAGAAAAGGAACTCACACTTTTGAGGTGAGGGAGTTACTGATGGCCTACTCAAGTTCCTATACCTTCTATGAGTGGACTGAACCTTGACTGCTACTCAATTTTCTTCCCTTTATTTCTTGGATTTTCTGGACGGTATGAGTTTTAGAAGTAAATTTCTTTGTATTTTTCCTTTTCGACTCTTCCTTTGTATACTTGCCATGTACTACAGTTGTGCCTCTATTTCCACATTTCAAAGAAATTCACTTATTAAAAGACCCTCACACATGGAGGTCAGGCGGTGAATATATTTCCCATTTGCTTCTGCTAAGCGTCCATTTTATATGTATTGAATGGATTAAAAAGAAACATAGGCGAATGAGCTTGAGAAGAATAATAAGGAGAAGACCTAAGAACCCACATATATAAGGAAGTGGTGTCCCAGCCTTTGGCCAAACTATTCTACTTCCTGCTCATGAGACACCCCGGAAACCCCATAGTGTGGTGGATTGAATATGGGACCTCCGGGTTTACATCACGCCCCAAACCAATGAGCTCACCAGCTGGTTACATTCGTGGGGGGTTTTGTTTCTCTCAATTCTCAATTTGCAGAAATAAGCGAAAGTAACCGACATTAGAGATAGTGTAAGTGTGTAACTCTGGTCATGATTTGAGTTGGGCTAACTTTAAAAATAATCATCAATCCTCACCTTGATTGAAATAGTCCCTCTCTGTTTCAAAAATCAAACAGAGAGGATTCTAACACTAAAATGCTAGGAGTCACAGTGTTATACACACTTTTATTTATTGACTTATTGGGACTAAATTTGATTTCTACGTTATAAGGCAAAATGCTTAATACAATTGTAATCTTCGAGAAAATCAACTTCTTTATGCGTAATAATTTGCATTAGAATTCAAGTCCTAGTAATGTAATTTTCTCTTTGAACAAACAAAACCAAACAGAGAGGATTCTAACACTAAATGCTAGGAATCAATCACAGTGTTATACACACTTTTATTTATTGACTTGTTGGGACTAAAAATTTGATTTCTACGTTATAAGGCAAAATGCTTAATGCAATTGTAATCTTCGAGAAATTCAACTTCTTTATGTGTAATAATTTGCATTAGAATTCAAGTCTTAATAAAGTAATTTTCTCTCTGAACAAACAGAACCAAATCAGAAAAAAGAAACAAACAAAATAGCAGAGTGCAGAGAGAGAGAAGTACACGAGGAGTACGAAAGTTGAAGGCCAATGTTGCTCTGCTGATTGGAAGAACACCCTAGCTTCGGTAATCAAACACCGGCTGCGGCGGAGGCCGATGGTGACGTGGCATATACGGTGGTGATGATCTGGGAGAGTGAGCTTGGATTCCAGCTCCAACTCTCTCTCTCACCAACTCTCTCTTTTTTCTTTTTTCAAATGATTTTTTTTTATATATAAAAATTTATGGGAGAAGTAAATGAGTTGATTCATTTCTACCTTCACCGTATCTTATCTATAAATTAATTTTACATATAACATAAATTTATTGATTAAATAATGAATAAGATCTTATTTAACACGAAATTTAAATTTTAAAAAAAAACACAAAATTTAATGTATTAATGATAACTTATATTAATATAATAAAAATTGATGAGTGGTGTAACATAAATAATAAAGTATTTTTATTATTTAATTCAAAACCAAGCAATAAAAAATGTGTTTCTTTCTATAAAAAATATATATATATATATATATGTTTAGTTTGGTCGAACTAGTCCAATCCTTTTTTTTTTAGTTTAAAAGTTTATATATAACATAAATTTATTGAATAGATTTTTTTTTTTTGAGAGATAGTTTCAATCTATGGCGTTCGCTCTTGATAATAGCTCGGCAGGGATTGAACCCCAGATCTCTTATTCAACCATCAGAGACTTTACCAGTTAAACTAACTAGAACCCACAAATTTATTGAATAGATAATGAATAATATCTAATTAACACGAAATTTAATATGTTAATGAGAACTTATGATCCAATAGTTAAAATTTTTAAATATTAATACAATAAAAATTGATGAGTGGAGTAACATATATAAAAGTATAATTTACGACTTAACACCCAAATATTTTATTATAATTACTGGTTTACTCCTCTTTAATTAGCTAGGGTTAGTACACTCATCTCATTTGAGATTTTGTAAAATGACACTCCACTCCAAACTTGAAGGGGAAATTTTTTTTTTCTCCCTTTACATCAATTTGATCAAATTCTTTTAAATTGATATTAAAAATTTTGTGTACTAACCTATTCTTTGCTTAAGGGTAGGTTATCCCCCCTTTCAAAATCAAAATCAATAGATTTAAAATTTAAATTAAAGAGTATTTAAAAATATTTAGTATGACGTTTTCTTATTTTTTTTAGTTTTTCAATGGGTTGTGGAGAGATTTGTCATTGCAAATATTTTGGTGCTTGATAAATTTTGCATTATTATTTTAAAATTTTTAGTTATGCTTTTACTAATCATGGTTAAACTTTGGTAAAGGGAATTATATAAAAAAAAAAATTGAATATTTTGATACTAATATAAACAGAACTTGGGGGAAGTGTTATTTTTTTCAAATCTCAAGGGGGAGAGTGTTTTTTCCCTTATAAGATTTGGGGTGGAAAATTATTCCTCTAAACCTCAAGGAAGGGTAGTGTAATCCCCATAAAAAAAAAAAAATCACTCTAGTTTTATACAGAAGAATGAGAAATTTATTGTTTATTGCACTTTTAACACTAAATAATTTTAAGAAGCTGAAATAGGTTTCCAAGTACATTGATTATTTCCTGGTAAACAATTAGGGCTTGTTTGGTATATTGAATTGGGATTATGATAGGACAATCTTTATTGTTGCGAATAAAATATGTTGTAATAGAATAACTAAACGTATTCATAAGTTTGGTTGTGAGTTGTAATATTAGAATAAAGCTTAATTAAAATTTATTTTAGGAAATATTTTACTCATACAATTATATTTCCTTAAAAATAATTTTTTTTTAATTTGAGAGAGAGATGAGTTATTTTTTATGATTTTTTATTTTTATAATTGTTATGTGTAAATGAAAAGTTTGTTTATTTGAAAATATATTAATTTTTGATGAACAAAAATATATTAATTTTAGATATTATTACACCTACTAATAAATAACTATTCATAAAAAATGACTATTTCTTATAATAAAAAAACTTAATCAAAATAAAGAATATTTTTCTTCTCAAAAGAATAAAAATCAATAAATAATAATTAAACCATAAGAATAACTATTACTACATTATAATGCCTATAGAATAGTTAAACTATAAAAATAACAATTATATTACAATGCCTATTATACTTTCAAGCGCATTTCTTTTACTCTATTTTATTGAAGTAAATGAAACACAACTTTTTCACGCTCTAGTTTTACACTTCAAGTGCAAACGGGGTTAATTCTGCCGTTTACTCTCAAAAAAATTGCAAACGGGGTTAGATGAATGGCTTCTCAACCAGACTGAGTCACTAACAACCGGCTGATCATCTTGATTTCTGTGCCATGTCCAGAGTGCATGGGTTGCGTTAACCACGTCGAGTTCCCCATGCCCAAAGCTTGCCTCCCTAAAAACGGATATGCTGGGCTTTGGATCTTGATACCTGTAAGACCAAGAATGCATGAAGTTAAATTAAATGAAACAATAGTGTTTGTCCTTGCTATGGGTATACAAAATCATTTTCATTTTAAATGACTCCATATTTTATGATTCATATTAACAATGTTATCAAACCAAACCGAATGCAATAGTGATTTAATTGAGTAGAGACAAAAATAAATGGAAAAAATGATTCCTATTTAATGTCTTTTAATTTAGTAGTATTTCTTGATCTCTTTTATAAGAAAAGCTAAGGTTATAATCTCATTGCTCACTCATTGTAGCACATTAATAAAAATAAAATATATACTGGAATAAAGTATTTTTATTACTTAATTTAAAACCAAGCGATAAAAAAGATGTTAGTTAGCTTCAATCTAAACCATTCACTACCTATTGCTACAAGTACTATAAGCATTATTTTACGGTATTAAGTTGATCACAAGGCTAGCCATGATGTAGAAGATATAAATTATCTTACGTGGTGGCAAGGCCTTCACGATTTCCACCATCCCCAATGTTGATATTAACTGGAGCACAATTGTCTTGGTTCCCATTGTAAACGCGAGTCTGAGAGAGAAGCAACAATGACAAATGGAAACATATTAGCTAGTCACACAGAATTCTACTACTACTACTACTGTTTGATTCGACATTAACATTTTTTTAGAAAATAAATCATTTTTCAAAGAGTATTTTGTAAAAAACTATATCATTTTCTTACATCTGATAGTGATCTTAAAATAAGTTGAAAAACTATTTTTTAACTTTTCTTATTTAGTTTTTAGCGTGTTAGATAGAGCTATTTTCCTTATTTAACTTCATTTAAGATAATAGAATTGTACTCTAGAATTTTTTGTTGCCGAAAAAAACTCTATTTCATGTTAAGGTTTTTTTTTTTTTTTTTTTTTGAGAAACTATTGCATGCTAAGTTAAATAAGGAAAGTTAAGAAATAGTTTTCATTTTATCCATTTTTTCTAATACTACAAAATACAGGAAAATGCGAAAAATTTTCTTCATATAAAGTTTTCCATTAAAACAAACAAATAATTATTAGATATTTTTAAAGTATGGTGATATATATTATGTTTTTTTCCTTTTACATTCATAATGAATTTTTCATTATCTTATTAAGTGATTTGTTTTTTATTAGATGCAGATTTTTTTTAAGAATACCCAATAATTTTCCTGAGTTGTGCATATAGCATAGTCAGTGAATTAAGCAAACAAAACTAAATTTAACAGATGGCAATGAAGTAGGGTAAAGTAGGACTTACAAAGCGCTCATAGGCATGTACATGTCCAGCAAAAACAATATCTACACGAGCTAGAAAAATTAACGCTTCCATGGATTTCTTCATGTCATCCGACTCTTTCTCTCCTTGATGAGTGTTGTGAAATTTTAAAGTACTCGCAAGTGTACGAACCGTACCAACATATAGTTTGACAAGAACGAGGTCGAACCCACAGGGACTTGAATGAAATAGGAAAATTAAATATCAAATCTTAACCAAATTAAACATAATCTAATTTAATAAAAATTGGTTGTTTTGAAATTAAATAAACTAAGCAAATAATAAAATTAAGCAAATAGTTAAACTAAGCAAAAGATATAAAGCAATAAAAGATGTAAACAATCAAGGGAAAGGAATTAAGGTTTTGGAATCCGCCTCATAAGTCATATCAGCATATATTTATGATCATTAATTTTTCCCAACCACTGCATGATAATCTAGAAATCAATCTTGCTATCATGGAAAATATCATCTTAAAACTTATGTTTAAAAATCTAAAGCATGTTCTTCTTCGCTTCTTAAGTATAAAATCAAATCATCAATTATATCCGTAGCCAAACAAATCATAAGACATATCCAATTTTATAATCAAGAATTAATAAACCAAGCATTCAATTAATTAAGATAAATCCTAAATAATGAGAAAAACATGATTGAACTCATATCTAGAATCTCATCTTAGTCAATTGATATGAAGTAAGAACAATTTAAATTATTAAAGAACAACTATTATAGGAAAAATCAAATCACATAAATATTACTGATAATCTTTAACAAGGTTTCATCCTCAACCCTAATTATAAATTTAGCTACTCATAGTAATTGAAAGAAAACACAAAAATAAAATACTAAACATTAAACTAAACAAATAAAATAAAACTAACTGTCATGGAAGAGGTAACCGCACTCTCTATGTTCAGCCCCAACCCTAGCACTAGCCTCAACCCCCTGAATTTTGCCATAAAGGGCCTTTAAATAGGTCAAGGAATCCTATTACAAGTTGAATTCTTGTTTGGAGAAAATCCCAGATTTTTAGGTTTCACTTAACCGACTATTTTGGCCCATTTAACTTCATAATTTGGGCTCTTGGTCAACTACAAAGTTGTAGCCCTTTAAGTTAACTTTCCATCCCAACTTGAATCATCTTGATTAGACATCTAAGCCGAAAGTTATGCTGAAAATACTAACTAATGTGCATGCTGGAATTCTAATCCGAATTGGACTTGGATTTTGTGCAAATTTCCTTTGATTCCTTGCTCCAATTGGATTTAAATTTAGGGTGCGTTTGTTTTGGCTTCAAACCACTTCCGGAAATACTTTTCCGTAAAAGTGTGTGTTTGGTAGTTATCGAAATTTGGGTCAAACTGAAATGGTTTTCTGCATTGACCGAAAAATAAGGCTCACGGGTGTAAAAGCATTTCCGTTTTTATTTTACCTTCAAATCACTTTCGGAAAGAGAGAAAGAGAGAGAGAGAAAGAAGGACCAAATGCGCAAAGAGAGAAGGAGAGAGAGAAAGAAGAGAGAGTAGGGAGAGTGAGCTATCGCGCCTCAACCCTAGACGCAGCGGCGAGATTGCGCCGTCGATCTCTCTCTTTCTCGATCTCCCTCTCCCTTTTGAACCGAAATCCACCGAACACCACCACCGCTGAGTCCGAGTTCCGTTAACAAGTTCCCACTCTTAAAATCCAACTGGACAAGGACGTGTACCGTCCCGACGATCCTCTGATCGTCACAATCTAGATCTCCAACCCCGACACCGCATCGTTGCTCTTGCTCGACAAACCCTTACTTGGATCGTCGCCGATCTGCTTGATCGCCGATCACTCTCTCGCCGATCTGCTTGATCTCTTTGATCTCTGATTTTTTTTGTTATTGTTGTTGTTGTGGTGTGGGTGGTGGCGTTTTGGTGGTTTCTGTGTTGTGTGGTGGTGGATTTTCTGATATAAAATTTGTTTGGAAGCTGAGAAAATGGTTGAGAAAGTGTGAAAAATTTGTAGGAAAATAACATTTTTAGAATATTACCAAACACTGAAAATTGTTTTCTAATATAATTTTTAAAATGCAACCAAACACTAGAAAATATTTTCCTTTCCCGAATATATTTTCACCTGAAAATATTTTACACTGAAACAAACACAGCCTTAATTGGGTTGGTCTTCTCTTGAATTCATGTCTAGCTGGATGTAAGTTGGCTTGATTCAATTAGCCTAGCCCCACTTTGCATGTAAAGCCTTGTTACCTGTAACACAAAGATATTATATAATCAGTTATAAAATAACATAAAAGTAAGGTTAAATATGTAGATATGCGAATACTGTAAGGTTGAATTTAATCAACCATCTAATTGGCTTTATTCCGTGACCAATTTGCTTGTAATTTAGCACTTAGTAACCATATATTTAGGTGAAAAATTGTAAGGGTAGTGTGTGAGAAGATGTGAAGAAAAGCTCAAGAGTGTGCAAGAAAAACAGAGATTCGCGGCTAGGACTCGCGGGTGTATCGCGACTGGCAAGCCGCCAAACTCTGGCACGTGAGAGGCACACTGGGAAGCTGAAGGGTCGCGCCAGCTGTCACGCTAGAGGACAAAAGTTCCAGGCTGGCCAGGCCGTTACGTCGCGACTGGAACTCGCGAGTTGGACAAGCCGCGAGTTAACCCTGTTTGGCAAAAACTGACGTTTTGCATTCCCTTCTCACCCTACTATATATACACCCTTATACCCACTAAATTGGGAGAGCTTCCAGAGAGAATTTTGTGAGAGAAACCCTAGAGAAAAACAAGATTGCCTCATCCCTAATCTTTACCTTAGAGACTCTTCAAATTCCTCTACTCTCTTCCTCTCCATTGTCATACCCTTGACAGATTTTTTACCAAATCCTTATCTCACCACACCCACGTCTGTGAGAAGGTCCATTTGGTGCTTAGGGAAGCAGTTTGGGAAGGAACCAATATACATTGGTTGATGCTATGGTTAAGTAGCGGAATCCGGGAAGCTAAAGAAGAAATAGGTTCGGCGTAACCTCGTTGGAGCAAGAAGCTTGGAGGGCTTAGGTACTTGGGTAGATTAGGTTTGGAGGGTCTTCTGCTGTTCATGTATCCCAACTATATTCTTTAGTGGATTTTATCACCGCTTGGAGGGTGGCGGAGAGGTTTTACGCCGAGGACTTCGGTTTCCTCTTCGATAACACATCGTGTGTTGTCCGTGTGTTTGCATCTTCTTTCCCTTTATCTTTGCCTTATATTTACTGCTGTGGATGTGTTTATATTTGGCTTAGATTGTTTATCAATTCTGTTATAAGTTTGTTATCATGTTCCGCACATTAGTTGTTTGATATAAAGCTTGAATTGGTAATTTTATTATTTGGGGTCTAAACGTTCAAGGGTGTTTCATACCCATATTGAACTCTCAAATACTTTTTTGTATATATTTCATGTACATCAATGAGCAGTATTGGAATTGTACCATGGTGCATGAATAAGCACTACAGTTCATGGAGTTACCTTCCTATCAACTTTTCGCAAGTCTGCCTCTAACCATCTGTGTATGAACCCAACATGATAACATGTACCCCAGCTACATCGAAAGAATAGTATAGGTTTGTGGTTAAGCCACTCTCTTCGAACAGCATGCGCCATCTTGCATTATTATAGGTTGTGAAGGGTTCTTTGTGAAACAATGGGAACTTCTCAACTTCGTGGTTGCCTTGGGTCACCATCCAAGGCCTCTTGCTAGCCAGTGGCTCCACAAGCCTCCCAAATGAGTCCCAAAGAGACTGTAAGAAATTGGCACATGCTAAGTCCCCTGGAAATAGCAGCATGTCATAATTCGATTGTGATATGTGTTGGAGGGTTAAGTTGGTCCATTCTGTCTGTCCAAGATCACCTGCATTATGTATGCATTGAAATTTAAGTAAAATGGTATGAATATGAAATATGGAAAACATATGGGTGTCTCAACTCTCTGAAGGGTCGTTATTTCCTTGTGATGTTACATTACACGTAATATTACATTATTATAATCTTACATTAATGTAATCTCAATACAAGAATACAACATTACATTGTTTAGGAGGGTGATGTGATATATTTTGTAATTTTAGATTACAGTAATGTTAGAAAAATAAAATAAACTAAAAATTTTAATGTCACATAATCGTAATGTACATCACATCAAAAGCACATCACAATGAACCAAATACTCCCATTAGGGTTTTGATCTTGGAGGGGTCAAAAAGGGTTTTAAGGAGGTTAAAGTTCTTTTAGAGAAATTGTTCCTTAAGGTTAAAAACTAAAAACTGAAATTTGAATCTTAAGAAAAAAAAAAAAAAAAAACTCTACAATCCACTATATATTTATCCTTTATAATCTATATATATATATATAACCGAAGCTTTTGAAGTTTCTATAATTTTTCACATCAGCATAATATAAAAAATAATAATAACTAGTCGCTAACCCGCGCGATGCTCGCGGGATAGTTAAATAAATCCACCACCAATCTAATCTATGTTATCTTGATAATAAATCTACAAATTGCATTCTCATATCCTCCATCATTTAGAAGGTGACTGGAGTAATGATTGTATGTAATAATTTTATAATATAAAATTATTATGATAGATGATTAAAATAATGAAAATAAAATCTAATGTTAAGAAAATTTTTTGAAATAGAATTTTAAATTTCTTAAAACTTAGTTAATAGAGTTTCTATTTTGCGTAAAAGTGAAGATAACCATGGGCCCAATTTTTATTTTATAGCATAGGATATTACAGTTAGCTCCGTACCATGTATATGAGTTTTTTTTAATGATGCAATAAAGGATGAAGTTTAATAGAAGTCATTTAAGATCCAACGAATCCAATAATTTGTTTTTAAAAAAATTTAATTTCAAAAGTCTTTTAATTGTAAATTTTTTTTAATCATAAAATAGACTCTATCTAAACTCTAAAGGCAAGCATTCAAAATAATCACATCATTGATACCATATCATGATGGTTGCAAATAACAATATCATTATTCATGATTAATAGATGATCAATTAAACTGTAAATTAACAATTTAACAATATTCAAATACCAAGTTTAAACTACAATAACACATGCACAGAAGACTCTAAATATTGAAAAATATTTCTATTTTCATTATTCAATCAAAACCAAAATTTCAAAGATAATTCCAATTTTATTAAAACCAATACATACACACACATGAACGTAAAGAATTCCAAAAATAAAAACAACAATCTCCAAAAGCCTTTGCCTAATATAGTCACTTTTATTTTTCTTTTTCTTTTTTTCCAGATTGTGCGTTCTTTAGTTCTTTTTCCTTTTATGTTTCCTCAAACTTTTTCTAATTGACCAAAATATCTCTCATATATGTTAACATTAAACCTGATAAGAAAAATTTACATATCTTTTGTTTTGAAGGCGCTTCAAGAACCAAAATCAATGCAAGATACTGTATAGAAGAAAATACCCAAACCAAAATAGGCCTCCCTCACAAATTCAAAGATTAAGGGTTGCACCTAAAACAAAGAGAAATTTACAATGTTGATCAATACATTCAAAGAGATATTTATCTGTGACTCAAACTAAACAAACCAAAACCAAATACAAATTTCCATAGAGCATAAATCAAAGAGAAGACTACCAAACGTATTTGCAGCACAAATAGATAGAATGTATGTTAAATGTACCAGTTTTTCGTCGAAATTGGTTTTGGTGCAACAGGAAGGCCAGGATCCATCATTGTAGTCAGGCCAAAGTCCATCTATCACAGAAAATTTTATAATAAGAGATTTATGTAAAAGAATCAAAATTAATCTGCCATTGATTTACGATGATATCAAAATATGTATGTATACTCACGGATTGTGAATTCAGTGGGAGCGTTAGAGCTGAAACAATAGAAATAGAAATACAAGATGATATATCACTGTAAATAATATATTTTTCATTATTCGAATTCGAATTAAAAATTGAAAAGAGAGAAAGAGAAAATTAATTAATACCGGCGGCAGCAGGCGTTGGAGGAATAGCAATGACCTTGTTCCATTAATTTTAAAACTTTGTTTACTGCAATTTGTCAAATACTTAAAATGCTAAAAATTGTTTTAATTAGTTAAAACTTAATATAGTAATTTTTTTAAATTAAAACTCTACTCTTAATTAGATTCTACTTCCTAGCTACAATAATGCCGAAAAGACACATGGTCTTCAAAATAAATTACTCACTAATTATAACCTAATGTTTATTAATATATATATATATATATATATATATATGAATGTCACATTCTCTTGGGAGTAACATGTGTATATTTAGCTTCTACATACCTGAAACAGCAAAGTATCAGGTTTCAGTGGAGAAATTACTGCTTCATGAATTTCATTAGACTTGTACGCCATGTATTTGTACGAAGATGAAGTCCCAAGTACGGAACTCTGGTATACACAGGCAGTTTCTGAAAAATATACTATTGGCTTGGTTGAGGCTTTAGTAATCCATGTAATCCTCATTTTGTCTTGGCCAACTGAAGATATATGCACCTGCATGCAGTGACACATTATTATAATTGGAAGGTCTATATAAACCATTATAAGCCTAATATATGTTGATCATAGACACTTTGGACTATTATTACACAATCAATTTTTGGTAAGAGAATGATTTAAGGTGTTTCAAGTACTAATACTTAATCCTTAAGGTTGAAAAAAAGAAAAAGAGATCTGGCTCTAAGTTGATGACAAGAGATCTTATAGAGTTTAACTAATCATTTCTAGCATCAAATCTTATATGAAACTAGAAATTCACACTACATGAAGTTTAAATTTAATAACTAGTATTTTTTGGCCCCAAACCTAACTCGTAGACAAACTTCCTCATCCCATGAAAGTCAACAAATTAAGCTGCTATTGAAACTAGTATGCATTTCCTAATGGTCACTACAAAAAATTGGTCCTATAGTGGTTTAGTGGCGTTTGTAAAAAACACCACTATAGGTACCCTATAGTTGCGTTTGGAGAGTCCTAAAGAGGTGTTTTAGAAAATGGATGTATAGCAGCATTTCCAACGGGCTATAGTGGCGTTTGACAAACGCCACTATAGGCCTTTGTAACAATAAGACCTATAGTGGCCTTTGAGAAACGCCACTATAGCCCAGCACAAAAAAAAGTTAAGAAAAAGAATCCAGCAAAATAAAATAAAATAAAATAGAGGAGCTATAGTGGCGTTTGGAATAGACCTATAGTGGCGTTTACCAAACGCCATTATAGGTCCAAAAGCGCATATTCCAACAAACAAACAAACAAAAAAAAAAAAAACTGAATGAGTTCTAGCGGTAAAGTGTATATATATAATATAAATGAATATATATATATATATTTATTTATTTATTTATTTAAATGTATATATTATTTTATATTTATATTTAAATGAGAGATGCTGTGTCTACAATATTTTTACAATAAATTATAGGTAGTTAGTTGTTGTTTGTTCAAATTTGAATCTAACACTAAAATTACTTTTTTGCCTTAACAATAACAACCAATAGCAACCTGCCACTTAAAATTTGTTGTAAAAATGTTGTGAAAATGTTGTTGACATATCATTTCTCTTTATATATATATATATATATTATGTATGAGAGATGCTACGTGCACAATATTTTCACAACAAATCATAGGTGATTAGTTGTTATTGGTTCAAATTTGAACCTAATACTAAGATTACTTTTTTGCCTTAATAATAACAACCAATAGTAACCTGCCACTTAAAATTTGTTGTAAAAATATTGTGAAAATATTGTTGACATATCATTTCTCTTTTTATATATATATATATATATATATATATATATATTTTATGTATGAGAGATGCTACGTCCACAATATTTTCGCAACAAATCATAGGTAGTTAGTTGTTATTGGTTCAAATTTGAACCTAACACTAAGATTACATTTTTGCCCTAACAATAACAATCAGTAACAACCTGTCACTAAAAATTTGTTGTGAATATATTGTGAATATATCATTTATATATATATATATACACACACATACATACTTATCATTTCTCTTTATATATATATATATATATATATAAATTTAAAAAAACATTAAAACCCCCACCTGCCCTCACTCGCCCATATCTCTCCCTTATCTCCACGCCAAAGTCTCAGACCAGTCTTCCTTAAGTTCTTTTTTGGTTTTTTTTTTTTTGTTTTTTTCCTTCCTTTCTTTTTCTCCCTTATCTGTCCACGCCAAGTCTCAGACTTCCTTTCTCATTTTTTTTTTCTTTCCTTCTTTTTCTCCCTTGTCTCCACTCCTCCATCTTTCTTCTTTTGTTTTTCTTTTACTCTTCTTTCACTTCACACCTGAATTGATACTTTTCTCTTCCTCTTCATTTTGATTTTATTTCTTTTGTTTTGTTTGTGGAGGTGTTAATGTTTGTGGGTTTTGGATTTGCAGATGGTGTTGCAGCTTATTGATTTTGTTCAAATTTGTAAATGGTGTTTGAAGCCATTAGTTATTTAGTTGCAGGTTAGCATTTTTTTTTATAAAAAAATTATGATTTTTTTGGTTTATTTATTTTTTGATAATAGTTTTGGTCTATTCCTTGTTTGCTATCAACTTTGCTTCGTGGGTCTATGAGATTTCTGATCAATTTGATGATTTCTTTTTGCAGGTTAGTCTGTGGCGGCTAAATGTGTTAGGGTGGAGTTGCTATTTTTTTTTTTTTTTTTGGATGTGAGCATTTTGTGTTTGATTTTGAATTTTTTTTAGGTGGGTTTGTGTTTTCATTTTGAATTTGCTAGGATAGCTATAGTGTTTGTATTTGGAGTTGCTATTTTTTTTTCTTTTTTAATTATTGGATGTGAGCATGTTGTGATTGATTTTGAATTTTTTTAGGTGGGTTTGTGTTTCATTTTGAATTTGCTGGGATAGATATAGTGTTTGTATTTTGTTTTATTTATGTATTTTGTTTTGTAACTTTTAATTTAATTAAAATTGTAATATTAATTTAATTACAATCTTAATTCAATTAAAAAAACTTTTTCACATAAAAAAAAATTCTTTTGATTACCAAAATTAATTTTTGGTGGTTTTTTGGCTATAGTGGCGTTTCACAAACGCCACTATTGTACCGTCTCTATAGACATATAGTGGTGTTTGTAAACGCCACTATAGCCTTTTTATAAATAAAAAAATTGGTCTATAGTGGCGTTTTTAAACGCCACTATAGGTCCATAATTGCAGTACAATAGTGGCGTTTACAAACAGCGCCACTATAGCCAAAATGGGCCTATAGTGGCGTTTTTAGTACCTATAGTGATTCAACAAGAAACTTTCCTTTTATTTTTATTTTTAATCTTGGATAAAAACAAGGGTTAGGCTTACCTCAAGTACTTTTTTAATTAGACATGTTCTTTTGTTTTAAATATACAATGGCAAGTGGTGCTGGGTTTTAATTTCCACATTTTATTTAGTTAGTGAATAACATGACAATCTCTTATTAAAATAAAAAGAGATTTCAATTAAGAAAGTACTAGAGGTAAGCCACAACCTAAAAACTAAACATTCATCATTGGCTGTATTTCATGAAAAAGAAAATTCCCCGTAAATACACAATTAGAGTATAGTTTTATTGATAAAACAAGAAGCACAAAATTTTGTTTCCACGATTTTCAGAAACAGATTCATACTGAAAATAAGAGTTTCCAAATATATATATAAAACCATTTGATACCTGTTGTGGAGCATAATCATCAATTGGAGTTGGTTCTTCGTCCAAGTGACGATCAACTAGGTTTTTACGCATAGGTGGGCGAGTGCATGAATAAACGCCACCAATGGATTCGGCAAAGGCCAAGGCCACTGTAACTGTTAGAAACAGCCTAAACCCTCGCAAATCCATGGTGGTTATAGATTACAATTTTCGTTTTTGATGAATAAGATTATATAATAACAGAAGAGAGTAAGTTATATTCACAAAGAGCTCTCGAAGAGGAAAATGGCCCACTTGTGAAAACTTTTCTCTCCCGTTATGATTTGTCTCCTCTGATACAAGGATTGGTTTCATTATATATTATGCAAAACCATAACCATCCATGGTGACATAATTAGCAAAGAGAATCATAAAAGGAACGTACGTACCTTAGATGCTCTTAAGATTTCAAAAATGGAAAAACAATTTTACTATTTTTTTTTTAAAATTTTTAAGAACTCGTCTTTTGATGAGAATTTGAAGAGCCTATTTACTATTTTTATTTATATTGTCAAGTATGTGGTGCAAAATAGTATGATAGTTGTTGGCGGTGAGTTTGCTAGGTATAGGTTTTTTTGCTAAACATCTTGTCGCAGTGTGTGGTTGTTGCATGCAATTGTGGACATGGTTTCCTTTTCAGTGACAGCTTCTGAAAACGAATTTTTAGTACTGCCATTTTTGGTGTTTACTTAGATGAACTCCTGTGTTTGGCAGTATTTGAAAAAATAGATTAATAGAAAACTATTTATGACCAATGAAAAATGCTATTAAAATTAAAGTACGGTTTATTTGTTTATGATGTTGTTTTCCGTCAAGCTAGATAAGAGATGCCAAGAGATATTCTTTCAACTCATTTTGCCTAAGCACACTAGGATAGTTTTCTGAAATATGTGCATGGTCAACATAAATACAGTCAAACAAGATTAACAAATGCCCATCAAGTTAATAGTATAGTTAGTAAACTACGCCAGAGCCAATCACACGTCGACATGTGTTGGCAATGAGCTATCCAATCGAGTGCTGACATGTGTCATTGGAAATTAAGACATTTCGGCCAATCAAATGATGTCATGTGTTTTGGAGAAAAAGTTTATGGATTTAAGCCTCCAAAACCCCGAAGAATTTCCACCATAAACATTTGAAGACTAAGAATGCACAAAGAACACACGAAGAACACAAAGGAACAAAGAATTTCTAACAATCTTATAACTAGAGATTCGTTGCAACTACTAGAGATTCGTTGTAACTATGTTTCAAAGAACTTTGATCTATTCTTCAACCAAATTTCAAGATATTTGGTGTTCAAATCAAAATTAATTTACTACAATTCGAATAAATAAATCTTTCAAGGAGATCGAATTATGAATCACTCTTTTGTAATTTCAGAGAATCGTACCACATATTCTTCAATACAAATTCACATTTGTAATTTCACGTTGTAACTAGGTAATTAGTTATATATATATATATATATATAGTTATTGCTCGGTCCAGTCTAGTATTTGGTTTTTTTTTTTTTTTTTTTCCAAATGATTTTTTATTGAATTTATTGGAGAAGTAAATGAGTAAATTCATTGCTACCTTCACAGTAACTCTATAAATTCTCTACATTTCAAAATTTTACATATAACATATGTACGGCCCCCGTACCATGACCCATAGCGGGCCTTGGACCCTGACCTGGGTATATGGCCCATGAGGCCTCTCCCTCTGCCTAGCGGCCCACCCCCGAGTCACGCAAGCTGCGGGCCCAAGCCTTGCCTTTTCATCGTTTCTCGGCGAACCCCTTCCCGAGCAGTGATAAACATATGGCTCGCGGGACACCCCGCCCTGTACCTACCCGGCCATGCCTCGGAGAGGCACCGCTGCCGGGAACTATCGTGGAGGTGGGAACCAAGTTCCAACGCCACCCTCACCGCTTCCCATGCCTACCTAACTATCAACTTACGATCGATAATACTGGACCGCCGGTTGCACTTATTGGCAAATAATTATGACCTCTCCGCTATTCTGTGAACTATAAATACAAGAAGTTTTGAGAAGACAAGGGTTGGAGAATGCAGGAAAGGAAGGGTGTAAATAGAGAGAAAACAGAGTGAGGAAGTGGTTCAGACCCCCGAGGAGAGGAAAGCGATTCCATTGGGCCTTGGCGTTTAGAACGACCCAGTGTAGGAAATTCAAACCCACTATACAAGTAAGTTGTGAGCCCAAGTGAGGCCCAGCCCAACGGATTTCGATTTTGGGTGCGCACAATTGGCGCCGTCTGTGGGAAATCCTACTAAGCAGTGGTTCCGCCGAGACTCGCGTACATGAAAGATGTCTGGAAGTAATGCCGAAAGTGGCTCGGCAGGGTCTTCCAGGGGCTCTACCTGGCGGAAACGGAGGCAGAAGAGACGCGAGGATTCGGCTTACGAGCAACTGGAAGAGCGGTCCGGCCTTGGAAAAGGTATCAAACGGGGAGAACGGTATCCCATGCTTCTAGGCATAGGCAGCCCAACGTCAGGGATGAAGAGCTTGAGCGGCTGCGGAGGTTAGTACAGGACCTGGAGTTGGAAGCACGAAACGAACGCCGCCGAGCCGGTCAAGACGACCGAGATAGAAGGCCAGACGCCGAGGAAGAGAGACGCGGGACGGGATCGAATCGACTGGGATCCCGCCACCACAGGGAGTGCTCGCACTCGAGGGAGTCTCGTCGCCGCCGAGACCGCTCCCATTCAGCGGAATCTCACCGACGGCGAAATCGCTCTCGGTCGCGGGAATACGGGAATCGGGGCTCGAATTCTCCAGAGGGACGACCGAGGAATGCAGCCATGGATGCTATGAGCCGTGCATTGCGCAGGGCGACTCGGTTACCATTCTCAGCAGATATAGATTTATGCGCCCGTCGTTCAATTTGTATGGTGGGAGAACGGACCCCGTGGAGCATGTCAGCCACTATATCCAGATGATGTCTTTGCATACCCGCAATGACGCTCTGATGTGCAAGGTTTTTCCCTCCAGCCTCGGTCCGACGGCCTTAAGGTGGTTCAACGGGTTGCGCAAGGGCTCCATTCACAGTTTCGCCGAGCTAATACAGGGGTTTGGTTCTCGTTTCGTGACGTGCAGTCGGGAACAACAGCCGGTGGACGCGCTGCTGTCTATGAAGATGAGGGCAGGGGAAACCCTCCGTGATTACGCTAGCCGATACTGAGAGCTCTACAACGAGATTGGCGGAGGGAACGAGAAGATCGCGGCGAGCACTTTCAGAATGGGATTGTCTGACGAGTCGGGGTTGAGGGAATCATTAACCAAGAAACCTCCCGAGGATATGAGGCAGCTGATGAGGCGCATCGAGGAGTACAAGCGGTTGGAAGATGACAGAATACAAAGTAAAGGCAAGGCACAGGTGACAGATCGTCCTCAGCTGAGCGGTTTTCAACAGAGGGCACGAGGAAATTTGAGGATTCAAGAGCCAGTAGCGCCAGCAGGGGAGGTGAACGTGATGTTCAAGGAGCCCGTGCATAAAATTGTGGATAAGATCAAGCACGAGCCGTACTTCAGATGGCTGAACCGGATGGCTGGCGACCCCTCTAGGAGGAATCAGAACCTATACTGCACCTACCACAAAGACCAAGGGCATACTACCGAGCATTGCCGAGTGTTAAGGGACCATCTCGGGCAGTTGGCTAAGGCGGGACACCTCAAGGATTTTGTGACGGATGCCGGGAATCGGGGAACAGGGCATGGCGCCCCACACACAGGGAATCCCCTTCCGCCCCCTCTTGGGATAATTGACGTTATTCACGTCGCCTCAAGGGGCACCTCAACGGCAAAAGGGAAGGAGGTGCTGACAATGATATCGGTAGAAGGGAGTACGGGCGTGCCGCCTCCCGCGAAGAAGATCAGACCTACTCGAGAGCCGATCTCTTTCGACGACAGTGATTTGGAAGGAACCATTCAGCCGCACGACGACGCATTGATAGTCACGGCAAGGACCGGCGGTTTCGTTGTGAAGAGAATAATGATAGACCAGGGAAGCGGAGCGGATGTTATGTACCCGGACCTATTTAGGGGGCTCGGGTTGAGGAATGAGGATCTGTCGAAGTACAACACTCTCCTGGTTGGGTTCGATGGGAAAATGGTGACGCCCGAGGGGCGAATTTGTTTGCCCGTGAACATGGGGGGCAAGGAGGCGATGGTGAGCTTCTTTGTAGTTACCTCGTACTCCCCATACACGGCGATTCTAGGGAGGCCATGGATACATGCAATGGGGGCTGTCCCGTCTACTCTGCACATGAGGGTTAAGTTTCACACTGACTATGGTGTCACGGTGATACAAGGAAGTCAGCAGGCGGCCAGGCAATGTTTGATCGCCATGGTCGATTGGAAAGAGCAGACCGGCCAGAAGGACCAGGCCGATCCCAAATGTTCGTCGTCGGGGACGCCTTTATAGCAATTACAGGGCCCGCCAGAGGTCGCGCGCGCCGAGAACATGCTTAAGGTAAAGGTGTTGCCAGATACGGACAAGTACTTCCAAATAGGGGAGAGCATGGAGGACAGGGAAAAAGTAGAGATGTTGCTACTCCTAATGCTGAATGTGGACGTATTTGCATGGAGTCCATACGAGGTGCCCGGGGTGGACCCCGAATTCATTGTGCATAGACTTGGGGTTGACCCCTCATTCGCCCCTAAAAAGCAGAGGCCGAGGAGATCAGCCTGGGAGCACTCCGAGGCAGTAAAAGTGGAAGTTCAGAGGTTGAAAGAGGCAGGGGTGATACGGGAAATCTTCTTCCCGGATTGGTTGGCGAACACCGTGGTAGTGAAGAAAAAGAACGGCAAGTGGAGAGTCTGCGTCGATTTCACCGATCTGAACAGAGCTTGCCCGAAAGACCCTTTTCCCGTGCCAAAGATTGATCAGCTGGTGGACGCCACGTGTGGGCACCCGAGGATGAGCTTTCTGGACGCTTTCCAAGGGTATCACCAGATCGCCCTGGCGCCCGAGGATCAAGAAAAAACGGCATTCATTTCCCCGGAGGCAAATTACCACTACACGAGGATGCCCTTCGGACTGAAGAATGCCGGGGCCACCTACCAACGAATGATGACAAGAATGTTCCGAGACAAGATAGGGTGCACGGTCGAGGTGTACATCGACGACATGGTGGTTAAGAGCAAATAGGAAGCCCTGCATATGGGGAACCTCCAGGCGATTTTCGAGGTTTTCCGACGACACAAGTTGTGCCTTAATGCGGAGAAGTGCACGTTCGGCGTCGGGGCCGGGAAGTTCTTGGGGTTCCTGATCAGTACACAGGGGATCGAGGTCAACCCCGACCAGATAGAAGCTGTGAGAAGACTGAAGCCACCAAGCAACCCAAAGGAAGTGCAAATACTAACCGGGATGCTGGCCGCCCTTAACCGGTTCATCTCAAAATTCGCAGATCGCTGCCGACCATTCTACCAACTGCTGAAGAAATGGACTGGATTTCGGTGGAGCGAGGAGTGCGAAGAGGCCTTTGTGGATCTGAAGATTTATTTGGCGCTAGCGCCCGTGCTTGCGGCACCGGAGATAGGTGAGGATTTGTTCATGTACCTTGCGGTATCCGAGCACACCGTGAGTGCTGTGCTACTGAGGGACAAAGGGATCCAGCAACCTGTGTACTATGTCAGCAAAACTCTTGTCGACACCGAGACGAGATACTTGCCCTTGGAGAAGCTCGTATTAGCCCTGGTACACGCCACCAGGAAGTTGCCGCACTATTTCCAAGCTCACACCGTATACGTCCTGACCGAGTACCCATTACAGTCGTTATTAAAGAGGTCGGATTTCACGGGCTGTATAGGCAAATGGGGGACTCGACTCGGTTCCTTCGACATACGGTATAGGCCTCGAAGCTCGGTGAAGGGCCAGGTCCTTGCGGATTTTATCACTGAGTTTTCGCCCAGAGAGAAGGGGGAGATGGTTTGCCAACTGGAGGCTCGACCGTGGAAGATATTCGTAGACGGCGCGTCGAGCTCCACGGGTGCCGGTTCAAGAGTTGTTATGATCACCCCCGAAGGAATACGACTAGAACATTCGTTTAGATTGGGTTTCAGGGCGTCCAACAACGAGGCGGAATACGAGGCTTTTCTGGCCGGACTGAGGGTAGCTTCGAGCCTGGGGGCTCGGGAGATTGAGCTATACTCGGATTCGCGGCTGGTGGTTAATCAGGTGCGGGGCAGTTTTGAAGCCTGAGATCCCCGGATGAAAGCATACCTAGAACGAGTAAGGATAGTTATGACCAGCTTCAACGCGGTGAAAGTTTTCCACATAGCCCGAACACAGAACAAACACGCCGATTCCCTAGCCACGCTGGCGTCGTCAGTGACCGAGGAGATACCACGGCAAATCAAAGTCGAGCTTATTTCGGAGCCGAGCGTCGGGGTAATGAGCGACTCGGGAACTACAGGGATCAATGTCACGGCCATCGCAGCACCTGCCCCGTGCTGGATCGACCCCATTACAGACTTTCTGGCTGACGACCAATTGCCGAGTGACGAAAAGGAGGGCATCAGGATCCGTAGGATGGCTTCTCGGTATTGGTTGGCAGAAGACCGGACTTTGTATCGAAGGTCCTTCGGAGGGCCGTACCTCTTGTGCTTACGCCCGGAGAAGGTGGGCGAGCTCTTGGCAGAGCTCCACTCTGGGGTATGCGGCGGCCATGTCGGGGGACGTTCATTGGCGCACCGAGCGATGACTCAGGGATTTTGGTGGCCTCAGATGCAGAAAGATGCCGCCGAGTATGTGCTTAAGTGTGCGCAGTGTCAAAAGCATGCCCCTCTGATCCATCAGCCTGCGGGCCACCTGAACCCGATTAGCAGCCCTTGGCCTTTTGCACAATGGGGGATGGACATCATCGGCCCGTTCCCTCGGGCAACAGGCGGCCGAAAGTTCGTTCTGGTGGCCGTCGACTATTTTACCAAGTGGGCGGAGGCTGAAGCGTTGGCCAACATACGAGATGTGGAAGTAAAGAAATTCGTATGGAAAAATATCATCACCAGGTTCAGGGTGCCGAACACTATCATATCTGACAATGGACTACAGTTTGACAGCCGGGCGTTCCGAGAGTTTTGCAGCGGTCTCGGCATCAGAAACAGGTACTCAACTCCGGCTTACCCACAGGGCAACGGTCAGGCCGAGGCCGTGAATAAGGTGATTGTGAGTGGGCTGAAGAAAAGGTTGGAGGGAGCAAAGGGAAACTGGGCCGAGGAACTTCCCAAAGTCTTGTGGGCATACCGCACCACTCCTAGACGGTCAACCGGGGAGACCCCTTTCTCTCTCACGTACGGAGCGGAAGCCGTAATCCCTACCGAGGTGAATCTGTGCAGTGCGCGAGTAGCGGGGTTCGATCACGCCCAAAACGACGAAATGATGGTGGGATATTTGGACAAGGTGGAAGAGTGCCGCGAGACGGTGACAATACGCCTCGCGAAATATCAGCAGAAGCTCGCCCAGAGATACAACCGAGGCGTGAGAACCAGGGAGTTTGTCTCCGGGGATTTGGTTCTCAGAAGAGCCGTGGGCAACATGCGGGCCACTAGTGCCGGGAAATTGGCGCAGACGTGGGAGGGACCCTATAGGATCACAGCTGTAGCAGGCACCGGGGCTTATTTCTTGGAAGACCTAGACGAGAGACAACTGCCCCGACCGTGGAACGTGCATAACCTCAAGAAGTACTATCATTGATGGGCGACTCTCCGAGTATAAAGTTAACCACGACCTGTTGTATATGTTTTGTTAGTTATACTAATGATGCTTTTCATGCAGATCCGCACTGTTCTAACCAAAATTCTCGGCTCGATCCCATTCACCGAGCAATGTTTATTCTTGGCCGACCCGTTCCAAGGACAGAAACCTGACAACTCGGTTCGAACCTCATCACCGAGCAGGTGGAAACCTTAGCCTTTTTATTCTAAGGACAGAAACCTGACTCTCGGTTCGATCCTAATCACCGAGCAGGTGGAAACCTTAGCCTTTTTATTCTAAGGACAGAAACTTGACTCTCGGTTCGATCCTAATCATCGAGCAGGTGGAAACCTTAGCCTTTTTATTCTAAGGACAGAAACCTGACTCTCGGTTCGATCCTAATCACCGAGCAGGTGGAAACCTTAGCCTTTTTATTCTAAGGACAGAAACCTGACTCTCGGTTCGATCCTAATCACCGAGCAGGTGGAAACCTTAGCCCTTTCGTTCTAAGGACAGAAACCTGACTCTCGGTTCGATCCTAATCACCGAGCAGGTAGAAACCTTAGCCTTTTTATGCTAAGGACAGAAACTTGACTCTCGGTTCGATCCTAATCACCGAGCAGGTGGAAACCTTAGCCCTTTCGTTCTAAGGACAGAAACCTGACTCTCGGTTCGATCCTAATCACCGAGCAAGTGGAAACCTTAGCCTTTTTATGCTAAGGACAGAAACCTGACTCTCGGTTCGATCCTAATCACCGAGCAGGTGGAAACCTTAGCCCTTTCGTTCTAAGGACAAGAACCTGACCCTCGGTTCGATCCTAATCACCGAGCACGTGGAAACCTTAGCCTTCTTATTCTAAGGACAGAAACCTGACTCTCGGTTCGATCCTAATCACCGAGCAGGTGGAAACCTTAGCCCTTTCGTTCTAAGGACGAAAACCTGACCCTCGGTTAGATCACTATTGTCGAGCGTGTGGAGGCCTTACCATGGTCGGACACCTCTCAATAAAGAGGCAACCGACAAGAGTTCATTACTCGGTCAATACGAAAGAGCAACACGATAAAGCATTCATATTAAAGCATAAAACTTAAATTAACGTCTTGTTGCCAAAACCCGGCAACTCAAAATAAATAAAAGACAACATAAACAATGTATCTCGTCACCACAACCCGGTGACCTAGGTAATTCCGCTCATTCAAGTTCTCAAAAGAAGGAAAAATAAGGAAGGGTTGGCTTTTAACTTTAGATGTCTGCGGCATGAGCAGAGGATGCGTCCTCTTGAGAGTGTTGGTCGGCGTGAGGAGTTGGCGGCTGGATGTCCCCCCCAGTTCGGTCCCCGACGTGGGGGTGGCTGGTTCCCTCCATGTCGGTCGGCACTGCATAAGAATCAATGGCGTTCACCAGTTCCCTTATGCTGGAGGTCTCTTCTTCGTCAATAACGAGGGGCGCAGGATTCTCGGTATGAGGGATGTTCGGGAAAGGGATCTTGCTGCGATCCCTCAACGGAGAATCCTCGGGAATCCCCAATGCTTGAAGAGCAGCGAACCAACCCTCCTCAAATCCGAGCCTGTGGGCCTGGCGAATGACCGGTTCCGCTGAATTCTCGGCATCCGCGAACCCCTCGTTATACCACTTGTTTTCACAAGCCTCCAGCGCCGCCTTCGAGTCGGCCAATTGCCCTTCCAGCATGGTATTCAAGCTTTGAGCCTCCGCCAATTTAAGCTCGGTGCCACCCAATTGCAGTTCCAGTTCCTCAGACTTCGTTTCGGCAAGAGCCTGGGCCTTTACGGCTGCAGCAATTTTATTCTTCGCCTCCGCAACAATTTTCGACTTCTCCCTCGCCGTGGCCTCGGCGACATCCTTCAGAGCCTTCTCCCGCTCAACGTCCTTGGCCAGCTCCTTCATCCTCCCGTCCATAACGTACGACATTTGCGCAGCCTGACCACACAATATTCACTTTGTAAGGTAAAATGGAAAATACACATACCCAGGCAGATGGGAAACCGAAAATCGTAAAGAAAAGAGAAACAGTTACCGCTATGGTGTGCCACTGCAAGCGCCTCCCCAAAGACTCATCCGTCGAATCCGTGAAGGCGTGCAAGTCCTCGGGCAAAAGGATGTCGCGTGCCAGACTCTGCGCCATATGGCCACCATGACCTTTGTCCCATACTCGGGCACTGGCCGTCGATGGAAGAGGCTCGCCTCCAAGTTGGAAGGAGGGTCGCCATGCTGCCGGAGCCCAGGAAGTAGACGCCAGGTCTATCCCGGTTTGCGCTACAGGTTCCCAGATGACGATACCGGCCGAGGGTCGGGGGGGCACATTCCCGAGCCCGTCTGAGGCTGATCGGTTGTGCGCGGCCTTTTTCGAACTCGGGATGGTGGGGCAGCGGGAGGCGAAGCATCATGGCCGGGGGTTTGTTGTTGTTGTATGGCAGGCCGGGCACTTGGGACAAAGCGATCTATCGTCATCTTCCTCCTGGCCACCATGGCGTAGCCTTGATCAGATCCTGTTTCGGAAGAGTCAGTCGGTTCCGCGGTAGCACACTCCCCTTCCCGAACAGCAGCCTCAGGCTCTACGGTTCTCTCGGGCTGAGCAGGAGCTTCTTGCTGGATCTGCTTGTGGGCGCGTTTCCTACGCTCGGCAGATACACGCTCGGCTGATTCGTCGCGGATGGGCTGTCGCTCGTCTGAACAAATGTACCGGGGACCAAGATCACGCGCCTCGCCTACGGTTAGCCTTGGGGGGAGGAAGTTTACGTGTCGGACGTCGATATATGAGAGGAGAGGGCTGTCAACTAGCAGAGCTTGGCTGAACGCCTGCCAAGTTGAGTAGACGGGGTTGACACCGAGGGTGAGGTGGGACGCTCGGAGTTGTCCGTCCGTATGTACGAAGATTTCCGACCTGAGCACGAAGTTCAGGTCCCGAACATGTACCACTCTGATGTCCGGCTTGAATCTTTTGGTCTCTGCACAAAGGAAATAAGGGTTAACGATTACATAACCGGACCGAAGTCAAAAGAGACCAAAGTAAATAAAGGTTAGTCACCGACCAACGTCGCGCGGCGAAAACGCGCAGGGGATCTCCTCGGCAAACCAATTGCCGCTCACCCGAACGAAATCTTTTGCCGAGTTACGATTTGAATCTGGTAGGCATGAAATAAGCCTTACCCTCGCATCCCTAGTCTTTATGTAATAGTCAGACTCGACATTGCCGCACAAGCTATACATCTGATTAATGTCGTAGTGGTTTAGTTGCAACCCGTACAACTGGTTCAACCTACTCACACAACTCACTACCCGGTAAAAGTTGGGAGGGAGTTGGTCGGGACAAAGGCCGTAAAATCTAAGGGTACTAAGAATTAGAGGGTCAACCGGGAACCTAAGCCCACCCTCTAAGATGGCCATCAAGGGAAAAAACATCGTGTTTTCACCACGGCGCCTCTGGATGTCAATATCACCCATGTTGCAGTAGGCGATATCTACATCACTAGGAACATTATATGCTTCCCTAAATCTAGCCAAAGCATGCTCGGAGGAAAGGAGGTAAGAGTAACTCATGTTTTTTTTTCAAAACGAGAGTTTTTTAACAAAAGGGAAAAGAAAGGCTATGATTACCAAAGAATAGACTAAAATGGCTGAACTGAAAAAGCAAGAAGAGGGAAAGGAACTTACTGTGGGCTCTAGGGAGGGAGTGTGTTCTGGGCCAGTAGATGAACCACGAAAGAGGGATGCTCGGCAGAGTAGGATACTGAAAGAAGAAGAATGCGAAAGTGAGAACCAGTGACTAGAGGGACTATTTATAAGCATGGGGAGTAGAATGAGAGGCATTTAATGATCCACTGGAAGGAAATCACGCGAACCGCCGCTTCAAACGGTCACACGCGCGACGCCTCGGTTCACGAACCGTCAGACAATGATGGCGGATAGGCCGTCAATCAATTCCAAATGCGTCTTTTGAGACGCGCATTAATGCGCCCCACAATGGCCGGGCGCTGACCCTTCGACTTCCCGGACGGGCATTTACCCCTCGTGATCCTTGATTCACCCCCGGGAATGGGGAGCGAATCAAGGGGGGGCTATTGTACGGCCCCCGTACCATGACCCATAGCGGGCCTTGGACCCTGACCTGGGTATATGGCCTATGAGGCCTCTCCCTCTGCCTAGCGGCCCACCCTCGAGTCACGCAAGCTGCGGGCCTAAGCCTTGCCTTTTCATCGTTTCTCGGCGAACCCCTTCATGAGCAGTGATAAACATACGGCTCGCGGGACACCTCGCCCTGTACCTACCATGCCTCGGAGAGGCACCGCTGCCGGGAACTATCGTGGAGGTGGGAACCAAGTTCCAACGCCACCCTCACCGCTTCCCATGCCTACCTAACTATCCACTTACGATCGATAATACTGGACCGCCGGTTGCACTTATTGGTAAATAATTATGACCTCTCCTCTATTCTGTGAACTATAAATACAAGAAGTTTTGAGAAGACAAGGGTTGGAGAATGCAGGAAAGGAAGGGTGTAAATAGAGAGAAAACAGAGTGAGGAAGTGGTTCAGACCCCCGAGGAGAGGAAAGCGATTCCATTGGGCCTTGGCGTTTAGAACGACCCAGTGTAGGAAATCCAAACCCACTATACAAGTAAGTTGTGAGCTCAAGTGAGGCCCAGCCCAACGGGTTTCGGTTTTGGGTGCGCACAACATAAATTTATCGATTACCTAATGAATGATATCTAATTAACACAACATTTTATGTATTGAATCTATTGATGAGTGGTGTAACGTAAATAATATTAATATTATTGATAAGTGGAGTAACATAAATAATAAAGTAAAGTCTCTGATGGTTAAATAAAAGATCTCTAGAGTTTAATCACTACTTACACCAAAAACTAATTAGTGTGTTGACCTGATGATAAAGAGCTATTATTAAGAGCGGACACCATATGTTGAAAATATTTCCAAAAAAAAAAAAAAAAAAAAAACAAGCAATAAGAAAGGTGTTCAGTTCGATCCAATTTGGTCTAGTAAGTTTTTTTATTTTTATAAAAAATTTATTATTATTTTTTCATTTTTGATATAGTTACTTATATGTAAGACCTTTAGGTGCATGGGTAATTATTGAGTACTCCTGGAGTATCATAAATGCTTATTCCCTCATCTCACATAACTGTAGATCTCACTAATTAAATTCATTGTGGGACCCACAATTCATGTGAGAGGAGAGAGTACGCATTTATGGTACTTTTGGAGTATTCAATAATTTTCCTAGGCGCAGATGGATTCATCGAGGCTTAGTGAGTGTTTAGATAGAGTTGAAACACGGCTAATGTGCGTTTGCGTTTTTTTATGTAGGTCTCGTGCACTATTCACAGGACCCACAAGTATCTTCATTCAGCAACTTTTTCTTTAAAACTGGATTTCACGGCACTATTCACACATTTAAAAATTATTTTACTACAATGTTTTAAGTTTTTAATTTTCAGTAATAAGCGATATCCAAACAGACCCTTCGTATAGTTTAAGAAAATGAACCAGCCAAAAGTCATTTTTAAAAAACTCTTCGTATTTCAAGACGACGGCTACAAGTAGTTTAAACTTTAAACTTCAAAGAGTCTATGCCAGCTTCACGTCGTTTACGGGAAACACTCTGGGACAAAAGAGCGACAGGGGACCAGCCCAATACGATTACAAAAAGCGGCCCATTTGGCCAGTAAATGAGTTGATTCTTATAATAAAAAAAAAAGTAAATGAGATTTTTTTTTTTTTTCTTTTAATGGGAGAAGTAAAAATGAGTTGATTCATTGATACCTTCACGGTATCTTATCTATAAATTCTCTACAACTCATTTTTTATTATTATTAAATTTAACACTTTATATATAACATATATTTATCAAATAGATAATAAATAATATATGATTAACATGAAATTTAAATTTTTGATATGTTGATGAGAACTTATGATCCAATAGTGAAATTTTTTAAAAATATTATTGCAATAAAAATTGATGATTCTAACATAAATAAAAGTGTAACTTACATCCGAAAACAAAAATTTTATCAAAATTATTAGCTTACTCCTTTTTAATAAGCTGGAAAAAAAAAAATCAATCTAGATTTGACTACAGAAGAATGGAAAATTTATTATTTATCACGCAATTAACATTAAATAATTTGAAGAAACTGAAATATGTTTCCAGGTACAGTGAATATTTCCTGGTCAAGAATTAGTCTCATGCATATTTATGACTAGTGGGACAAACATGACTAAGATATTTTTAGCTTTTTTTTTTCTTATAATCTACTGAAGTAAATGAAAGTATGAAACATGAAAATTTCAAATTCTAGTTCTAGCTACTTCTACACTTGAGTACTGCAACTGGAGTCAGAGGATCGGCTTATCAACCAGACCATGTCTCTAACAATTGCTTGATCGTCATCATTTCTGCGCCATGTCCAGTGCGCATGGGTTGAGTTAACTACGGCGAATTCCCCATGCCCAAAGCTTGCTTCCCTGAAAACTGATGTTCCGGGTTGTGGCTCTTGAAACCTGTAAGACCAAGTATGCATGAAGTTAAATTATATGAAACAATAGAGTTTGTACTTGTTATGGATATAAAAAACATTTTCATTTTAAATGAATCAATTTTATGATTCAGATTAATAATGTCATCAAAACAAAACAAATGCAATAATGAGTTAATTCAGTAATATTGTCTGATATCTTTTATAAGAAAAACTAGGGTTGTAATCTCACTCCTCACTTGTTATAACAAATTAATAAAAATAAAATGTCAACTGAAATAAAGTATTTCTATTGCTTAATTCAAAACCAAGTGATAAACCATTTACTACCTATAGCTTCAGTTGTAATCTCATTATTTTACGGTATTAAGTTGATCACAAGGTTAGCCATGATTTAATTTAGCTGGTGTCTCAAACAAAATAATTGGAAAAAATAACTCCTAATTAATGTCTATTGGACTGACTGTCATTTAATTCAGTAGTATTTTTTTTTATCACTTTTATAAGAAAAACTAGGGTTGTAAACTCACTCCTCACTTGTTGTAACAAATTAATAAAAATAAAACATCTACTAGAATAAAGTATTTCTATTGCTTAATTCAAAACCGATCTATATAATAAAGATGGTCAGTTAGCTTCAGTCTAGACCATTCACTGCCTATTACTACAAGTACTATAAGCATTATTTTACGGTATTAAGTTGATCACAAGGTTAGCCATGATATAGAAGATATGAAGAATCTTACGTGAATGAAAGGCCTTCACTATTTCCACCGCCAGTCCCAACGTTGATATAAACTGGAGCACAAATGTCGGGGTTATCTTTTTAAACGCGAGTCTGAGAGAGAAGCAACAATGACAAATGAAAATGTATTAGTCACACAAAATTCTATTCCTACTTAATAAGTAATTATTAGGTATTTTTAGAGTATGGTAGCATGTTATGTTTTTTCTTTTCATATTTATGGTGGATTACACTAATTAAGTTTCTTGGTAAGATCCTTCATAAACGAAAGAGGATAAATAAATAATTTTCTTATATTAATGCAACTAATGTGGTAGTCAAAAGTGGAAACTAATATAAACAAGTTTTTTTTTTTTTTTTTTTTTTTTTTTTTTAGTTTTTGAGAAAAAGAAACAAGTCAATTAATACAAAAATTAAAAAATATTTCATTATCTTCTTAAGTGATTTTTTTATTTTATTTGATGCAGATTTTTCAAGAATACCTAATAATTTTCCTGAGTTGCACATAGAGAATATGGTCAATCAAGCACCAAAACTAAATTTAATAGATGACAATGAAGTAGGGTAAAGTAGGACTTACAAAGCGCTCATAGGCATAGGCATCTACATGTCCAGCAAAAACAACATCCACGCGAGCTTTATAAAGTAAGTCTTCCATGGATTCCTTCATGTCAACCTCCTCTTTCTCCTCGATATGAGCGAAATTGGAATTGTACCATGGTGCATGAACAACCGCAACGATCCATGGAGTTATCTTCCTATTAATTTTCCCCAAGTCTGCCTGTAACCATTGATACTGTGCAGAAGTATTATCAAAGTCTGTGTATGAACCCAACATGATAACATGTACCCCAGCTACATTAAAAGAATAGTATAGGTTTGAGTTTGAGCCACTCTCTTCGAATGGCATGCGCCATCTTGCATTATAGGCTGTGAATTTTTCTTTGTGAAGCAATGGGAACTTCTCAATTTCGTGGTTGCCTTGGGTCACCATCCAAGGCCGCTTGCTAGCCAGTGGCTCCACAAGCTTTCCAAATGAGTCCCAAAGATACTGTAAGAAATCGGCATATGCTAAGTCCCCTGGCAATAGTAGCATGTCGTAGTTCGATTTTGCTATGTGTTGGAGGGTTGAGTTGGTCCAATTTGTCTGTCCAAGATCACCTGCGTTATACATACATTGAACATCAAGTAAAATGGTATGAGTATGAGTATGAAATATGGAAAACATATGAGTGTGTCTCAACTCTCAAGGGTTTTGATCTTGGAGGGCTCTAAAAGTGTTTTAAGGAGGTTAAAGTTCTTTTGGTGAAATTGTTCCTTAAAGTTGAAAACTAAAACTGAAATTTGAATCTTAAAAAACAAAACTCTACAATCCAATTTGAAATATTATTTACTGTAATTTGTCAAACACTCAAAATGCTAAAGAGTTTTTTAATTAGTTAAAAATTTATATAGTAAAAACTCATTAATTAAAATTCTACTTCCTACAATAATGCCGAAATGACATATAGTCTTTAAATTAAATTACTCAATCACTAATTATAACCTAATTGATATCAATATATATACTCCCTTTATTTCAGTTTGTTTATCATTTATTTCATTTTGGGATGTCCCAAAATAATGTCTTGTTTCTAAAAATAAAAGTCATTAATTTACTGATATTCTTATTATATATTTACTTTATTTTAAAAACTATTTGAAAAGAAAACTAACAAATATTTAAAAAATCAATCTAATTAGAGCACATTTTTAGTTGCCTCATTAAGAATAATTCTTAAAAAAAAAAAAAAAACTGATAAATTTATTTAAGGATAATTTATATATATATATGTCACATTCTCTTGGTTGTAATGTTTATATAGTCGGCTTTTACATACCTACAACAGCAAATCTGATTGGGAGTTGAGCTGGGGGAGTTCTTAAAGTGTACTCTTTGCTGGAATTTTTGCCACAAACGTAGAAGTAAACTGTATCAGGTTTTAATGGACCAATTACTGCTTCATGAATATTATCAGACTTGTACGTCATGTATTTGTATGAAGATGAAGTCCCAACTCCCAAGTGAGGCATTCTGATATAGCCCAGCAGTTTCTGTAAATTGTACTATTGGCTCCGTTGAGGCTTGAGTAATCCATGAAATCCTCATTTTGTCTTGGCCAACTGTAGATATATGCACCTATATGCAGTAACGCATTATTATTGGATTGTATAAACCATTACAAGCCCAAATATGTTGATAATAGACACTTTGGACTATATATCAGTGCACTTTGACTGGATCAACATTCACTAGCTATTAGTATTTGCATGGAAAGGATGAGATCGATATTGATTGCTTTTAAAATTTTGATTGAATCAAGGAAAAGAGAATACGCAGCGAATTGTGCGATATATACACAATCAATTTTTGTACCAGAATGACTTAAGGTGTTTCAAGTAATACTTATGCCTTAAAGTTGAAAAAAAGGGGGGAAAAAAAATCTCACTCTATGTTGATGACAAGATCACAAGAGATTTTATTAGAGTTTAACAAATCATTTCTAGAATCAAATCTTATATGAAAACATTTTCTCAAACGAAAAAACAGATGCACAAAATTTTGTTTCCGTGATTTTTGGCAGCAGATTCATACTGAAAATAAGAATTTTGTATCTTTAGAATATTTATTAATTGACAATTTTACGAAAATTTTAATACAACTTAATTTCACAAAAAATATAAAAAACTAAAAAAAAAAAATGTTAGTTAAATTTTTTGTTTTCTTATAAAAATATCTAATAATAGTCTACTAACAAATATTCTTAAATATCTGTTTAACTTTTTCCACAGACGTAAAAACTAATTAATACCTGTTGCGGTGCAGTCTCAACAATGCCATCTTTTTCGTCCAAGTGACGAGCAACAAGGGCTTTGCGCATAGGTGGGCGATTGTATGAATAAACGCCACCAATGGATCCGGCAAAGGCCAAGACCACTGTAAATGTTAGAAACAGCCTCAACCCTCGCAAACCCATTGCATGTGGTTGTAGATTAGAGTTTTCGTTTTTGATGAAAAAGATTATATAATAACGTAATGAGAGTAAGTTATATATTCACAGAGAGCCCTCGAAGAATAAGAGCAGGGCTCACTTGTGAATACTTTTCTCTCCCGTTATGTTTTATCTCCTTGGATACAAGGATTGGTGTCATTATATATTACAAAAAAACCATGACAATGTATGATGACATAATTAGCAAAAGGAATCATAAAAGGAATGTACGTATCTTAATTAGATACTCTTAAGATTCAAAAGTGCAAAATTTCTTTTTTCTATTTATATATATATTTTTTGAAGAATCTGTCTTTTGATGAGATTTTGAATAGCCTATACCTATTTTACTGTATATTTATATTGTCGTGTATGTGGTACAAAATAGTATGATAATTGATAACTGTATGTGTTGTGTTTGCTGGGAGTAGGTTTTTTTGCTAAACATTTTTTCAGGGTGTGGTGGTTGCATGCAATTGTGGCCATGGCTTCCTTTTCAGTGACAGCTTCTGAAAACGAATTTCTAGTACTGCCATTTATGGTGTCCATTTGGACAAACTCCTGTGTTTGGTAGTATTTGGAAAAATAGGTCAATAAAAACCTAACTATATATGGCCAATGAAGAACACTATTAAAAGTATGGCTTTTTTTTTTTTTTTTTTTTTTTTTTAATGATGTTTTCTGCCAAGCTAGATGAGAGATGCTAAGAGATATTCTGTCAACTCATTTTAGTCAATGAAAAATTTTATTAAAAGTATTTTTTTTTCTCACATTTTAAAAATAGACTAATTTTTTTTCTTTTTATCTCAATTTTATTTCAAATATTTCACATTATACAAATAAGTTGCCGATGCACGCCAAGATAATTTTCTAAAATATATGTGTGGTCAACAACTCAAAATAAATACGGCCAAACAAGATTAACAAATGCCTGTCAAGTTGATAATATTGTTAGTAAACTATGCATAATATACTGTATATTATTTATACATACGTATTTTCTAGTAAAACTCGCATTTACAATATAAAAGAAAAATATTCTAACGTTTGATCAGTTCTATTTACAAAATTTTCATAAATTGTTACTAGCTGAATTTCATTTCTATCTTGCGAAAGACAAGGGAAATAGGAATAGATATCATCTTATATTCGGAGTTCAAGTACTTGTACGTACCCACCCACTCTTTTTTACCTATAAGTCAAGAAATAAATAAAAATAAAAATAAAAAGGCCAAAAATCACGTCAAGATTATTGTTTTTGATTTTTATTTTATAAATGTTTTGATTTGTTTCCATGAAAAATGATTACTTTAAAATCTCACTCCATCTTGGCTCTTTTTTTTAAAACCATTTGCCAAATCTCGCTAAATTTAGCGAGATTTGGCAAATGGTTAGCTCAATTAGGTTTGGATCATAAATTTATTGGATTAAAACGAATTGTCATTACTATCATCCTATGACCCTTAGACGATCTTTGATAATTTGAGTCAACTAAGAATCGAATTTACCGTACTTTTTAACCTCTTCTTTTCTATAACTTTTCAATAACAAATAAAAAAAAGGGAGGTGGGGGGGGGGAGAGAATCAAAGATAAAAGTTGAGAATAGTATCTAAATCCTTAAGTTTATGGTCCGATAATTAAATGTAATAGTCTACTAGTTTATTATTTACACAGAAGAAGAAAAGGAAACATGTATACATGTTATACCTTAAACATCAAATGAATTTAAGCCACCTATAAATGCTTTTAAATTCAAATTTTTGCTTAAATATTACTTGTTCACTGGTTGAAAATTGGAAAAATTATGGTTGTATTTAAAAAAATTGAGAATTTTAAAATGTTATACATAAGAAAATAAGCTAAAGTTAAAAAGAAAAAACTAATCCAAATCAACCAATATATATAGCTTTTAGAATAAAATATAATGTGTTAAATAAAGAAATAAAATAGTAAATATTTAGAAATAAAATCTATAACCACTCTTTTTCCAGCATTTTTGGGGTACGGTGGATGATGATGTGATCAGGTCAGTCTTATCTTGGTTGAACTCAGGTACTCTTCCTCAGGGACGGAGCCAGGACTTGGAGATAGGGGGTCGACTTGCTGCTAGCTATATGCGACGGCTCCAGTCTTTGAGTCTACTGTTTTACTACTAAGGATTTTTGTTTAAAATTTTTTAAATGGCCAAATTGTTTGTTCGGGGTAAAATAGATTGATTGGACTTAATTTTTTTAGTTTTATTATTGGTAATTTTTGTTGTGGGGCTAATTTTTTTGGGCTTGTATATTTTGTTTTAGATTTAATCTATTAATTTTTTATGCCCTTTAAAAGGTGAAAAATGCTAAAACTACAAAATTTTTTACAAATTGCTAATATGGTGAGTAGTTATTAACAAGTAAAAAGTAATGTAAGTGTATAAACTAATAAAAATTTGCTACCTCAATAATTTGTATAAACGTTATAAAAACGTTTGTGGTTATAACATTACTCTCAAAAGAATTGATGACATTATTAAGGGAGGTAAAGTGTAATTTTATTGAACAAAATTACTAAAATTAGTACCAATTAATATAGTATATTTTTTATAAAAAATTTTGGGGGGGGGGGGGGGGGGCGCATTGCCCCCCCTAGTCCAATAACAGTTCCGTCTCTGCTCTTCCTCACCCCGTCAATCACACTTTCATCACCCTTATTTCTAAAGTTAAAAGCCCAGAGTTTGTTCATCAATATCGCCCTATAAGTTTATGCAATGTTCTCTATAAACTTTTTTCTAAAGTGATTGCAAATAGATTGAAAAAAAAATCTCTCCATCATTATTACCGAGCATTAGTTGGCTTTTGCCAAAGATCGACTGATTTTTGATAACATTCTGGTGGCTTTTGAGACTCTGCATTGTATGAAAAATCATAATTACACTAAGACAGGATATATGGCGCTCAAGTTGGACATGAGCAAGGCTTATGATAGGGCGGAGTGGTCTTTCCTTGAGGCACTAATGCGACAAATGGGTTTTAATGAGAGATGGATTGGCCTTATTATGGTTTGTGTTCGAACTGCAACTTATTCTATCCTTGTCAATGGTGAACCCAATGGTTTGATTCACCCTTCTAGGGGTATAAGACAAGATGACCCGCTATCCCCCTTTCTCCTTCTGTTGTGCACGAAAGGTTTACATGGGCTTATAAGGCATGCAGATAGTGTAGGAGATATTACTGGTTTCTCTTTGTGTAAACGAGGACCAAAACTAACTCATTTGTTGTTTGTAGATGATAGCCTCCTCTTTTGCAGGGCAAATCCAGAAGAATGTGATCGAGTCATGAATTTGTTATCTCTTTATAAGAAGGCTTCAGGTCAGAAGATTAATAGGAGTAAAACAGCTATCTTTTTTAGCAAATCCACCGCGAAGGATTTGAAGACTATTATCAAAAGCATTTTGGGTGTTCAAGAGGTTCATTAGTATGAAAAGTATCTAGGCATTCCCTCACTGGTGGGTAGGGGTAAAGAGAGTTTTAATTAAATTAAAGAGCGGGTCTGGCAAAAGCTCCAAGGATGGGAAGCAAAGTTGCTTTCCCAAGCAAGGCGTGAAGTACTCATCAAATCCGTCATCCAAGCAATTCCTACCTTTACTATGGGTTGCTTTAAACTACCTTTGGGACTTTGTAATGATATTGAGGCACTCATCAAATGTTTTTGGTGGGGTCAACGTGGAGAACAGAGGAAAATCAATTGGTTAAAATGGGATGAGATGACAAAATCTAAGATGGTTGGAGGTATGGGCTTTCAGGACCAAGCTATGTTTAATGACTCCTTATTGGCAAAACAGACTTGACGACTATTGCATAATAAGGATTCTCTATTATACAAGGTCTTCAAAGCTTGTTTTTTCCCTAATTGTTCTGTCATGGAGGCAAAGGATTCTAGGTCAGGCTCCTATGCTTGGCGTAGCATCTTACATGGTCTGGAAGTTATTCAACGGGGACTAGATGGCGTATAGGGAATGGCATGAAAGTAAGAATTTGGCAACATCATTGGTTGCCGAGAAAACATCCACCATTGATCAGCTCTCCTGCTATAGAAGGGTTGGAGGATGCTACAGTGGACTTGTTGTTTGATAATGATACTAGGAACTAGAACTCTGAGCTTATTGACGATATGTTTTCCCCTGAAGAAGCCAATCTAATAAAAAATATTCCTCTTGCACGGGTTTCGGCTGAAGACATTCTGTACTGGCCTCATTCTTCGAATGGTAAGTATTCCTACAAGTTGGGGTATCGCTTTCTAAAGGAAGAGTCTGACTTCACCCCATTTGTGATACCTGTGAACAATCAACTGTGGAAAGGTGTTTGGTCTTTGAATTATCCGAATAAAATCAAGAATCTAATGTGGCGAGCCTGTTGTAATTCTTTGCCTAAGGTTAACTTGGTATGATGAACTATCTTGAATAACCCAAGCTGTGACCGATGTCAGCAAGATGCAGAATCAACTATTCATGACGTTTGGTCCTGCCCTGGACTCGATGTTGTTTGGTTAGACCCAATCCTGTGGAGTGCTAGATGAACCAGACAATTTGTGGACTTTAAGGAGTTGCTATCTTGGATGATTACTAATCACCAGGACCTAGAGTTGTTTGCAACTATCGCCTGGTCAGTTTGGACACATAGGAACCAAGTACGTCTCTCACAGAATTGCTGCAATCTCTCTCAAATAACTCAACTCGCAAAGGAACAACATGGCGAGTTTCTTGCAGTGCAGCAACCCAGAACTCCAATCATTCCTCGCCCCTGTGTTAAGTGGCTCCCCCCCTCAGTTGATTGCCTCAAAATCAATTTTGATGGTGCCATTTTCAAGGCGAAGGAAATATCTGGTATTGGAGTCGCCATTCGAGATAGTCACGGCTTGGTCATCACCTTGCTCTCTGAGAAGCTCCCAAAAGCTTATTGTGTAGAAGAAGTGGAGGTGCTAGCTGCTGCCAAGGCGCTTGTTTTTGCCAGGGAGATGGGTGTTGATAAAATCATTTTGGAAGGGGACTCGAGCACTGTTATCAAAGCCCTGCAGGGGGAGGATGGGTCTCTTTCAGCTTGTGGCCTTTTGATTGAGGATGTCAAACTCATGTCTAGATCTTTCTCTAAATTACTTTACTCTCATACTAGGAGAGAAGGTAATAAGTTAGCTCATAGTATAGCACGTTTTTCGATTAATGTTTTTGGTTTTGAGGTTTGGATGGAGTCTATTCCTCCACCTTTTCTTGCTATTTTTCAAGCTGACTTAGCCGGGGTTTCTTAATAAGTTGAATTACAATTTTTCACCCTAAAAAAAAAAAAAAATTATGAAAAAATTCGATAATGTTAGTAGTATATCAAACACTGAAATATTTATATTTAAGAATTACTTGTTAAGTTGACAGGTCATTAGTATATTTTCATCTATAATATAAAAAATTTAATTAGAATACAAACATTCATTGGAAATTAAATGAGTCAATAAAGAAATAAAGTATATAATTTTATAGTAATTATAAAGGCTTGATAAGCGGGTCAGGTAGAATGTGTTTGAATTTAATCTAAGTTTTACCTATTACCACCATGTATCTTTAGCGCGATGGTCACTCCGCGAGTATAAGTGCTTATGGGGTGTGGGGAGCAAAGGCCAAGGTTCAAGTCTCCAGGAGGGACCTTTACACACATATATACTTAGATTAGGCTAGAGTAGAATTTCTATCTTGTAAAAAAAAAAAAAAAAAAAACTAAGTTTTACCTATTAAAATTTATATAAAACATGTTATTTCATAAACTTGCATGGTAGGAGATAGAAATAGTTCAAAAAAGGTAAAGTGAACTGCTCCCATTGTGTAGCGGTGTAGCCTATATTACTCCTCAAAAAAAGAAAAAGAAAAAAAAAAGAACTCACTCTAGTTTTGAGTAAAGAATGAGAAATTTAATTTTACATAATACTTTAAAAGGTAAATTACAAAGTTGGTCCCTATCCTTTACACCATATCTTAATTTAGTCTCTAACATTTCAATTGTGTCAATTTGGTCCCTAATCTTTTCAACGTTGTATCAATTTATTCACCACCATTATTAATTGGATGGAAAAAGTTAATGTGTCAAATATAATAATTTAAATATTTTTAACACTACATCATTTGCCAACCGCCACATAAATTTTTTTTTTTTTTTAAACACTATAATAAAACTAAGAAATGTAATGTGACCACCAAAATCCCTAAACTCTCTTACTAATCTTCGTCTCTTCTCCATAAATTCATGTATTTATTTAAAACAAAAAAAGGGTCTTCATTATACAAATTAGCAATCAAAATCAGAATTTCAAGCACCAAAGCAAATCGATTCCGTAAAAATTTAAAAATTCAAAACGAGATCAAATGCAACACAACATGCAACTTGTAAAACTCCAATAAGATAGACCCAAACAAAATTGGATCAAAATGTAAATTCCAACTAAAACTGAAACTCAAATTTGTTAGTTTCTGGGATTTCAGATCGAAAGTACTTGTGTAGACCAACACAATCCCTTCCAAGGTCCAAAAGCATAGCAAAGACTCAAAGACAGAGAGAGATTCCAAAGCACAGAAAAAATAATAATAAAAACAAATTAATAAAGCTTAAGCGAAAATGGCAGAGAAGGTTCTAGGGATTGAAGTTTTTGTTTGGTTGCTCGGAGAACAAAGGTGGATAAGTGAGGGAATGGTAAGAGAAATTGGAATTTTGTTCTAGTTTGTTTGTTGTACGTTGTTATGTGGAAAAATAAAAAAGAATTAGAGAACTAATTGAATGAGTGAAGTTTGAATTATTGGTTTTGTTACAAACTAACGGTGAAATTTCAAGTGGGATAAAAATAGGAATTAATCATGAAAATTTTTCTTTTAAATTTTATTTCACGTGGTAGTACATGTGTCATCTAATGTGGCATAAAATAGTTTTTTTAATTTGGCTGTTAACCACATCGACATTTTTCATCCATCACTTAACAATAAGGATTATTTTGACACAATATCAAAAGGTTAGGGACTAAATCAACACATTTGAAACGTTAGGGATCAAATTAACATTCAGTGTAAAGGCTAAAGACCAAATTCGTAATTTACCCTAAAATTAAGTAATGTACAAAGACTGAAATAGGTTTCCAGCTACAACAACTATTTCCTGGTAAACAATTAGATTAACGTATCTTTATCATTTTTCTTTATTTTATTGAAGAACGTGAATGGAACATGTATTTTCACATTTTAGTTTTGCACTTCACAAGCAGGTTCAGATGATAGGCTTGTCAACCAGAGTGAGTCACTAGTAACAGCCTCATCATCATCATTTCTGTGCCATGTCCAGAGAGCATTCGTTGAATTCACAACGTTGAATTCCCCATGCCCAAAGCTTGCTTCCCTGAAAAGGGATATATCAGGCTTTGGATTTTGATACCTGTAAGATCAAGAATGCACGAAGTTAATTATATGAAAATAATGAAAAAAAAATAGAGTTTATCCTTGCTATAGCTATAATAATCACTTTCATTTAACATGATCCATTTTTATGATTTTGAATATATGAATTAGTATCTTACTTGCTAGCAAGGCCTTCACGGTTTCCACCATCACCAATGTTGATATACACTGGAGCACAATTGTCGGTATTCCCATTGTAAACGCGAGTCTGAGAGAGAAGCAACAATAACAAATGGAAACATATCAATGACACTGAATTCTTCCACTAATTAGCAAAACAAATGTGGTACTCAAAACTAATATAAACAAGTCACTTAATATAAAAAAATGAACATTTTATATAGATTTCTTAAATTCATATCATTTTCCTGAGTTGTACATAGAGATTAGAGCATAGTCAATCAAGCAACAAAACTAAATTTAAGAAATGGCAATGAAAGTGGGGGCAAAACTAGAACTTACAAAGCGTTCATAGGCATGTACATGTCCAGCAAAAACAACATCCACACGAGCTTGATAAAGTAACTTTTCCATGGATGCCTTCATGTCAATCGACTCTTTCTCTCCTTGATGAGCAGTATTGGTATTGTACCATGGTGCATGAATAAGCACTACGGTCCAAGGAGTTTTGTTCCTATCAATCTTCCCCAAGTCTGCCTGTAACCAACTATACTGTGAAGAAGTAGGACCAAAGTCTGTGTATGAACCCAACATGATAACATGTACCCCAGCTACATCAAAAGAATAGTATAGGTTTGAGTCTGAGCCACTCTCTTCAAATGGCATGCGCCATCTTGCATTATAGGCTGTGAAGGGTTCTTTATGAATTAGTGGGATCTTCTCAACCTCGTGGTTGCCTTGGGTCACCATCCAAGGCCTCTGGCTAGCCAATGGCCCCACAAGCCTCCCAAATGAGTCCCAAAGAGGCTGGATGAAATCGGCATATGATAAATCTCCTGGCAATAGCAGCATGTCATAGTTTGACTGTGCTATGTGTTGAAGGGTCGATTTGGTCCAATCTGTCTGTCCAAGATCACCTGCATTATACATTGTACATAAGTAAAATGGTACGATATATGAATATGAAATATCGAAAACATATGGGTGTTAATTTAAGGCTAAAGAATTTAAATGAGATCCTTGAAGTTGAAAACTAAATTTAAGGCTAAAACTGAAATCTATTTTTATTTTTTAAGAAAAAGAATTAAAAAAAAAAAAAGAACACTGTAATTCTTTTCAAATACTCAAAATGTTAAAGAGATTTTTAGTCAAAATTCTATATCATAGAATATTATTGAAGTTCTACACCAAAATTAGACATCCTAAAATAATGTCAAATAGACACATGGTATTCAAATTACTCACTATTTGTAACATAATGGGTAACAATATGTATATCAAGAAATGCTATAGACAAAATAGTTTTAACAACAAATTTCAAACCTGTTGAGTTGATAAGTTATTGTTAATTTTCAAATGGGTTCATCATTGACATTACTTTATTATCGACCATTTACAATTTGTGATTTCAAAAAATTGTAAAATTTGTTGCGGTGTGCTTTTAGACATATTGATATGCATGAATACCATATTCTATTAGCAGTAACATGTGTATAGTCAGCATTTACATACCTACAACAGCAAAATTAATAGGGAATTGAGCTGGTGGAGTTTTGAAACTGAGCTCGGGGGCCGAATTCGAGCCGCAACGGTAGTAGTAAACTGTATTAGGGTTTAATGGACCAATTACTACTTCATGAATTTCACCAGACTTGTACGTCAAGTAATCATATGAAGATGTAGTCCCAGTTACAGAAGTTCCTTGTGCGCCAGAAGTTGTTGTATATTCTACTGTTGCTGGGGTTGAGCTATCAGTAATCCATGAAATCCTCATTTTGTCTTCGCCAACTGAAGATATATGCACCTGCAGTAACACATTTGTATTATTGAAAGGTATAAACCATTTCAAGCCCAATATATGTTGTACATAGACATTTGGACCATATATTAGTATACTTAATAGCTCTAAATTAGCCATTCCAATAGGGTGTTTGCATGAGATGAATAGGATACTGATTGCATTTAAAATTTTGATTAATTGTATCAAGGAAAAGAGAATAAGCAACGAAGTATTTCTACAATATATCCACAATCAATTTTTGTATATAATGCAAAGAATGATTGTATAGGTGTTTCAAGTAATACTTATGCCTCAAGGTTGCAAAAAAAAATTCAATCAACTAATCAAGGTTGACGACAAGAGATGTTATTAGAGTTTAACAAATCATTTTCCTAGAATCAAATCCTATAGTTTGCTTCGAAAATTTAAACCATAATATTGGATAATATTTGTTGCAGTCAATAAAATGAAACTATACACAACTGAAAATATCAAAAACCAAAAGTCAGTGAATTATATTTAAAATGGCACTTCCTTTTATCATAACGGAATAAAATTAGAAAGTGAGATATCTGATTTTATAATATCTGTTGCCTGATGGATAGGTGTATTACTATTATTACTTTAATAAAAACCTTTTCAAAACCATTAAAACAAACAAAAAGAAATATAAAAGTACAGCCCAAGTCCACTTACTAATAATAGGGCTACATGTTGACTTACTAAATTCAACACAGACCAAGCCCAATCTTTTTTGGGTCGTGGAAGTTGAAGTCCATCCGATCCATGTAGTAATCAAAATATATTTTTTTTTTCTTCGATAAGAACTAAATTAATAACTCACACAGAAAATTATATATATATAATCACCATGAAAACAAGGCCATAAGTCAACTTCATAAAGGTATATTCTTTTCTTTTCTTTTTTGCTAAATCAAAGGTATATTCAATTATTCACAGGGAATCTGAACCAGGTTTAACTTTGGGTAAATATATCTGGACTAATTTCACTTAACTTAGACTACTTAATCCCTCCTCCTTTCACTTATAAATAATCTCTAAGACCAAACCCGGATTTCACAACTTTGACAAATCACTCCCATTTCTCAGTTTCGATTATTGAAATCATAAAAATAATCTACACTAGATGACTACTGTGGGGAGAAAAAGAACCTAACCCAACTTATTGGGCCCAAGGCCCTGAATGAGGAACACTTTTTCTTCCGAAGAGTCGAGGCCTTCAGTCAGAGGCCCATGTCAAAGGGGAATGCCCTGAGATGAGCACGTGTACCGTCCGAGGAGATGTTCATATGTCCGAGTAGTCCACCATCCTCGGATCCGAAGAGGTTTGATCCAACACGAGCATGAGAGGTTCCAGCGATCTGTCTGACAAGTGTCAGGAGGGAAAGGAACCTCAGGCACACATAAAGATAACGGGAACAGAAAAATATCAAGGAGGCATACTTCAGCCACCACATTTAATGCACTGCACCTACCTTTCTGGCCGCATTTATGTGGATAAGACCCCTGAACAGTTCTTTCTCAGCTACCACCACTCACATGAGGCTAAGAAGGGGGTGATGGGACATGCACTCAAGTGAGCGCCTGGATGATGAACAAGTAGACGGAGAAGATGTAGGGAGATAGTGCTATATAAGGAAAAGGTGCCTCTGATAGTAGGGGATCGAAAAAGAGGAGAGAAAAGAATATATTTGATTACTGTAGCTCCAAGAATTGTAATCTTAGATTATCAATGAAAAGTACCTCTTCGGAGATAGCACTCATATCAGTCCGAGAACATATTAATCCAAATCCTCCCATTGGTGTTGCCGTTTAATACTGTTATTTTCATTATTAGCCTAACTCTTTCACCCACTCTCTACAAAATTTATTGTTTTGGGCTCAGTGAGCTCCGAATCCATACTTCCTTGGGCTTGGGCTACAAAAACTGACTCTACAATTGGCGCGTAAAGGAGGGAGAGCTTGTGCGAGGGTGAAAACGACAGCTGATGATGGCAGGACAAGGTGAACAACAAGCAGAATCTAGGGCATCCCAACAAGTGGACCCTTTCGTAAACTTAGAGAGGAGACAAAATCGTGAGGGCAGCGTACACACTATGCGCCTTAGCCAGAGCCAGTCACCGGGCGAAAGTCATATGTCCCATGCAGAGAAGAATCGTGACTTACAACTAGAAGTGGAAAAACTGAAGAGACAGTTGCGCCATGCAAAAAGGAAACGGGCTTCCTCATATTCTGAGGAGGACCTTGATGACGAGCAAGATGTCTCTTACCAACATAAATCTAGGACACCAGCCAGTGAGTCCTACACCTATAAAGAGGAGTCCCGTCGCCAAAGACAACTAAGAAGCCCATCACATGAGGACGTGGAGAATGATGCCATGAACAGGGCTCTGAATCAGATATCTAGGTCACCCTTTATGCGCAGGATTGAGGAGACCAAACTTCCTCGGCGCTTCAACCAACCAACGTTCACCATCTACAATGGTAAAACTGACCCCGTGGAGCACGTGAGTCATTTTAACCAGAGGATGGCGGTCTACTCCAGAGACGAAGCTCTGATGTGCAAGGTTTTCCCTTCCAGTCTTGGGCCTACTGCCATGAGGTGGTTTGACGGTTTGAGGGCAGGCTCCATCAACTCCTTCAAAAAACTCACTCAGGCATTCGGCTCCCGTTTTGTCACATGCCGAAGAGTGTCCAGGCCTTTCTCTTCACTGTTATCCTTGTCCATGCAGGAAGGCGAATCTTTGAAGGCGTATTCAGACAGGTACTGGGAGATGTTCAACGATATGGAGGGCAACAACGATGCAATGGCCCTCAGCACTTTCAAGCTCGGCCTCCCTATCGACCACGGTTTGAGGACATCCTTATCTGGCAAACCGGTCACCAACGTGCGTCAACTGATGGACCGCATAGAAAAGTATAAGAGAGTTGAAGAAGATCAGCGGCAGGGCCGGGGAAAGGACAAGGTTATCCCTCAGGAGAGGAGGGATTTTAGGTCGGACCGTTATAACCATAGTAAACCGCAGAGGGATTTTGTGGGGCAATCAGGATCGATGAATCCTCAAGCGGTCAACGCCGTGTTTAAAGAACCAGTGCACCAGGTCTTGGAAAAGATCAAGAACGAATCATTCTTCAGATGGCCGAACAAGATGGTAGGAAACCCCGAGAGGCGCAACCATAATCTCTACTGCCAATACCATCAAGATCATGGGCACACCACGGAAGACTGTAGGAGCTTGTGGGATCACTTGGACCAACTGGTTCGCGATGGTAGACTGAAACACCTCTTGCACCCCTCCAGCGGCCGAGGGGGCCAAACAGGCTCAGGGCCACGAAGAGATGACCCCTCGAAGCCACCGCTTGGGACTATAAACGTTGTCTTCGCTGCGCCGGGGAGGACAGGATCCTGGCCATTGAAAGTTATGTCGGTAGGCCGACCATCAACAGGGGAGTCAAGCCGAGGTCTGAAGAGAGTTAAGTCTGGGGCCCCGCTGCAGATAGGGTTCTCGGACGAAGACATGGTGGGCACCATTCAACCCCACGACGATGCATTAGTCATCACCCTCAGAATAGCTGGGTATGATGTGAAGAGGGTGATGGTGGACCAAGGCAGTGCCGTGGAGATAATGTACCCAGACCTCTACAAGGGGTTAGGCCTGAGACCCCAGGACCTGACGCCCTACAATTCCCCTCTCATAAGCTTTGAAGGAAGGCCTGTCACCCCGAAAGGCCAGATACGTCTACCCGTGCAGGCCGGTTCCGAGGTGGTGGAGCTGAATTTTATAGTTGTGGATGTATATTCGCCCTACACGGCGCTTGTAGGCAGACCTTGGATTCATGCGCTTGGGGCTGTCCCCTCTACATTGCACCAGAAGGTCAAATACCCATCCGAAGGGCAGATCCAAGAGATCCGAGGGGATCAGCCCGCTGCCCGACAGTGCCTGGTTGCTGCCATTCAACATGAGACCCAATCTGAGATTTCAGCCACGTCCGAAGGGAGTTTATAGCAGCTACAGTCTCGGGAACAGCCCGTCGAAGATTCAGATGAAGGCAATCGATGTGAGGATCTGACGAAAGTGGTTATCGGAGATGACCCCGATAGGTTCTTCCAAGTTGGATCTCAGCTGCCTCCTCAAGAGAGGGAAGAGCTAATAGAGTTCCTCAAACGAAATCTCGATGTGTTCGCCTGGAGCGCTTATGAAGCCCCAGGGGTAGATCCGGAGTTTATATGTCACCATTTGAAGGTGAATCCCCTTGTCGCCCCCAAGAAACAGCCTATTCGGCGCCCGTCCAAGGAACATGCGGACGCAGTGAGAGAGGAGGTAGCGAAACTCAAACAGGCTGGGGCTATCAAAGAAGTCTTTTATCCTGAGTGGCTAGCAAATACCGTCGTGGTAAAGAAGAAAAGCGGGAAATGGCGAGTGTGCGTAGACTTCACCAATTTAAACAAGGCTTGCCCCAAAGATCCTTTCCCTATGCCGAAAATTGATCAGTTGGTAGATGCCACTGTTGGCCACCCTCGGATGAGCTTCCTATACGCTTTCCAAGGCTACCACCAGATACAATTAGCCCCGGATGACCAGAAGAAGACCGCATTTGTCACCCCTATTGGCAATTACCACTATAAAGTAATGCCGTTTGGCTTGAAGAACGCGGGAGCTACCTACCAGAGGATGATGACGAGGATGTTCGAGCCACAGCTGGGCAAGAATATCGAGGTTTACATAGATGACATGGTGGTGAAGAGCAAAGTTATTGCCGAGCATGTGAAGGATCTTGAAAGTACCTTTGAGATTCTACGAAAGCACAAGTTACGATTGAACGCTTCTAAGTGCTCGTTTGGGGTAGGGTCCGGAAAATTTTTAGGATACATGGTCACGCACAGAGGAATCGAAGTCAACCCCGACCAGATAAAGGCCATCAACGATCTACGAGCTCCTCGGAACCCCAAGGAGGTTCAGAAGCTAACCGGAATGACCGCGGCCCTCAATCGGTTCATCTCTAGATCAGCAGACAGGTGTCGTCCCTTTTTCTCCCTACTCAACAAGTGGAAGGGATTCGAATGGACTGAGGAATGTGCTTCTGCATTCCAGCAACTCAAGGATTATCTGGCTCGGCCACCTATCATGTCCAGTCCTGAGCCTGATGAGGTACTGTTCGCCTACATAGCTGTAGCTCCCTATGCAGTGAGCCTGGTGTTGATACGATCAGATTCTGGTGTGCAAAGGCCTGTTTATTACGTAAGCAAGTCGCTGCATGAGGCCGAGATTCGCTACTTGCCTCTGGAGAAGGCTATCCTAGCGGTAGTGCTGGGCACACGGAAGCTACCCCACTACTTCCAAGCCCACACGGTCATCGTTCTCACACAACTCCCACTCAAAGCTATACTCCGAAGTGCTGACTACACCGGTCGGATTGCCAAGTGGGGTACAATCTTAGGGGCTTTCGATATAAGATATATGCCCCGCACATCGGTCAAGGGACAGGTCCTCGCAGATTTGGTGGCTGAGTTCACGGAGCCCCAGTTAGAAGAAGTAAAGCCCACGCCAGGCATGGATGAAAAATCAGTTGGCCTGATCTCCCAACAGAATCCCTCCCATTGGGAAGTGTACGTTGACGGCGCGGCAAACCAAAAAGGATCTGGAGTCGGGCTGGTACTGATATCCCCCGAGAAAATCACCATCGAGAAGTCATTAAGGCTGGACTTCTCGGCAACGAATAATGAGGCGGAGTATGAGGCCCTACTGATGGGGATGACAATGTTCCGTAAAATGGGGGGGAAGTCCGTGGAATTGTTCTCGGACTCAAAATTGGTAGTAGGACAAGTACAAGGCGAGTTTGAGGCAAAGGACGAAAGAATGCAGGGGTACCTGGGTCGTGTTAAACAGCTGCAATCAGGGTTCGACTTTTTCAGTTTGCTGCACATCCCTAGGAGTGGCAACTCACATGCTGACTCCCTGGCGACGCTTGCCACCTCTTCGGCACAAGACCTTCCGAGGGCCATCCTCGTCGAGGACTTGCACAGGCCTACAGAGGCGAAGTCAGGGGCAGTTCAGGTTCACCAGGTCAGAGCCGGGCCGTGCTGGATGGACCCTCTAGTCAGATTTCTCAAAGAAGATGTATTACCTGAAGACAGGGGAGAAGCTGATAAAATTCGAAGGAAGGCGACTAAGTTCTGGTTATCTGAGGACCAGAAACTGTACAGACGCTCCTACTCGGGGCCATACTTGTTATGCATGCATCCCGAAGTAACTGAGACGTTGCTAGAAGAGCTGCACGAAGGAATTTGTGGGAGCCACACTGGAGGCAGGTCCTTGGCTCACCGAGCCCTCACCCAAGGCTATTGGTGGCCTAACATGCAAAAGGAGGCACACGAATACGTTAAAAAGTGTGATCAATGTCAGTGCTTCGCTCCAAACATTCACCAGCCGGGGGGAAAACTTAATCCGCTATCTAGCCCATGGCCTTTCGCCCAATGGGGTTTGGATATTGTGGGACCCTTCCCCAAAGCTGCAGGAAACAAGAAGTACCTTCTGGTCGGCACAGACTATTTTACCAAGTGGGTTGAAGCCGAACCTCTCGCCAATATCAGAGACGTGGATGTGCAAAAGTTCGTATGGAAGAATATTGTCACTCGGTTTGGAATTCCTCACACTCTCATCTCGGACAATGGCCTACAGTTTGATAGCAAGGCATTTAGGAATTATTGCAGCGAGCTGGGAATTGTAAACAGATATTCTACTCCTGCCTACTCTCAGGGTAATGGGCAAGCAGAAGCTGTCAACAAGGTCATATTGAACGGCTTAAAGAAAAGGCTGGACGATGCAAAAGGCAAATGGGTGGAAGAATTGCCGCATGTGCTGTGGACTTACAGAACTACGCCCCGTAGATCTACGGGCGAGACCCCCTTCTCAATGACCTACGGGGCTGAGGCTGTCATTCCTCTAGAATCCGGGTTTCCGACGTTGAAAAGTAGCTCGTTCAGTCCAGCCGACAACAGTGAGCAACTACAGAAGAGCTTGGACCTGATTGAGGAAAGGAGGGAAAATGCAATGGTTCGGCTAGCACATTACCAACAGAAACTCAGGTAAGGCTATGATGCTAACGTAAAGCTGAGGCCTCTGGAGCCTGGTGATCTAGTGCTGAGGAAAGTTGTGGGCACCGCAAAAAATCCAGCTTGGGGAAAACTGGGACCCAATTGGGAAGGACCATATCGCATCACTTCAGCAGCAGGCATTGGGGCATATTTCTTGGAAGACCTGGATGGTCATGTAATACCGCGTCCATGGAATGTAAATAACCTCAAGAGGTACTTTTATTAATCAAGTTTATTTTTCGACCGATGCGCCAATTCACTGCCTAAAGTCTTCTATAGTGTTTAAACTTAAATCCAATCATGCCTGTAGTCCTCGGACCAGATGATTAGGGTTAGTTAACACTCGGTTACAGTTCTAGTGTTTAAACTTAAATCCAATCATGCCTGTAGTCCTCGGACCAGATGATTAGGGTTAGTTAACACTCGGTTACAGTTCTATAGTGTTTAAACTTAAATCCAATCATGTCTGTAGTCCTCGGACCAGATGATTAGGGTTAGTTAACATTCGGTTACAGTTCTATAGTGTTTAAACTTAAATCCAATCATGCCTGTAGTCCTCGGACCAGATGATTAGGGTTAGTTAACACTCGGTTACAGTTCTATAGTGTTTAAACTTAAATCCAATCATGCCTGTAGTCCTCGGACCAGATGATTAGGGTTAGTTAACACTCGGTTACAATTCTATAGTGTTTAAACTTAAATCCAATCATGCCTGTAGTCCTCGGACCAGATGATTAGGGTTAGTTAACACTCGGTTACAGTTCTATAGTGTTTAAACTTAAATCCAATCATGCCTGTAGTCCTTGGACCAGATGATTAGGGTTAGTTAACACTCGGTTACAGTTCTATAGTGTTTAAACTTAAATCCAATCATGCCTGTAGTCCTCGGACCAGATGATTAGGGTTAGTTAACACTCGGTTACAGTTCTAGTGTTTAAACTTAAATCCAATCATGCCTGTAGTCCTCGGACCAGATGATTAGGGTTAGTTAACACTCGGTTACAGCTCTAGTGTTTAAACTTAAATCCAATCATGCCTGTAGTCCTCGGACCAGATGATTAGGGTTAGTTAACACTCCCTTACAGCTCTTTTAAGTGTTTAAACTTAAATCCTATCATGCCTGTAGTCCTCGGACCAGATGATTTGGATTAGTTAACACTCCCTTACAGCTCTTTTAAGTGTATAAACTTAAATCCTATCATGCCTGTAGTCCTCGGACCAGATGATTTGGATTAGTTAACACTCCCTTACAGCTCTTTTAAATGTTTAAACTTAAATCCTATCATGCCTGTAGTCCTCGGACCTGATGATTTGGACTAGTTAACACTCCAATCATGCCTGTTTAAATCTAAAATTAATGCAACTGCTATGGCTGAGATATCATTCCATGATGATCCATGATTGAAACTGCTAAGTGTATCTAAATTATTCCTATCTCATGATGCCTTTTCATTGATAGTTCCCACACATTCTGCTTATTTTTAGTAACACCTATAATCATGCACGCTAATAAAGTGATATTGGGGTCTCGTAGCGTTGAAATATGAGATTAGACAATCAAAGTAAAAGAAAAATTACTTCATTAATCGAAAAAGAGCAGCTTACAAATCTCTTATAGTAAAAATAAAATAATAATAATAATAATAATAATAAATAAATAATAATAGAAGAAAAATCCCATGTTTATTCTTTGGCCGAGGGGATCACGTTATCAGCAGCCTGGCCCTTCCGAGCAGCAGCATCTGGGGCTTGACCTTTGGGCTCATCTGAAGTCTTCTGTCCCTCCAACCCTTTGCCCTTGTCCTTCTCCTGATCAGTGGGTTTATCCTTATCACCTGGCTGACCAGTTTCTTTGGTGGCACCAAGGGTAGAGGGAGGAGCTTGGTTGGCCAAGTTTTGCTCTGAGATCTCCGGAAGCTGTGGGGTAGAAGGGTCAGGACCTGGGAGCTCTCGGATTTCGGGGTCATAGTATATGCTCCCTGGTAGCCTCAGGGGGGAATCCGAGGGAACCCCAGCCGCGTCCAACGCCTTTTGCCAGGTTATGTCGCAGTAATCACGACTAACCAAGGCAAACTGTTCGGTAAGCTGCTGCCCGGTCTCCTCCACCCCCAACTGATATGCTGCTCTCTTTTCAGCTTCAATTGACTCCTTGGCCAGTTGAGCCTTCTGTTCGGCCGATAGGGCGTGCTCTTTGGCTTTTTTGAGTTCATCTCTGAGGCCCTTCACCATCTCCCTTTCGGTCTCCAGGTTGATCTCTGTCATATGCAACTTTTTGCGCTGTTCCTCGGCTTGGGCCTCGGCATTCTTCAGGCCGGCCTTGAAGCTGTTCCTTTGACTGGTCATATCTTTTAGCTGCTCTGACATTTTAGCATAGTCATCCTTCAGCTGACCCAGAGACTTTTCGGCTTCAGATTGAGACTGCGCTGCTGCTTGAGCTTCGAGGAAGGACTTCTTGTTCCATTCCTCCGCTACGTATATTTGCTGAGTAATCTGCATGACAGCACGTTCAACATCAAATGGGGAAGTGAATTAAAGCCAACTGCAAATAAAATCTGAATTGAAAATGAATATTCACCATGGCCACGTCCCTCTTAAGGGACAGGAAAAGCTCCTTCTGGTTGAAGCGCTTATAGGAGTCCATGTCGTGAGGGAGGAGGAGTGGCTGCTGCAGAGCCTCAGCTACGTACCCTGCCCTTCTCCCATCATAGTTGCAGAGGGAAGTGTCCCAAGCAAAAGGAGCGCCATCCAGCTCTAACCTCGGTGACCAAATACGAGTTCCCCCTCCTCGGCGAACTTCAACACCTCCCAAGTCCTCTCGGCTCTCGGTGGAGGAGGCCCTCTTACCCCGATGGTCTCGTATCACTTTTTGCTGTTTGTTAGTTTTGGTGGGCACAACTCCCTCCCTCTCCTCAGGCTCGTATGGCCTCTTCTTCTGAGGGTTTGGGATGGGCTTCGAACCCGGATCGGAGACCTGGGTAGGCACTGGGGGCAGAGACGACACCACTTTTGACGTCCCAACGTCCTTGTGCTCGGTCTTTTGGACCCTCTTCTTCATCAAATTCTTTAGGTCCATGTCTTCGTCCGATGAGTCTTCAGGGCCGGCAGTAATCACAACAGGCTGAACACTTGAATGCCTGTCGATCTCTTCCTCGGCGTCCGAGACCTCTACCACTTGTTCTCCTGGAGCGTCCCCCTCGAAGTGGAACTGGTCTATCTGCTCTTCAAGAGATGAACCAGAGGATCCAACTATTTCACCCTCAACCTCTTGTCCGAGGGGAACTTGCTGAAGGGGTTGGACAAGAGGAGGTATGTGCTGAGGGCGTGGGTGTGGTACGGGCGGAAGGTCGTACGGTGCCAAAAAACCCTTCCAAGATACGTCGATGCGGTTGAGACGGTGATCTCCCTGAACAATCGCGTTGCCGACTGGTTGAAAACTCTTCGGTTTTCCTGTGTATCCCAGAATAAGTGGAGCCGATCGGAGCTGTCCGTCCTCACTCACGAATATCTCCGATCTCAATAGAAAATTGAGTGCAGCGAAGTTCGTAAGGCTGAGCCGAGGAGCAACGAAATTTTTATCTGTTACATAGCAGCGAAATCATGTTAGAGTCTCACAAATGGCGACATAAGGAGAACCAAAAACCACTAAAAGACAAGGTCCCTAAACCTATGGTTAGTGTGCCTAAATCTAGCATGCCCCACCTGGCTCTCCAAGCTTGGTTGGGCAATGATGGCCGTCATGCCATGCGCCCGAGACGATCACGTAGTCGTCCTTCATCCCTTTATTGGATTTTGGAAGGCAGGAAATGAGTCTGACAACGTCCGACCGGGATTTTAAGTAATACCCCGCATCTTGCTGACTGTGGCACTCGTACATGTGTACCACGTCGCGCCAGGTGAGTCCCAACCCCAGGTGAAGGTTGAGGTCCTCAATCGCTCCTAAAATCCTAAACATATTGGGCGCGCATTGCCAGGGAGTAAGCCTATGGTTCCGAAGGTAGTTAGTGGTGATGGGACCCATGGGGATTGTCATCCCCCCTTCTTTGAAGGCGATAAGGGGAATAACTACTTCTCCCGTCTTCCGGTCTGTTAGAATCTTTTCTGGGGGGCAATACCTCACACCCACGTTGGGAGGTATGCGATACGTGGCCCTAAATGCTTCTAATTGCTCAGGGGTATCCACCATGTACTCAAGCTTTCCCATGGTGCTTAGATGAAACTGTTGGCCGAAGAGAAAACTAAATGGCTTGGTGAACGATAACTCACCGGGACGAAATCGGAGAGAAGACTTCAGGCTTGCAGGAGGGTTCTTGATGACTCTGGGGAGACCTGAAAGCGGCGACTGAGAGGTTTGGACGGAGCGGCGCGTCTATTCTCTCTGGAACGTCTGAAGACTTGCAAAGTGAGGAAGAAATAATGACTTCTGAAGCTTTATACCGGGTCAAACGAAGGGTCAGGGACACTCCCGCCCAAATTTCGAAGAAAAACCACAGCCGTTGGATCAGCCAGTCACCATTGGATATGAAGGACGAAGCGCCACCTGGTGCAATTAATGCAGCGCCTAGGGAATGAGGAAACCGCAGCGGCATTAATGAAGCGACAGTTCCTATACTTATGCACGTGCCGGTTTAAATTTGCCTGTTTACAAGCTTTTGCTCCGTGGCCAGTCAAAATCCTACTTTTTCTCTTCGGATGCGAATGAAAAACTACAATTTTGAGGGGCTAATGTGGGGAGAAAAAGAACCTAACCCAACTTATTGGGCCCAAGGCCCTGAATGAGGAACACTTTTTCTTCCGAAGAGTCGAGGCCTTCAGTCAGAGGCCCATGTCAAAGGGGAATGCCCTGAGATGAGCACGTGTACCGTCCGAGGAGATGTTCATATGTCCGAGTAGTCCACCATCCTCGGATCCGAAGAGGTTTGATCCAACACGAGCATGAGAGGTTCCAGCGATCTGTCTGACAAGTGTCAGGAGGGAAAGGAACCTCAGGCACACATAAAGATAACGGGAACAGAAAAATATCAAGGAGGCATACTTCAGCCACTACATTTAATGCACTGCACCTACCTTTCTGGCCGCATTTATGTGGATAAGACCCCTGAACAGTTCTTTCTCAGCTACCACCACTCACATGAGGCTAAGAAGGGGGTGATGGGACATGCACTCAAGTGAGCGCCTGGATGATGAACAAGTGGACGAAGAAGATGTAGGGAGATAGTGCTATATAAGGAAAAGGTGCCTCTGATAGTAGGGGATCGAAAAAGAGGAGAGAAAAGAATATATTTGATTACTGTAACTCCAAGAATTGTAATCTTAGATTATCAATGAAAAGTACCTCTTCGGAGATAGCACTCATATCAGTCCGAGAACATATTAATCCAAATCCTCCCATTGGTGTTGCCGTTTAATACTGTTATTTTCATTATTAGCCTAGCTCTTTCACCCACTCTCTACAAAATTTATTGTTTTGGGCTCAGTGAGCTCCGAATCCATACTTCCTTGGGCTTGGGCTACAAAAACTGACTCTACAACTACAATGCAAGAAAAGTTGCTACTGGAAAGAATAATAATAAATAGCTGCCTAACTCTTAACCTCAAAATACGGAGCTAAAGTCTAACATCACATTCTACAAATTTCATAAAAATAAAAAATAAAAAAAAAAGGAAAAAAAGAATATAATACAGCATTGTTCTTGCTCCAGATCCAGGGACAACGATGGTCTACAATATAAAATTACATGAATAAATTTCTTTCCTATTTTTTCAACGACAGGCTTAAAAAAAATAAAAAAAATGAAAAAAAGACTGCCCAAGAATTCAATGAATTGAGTACCTGCTGTGGGGAAGCAGAATTAAGATTTTTCGGTTGTTGCACAAAGAAATTGGGCCGAGCCGGCGGGCGATTGTACGTATCTAGATTGCCCAAGAATCCATTGAAGGCTAGGCCAGTGGATACCAGAAACAACCCCAGCCCTCGCACAGCCATTTATGCCAGCTTAAACTGGATATTGAGCTGATTTTTAATATATATATATATATATATATTTTTTTTTTTTTTACATTATCATTTATGGGTGAGAAAATATCTTCTATATATTTATATATGTCTTTTTCACTCGTTTTTCATGGACAGAAATTTCAGTTACATACGTTACAAGACAAGGGCTAGGGTCCCATTCCCGTAGCATTAATGTTACTCGATAAAATTTGTGGGATACAAAGTGGAATAATCTGAGTATATATATATATATATATATATATATGACTTTCCATTGTGGAACCAAATTTCTCTCTTGTTCTTGTTTTCTTAAGGTTGGAAGTGTTCAGTGAATGAGCTAGGTTTTGCTCTAGGTGTTTTTTCCATTGCCAGCTAAGACTAGGATGAAGATAAAGAAATGAATAAAAAAACAAAACAAAACAAAAACTGCTGCCCAAGCCCACTTTCGGCCATATTGGGCTTAAGTTGGACTTAATCTTAAGTCCAACCTAAGCTCTAAGCGGCGGAAAATTCTTAGGTAGTTTCAGAGTAAAGTAAAATGGTGCTCCTTCTTCTCATATTTATGATGGACTCCACTATGAATTTAATGAGCGGACTCCACCATAAATGTGAAAGGAGGAAGCACCATTTTTCGTGCTCCGGGAGTACTTAAGAATTACTCCTAAGTGGCAAGATTTTAATAGAGAGTTTTAACATTTTCTAAGAGTCTTATATGCATAGCATGAAAACATTTTCCTAGACGAAAGTAGAAATTCACACTACATGATGTTAACATCTCATCTTTCGGTCTTAGTGTTAAGTAAGAAAATCAAATTAAGATTAAATTTAATAACCTGTTTTGGCCTCAATCCTAACTCGTAGACAAACTCCCTCATCCCAATTCCCTTCAAAGCCAACAAATTATAAGTTACTATTGAAACTAGTATGCCTTTCCTAAAGGTTTTTTTTTTTTTTTTTTTTTTTTGTTTGAGAAACAATGAACCCAGGTCTATTGTTTTTCCTAAAGGTTAAGATTCAACATCAAACTTTTCTCTCTCTCTCTCTCTCTCTCTTTTTCTTTTTTGTGTTCTTCGATATAAACAAAACATTCCTCATTGGCTGTATTTCATGCAACATAGAAATCCCCGCAATAAATACACAACAAGAGGATAATTATATTGATAAAAAAAGACCCACAAAATTTAGTTTTCATGATCTTCCGCAACAGATTCATACACTGAAAACAAGAATTGCCAAACATATATACATCTATGAAGGCATAAAATTAATGAATACCTGTTGTGGAGAAGAATCATCAAGATCTTCCAAGTGACGAACAATGAGGTCCTTGCGCATAGGTGGGCGATTGTATGAATAAACGCCACCAATGAATCCAGCAAAGGCCAAGGCCACTGCAAATGTTAGAACCAGTCTCAACCCTCGCAAATCCATGGTGGTTCTAAACTAGACGAGGTTTTTTTCTTCTTTGAGAGTAAGTTATATATATATATTCACACGGAGAGCTAGCCCGCAAAGAATAATAAAAAGAAGATGACAAATTAAAGAGGCTCACATGTGAAGAGTTACCAAACGGAGTTGAAATTTTTTTCTCATGCGTTATTTGTTTTTTTCCTCAGATACAAGGATTTGTGTCTCTATATATTAAGCAAATTCATGAAGACCATGACATTAGCGTCTTAGACCAAACTCACTGGACTATAATCCACACGTGAAAAGTACATATGAAAATAGACGTGGCATTAATGACCACCATGGCATTAGCGTCTTGGCATGTACGTACGTTAAAGGCTTACGATTTTTTCAAAAATGGAAAATTTCTTTTTTACTATTTATATTTATAAAATTATTTTTTCGTGTATGTGGTACAGAATATGATAATGGTTGGTGGTGACCAGTGAGTTTACTGGGGTAGGTTTTAATTTGTTGCCAAACATTTCGTCACGGTGTGGTTGTCGCATGTAACTTCGGCCACGGCTTCCTTTTTCAGTGACAGCTTCTGAAAATGAATTTATAGCTAGAACGCCTGTTTTGGTGTCGGTATGTCACGAGCATATAAATTTTCGCGTTTAGTGTACAAAATTTTAAAACTTCACTTCTTTAACATTTTTACTAAAATACGCATATTATACCGTATATTATATGAGTCTGAATTTGGTAATTAGGATGAAGTGTAAAATTACCATCTAATAAAAAATTGTCAAGATAGTTTTTTACTTAAAACTCAATATATTCTACTACACATAATAATATCTCAATAAACTTACAATTAAATTGAATTTTCAAATGGGTATTAGAATTAATTGAGTATAGTTATGCTTATTCTTTAATATATAATATGATGATGTAGTATGTTGAGATTGGTAGGATAAAACTTGTGTTTTACACTACATTCTTGTAGAATTTAATCTCTTCTGAAGAACACACATTTTAAGTAGTTATATATTATAAAATTTCCATATATTAAGCAGGTCAGGTTCAACCCAGTCAGGTGGTGATTGTCATTGGGCTGGCCACTATTGAGCAAGAGATCCATGCTATGCTCTTATCAATGCATGTTCCATATTCCCTTTATTGGCTGCTTTCCTTTGTTTATGCAAGTCCTAGGTATGATGAAGTATTTTGTGGAACAATCTTAGTCAAATTGGCTCTTTACACCATTTACCTTAAGTTTAATTTGTTGGGAGACTTCAATAAAAGGTTTTTCTAGTGATAATAAATTTAGGGGGTAAACCAGTTAATTGGTCTCCTGCCTAGATGATAAAATTTGGAGGGTAGGCCAGTTACTCTAAATTATTCTCTTACAAATGTTCTACTTGTTTTTTTTTTAGATAACAATGGCATGTATTATGACAGAGACTCTCTTCCACAGTGGATGCTAACTTTATTTTGTTAAGTCTTTTAATTTTAATGAAATCTGCTATTTACCAAAAAATAGAAAAAAAAATTATAAAAAAAATCGGCATCACATATTTTCTATCTAACATTTTAATTATAACAAATTGTTTATTTTCTTTTGATACAATAGTCAGTTAGTCAAATTCCTAATCCCGTTATAAAAATAGTGTCAGTATTTTAACTTTCATTGACCACTAATTTTTTTACAGTCTCATCTACTACCTCCATGGTCTTCTTTTATAGATATACTATTAGAAAAAGGATTTTCCTTTTGATCTTATCCTTTAAATTGTCATAAATAATCCTTTAAATTATTAAAGAGACCTTATTTTAATTACATGAAAGGTTAAAATAATAAAAGAAAAAAATTCAAATTAATCATCCTAATAAATGTTCAGTGCAAAATTATCCAATCAAATTCAAGGACAACTGTCATTCAAACAACTAAACAAACGTACAAACATAAAGAAACTATTTTTTTTTTTTTTTGAGAAGAAAACATTAAGAAACTAAACACACACATGTTTCACAACTAACATGGACACATTCATGCGTATGTGTTTGTAAGAGAGAATATATATAAATTAATAAGAGAAATCAAAGAAGAAGATGATGAGAACTTCTTTTCTCATTCGCCACAATTAGATACTCTATAGCGGCAGCTTCTGATCGCTACAACAAGATGGGTGAAAAACGATTTTCAATCTATAACCATTGCAATACGGCTCATCACAACAGTTATTCATATATTTGTGTTCTGTACAACCGCCATTATAAGCTATTGCAACGAATACTTAATTATTAATGGCAGTTTTCCAAGCTGTAGTGGCAGTTTACTAAGCCACAGTAAAACCTTTTTTTTTTTTTAAATAGATAATTTGCTTTATTAGGTTATGATCGACGTATATATTAATGAAACTTACTGGCTAAAATTCATTCACTGGTAAGACCAAGTATCATATTCATTCGTGAGGTTTACCATGCAAATAAATTGGATTACACAATTTGTTTGGACAAAGTATTTGCGTGACTCAATTAATGAAACTATAGTTCTCTTAACCCCTTAATCGACTATTGTTAGCAGTCTTCTAAATGATTATAGATTAAAGTGTTCTAAATAAGAATTGCTAAATTGTAGCATGAGTGCAAAAATCCTATAATGAAATTAAATTATGCATACAAATCAGATGATAATATATCAATATTTCCTAATTCAAGCAATGCAAGTTGGTTTTAGGTATAAATTAAGATGTCCATGGACGAATTTGCAGCTCACTCTAACTCAAATAAGAGATTGTAGAGACTTTTTCAACAAAAATGTGAAAGTATAAATTAAAACATTTGTTGCTGACAAGTTTCCTGTTATTCTAAAATTTGAAAGGAAATTTGAACAAATAAAACTTTATTCAATACAATAATGATGACAAGTACTAGGGATCTTATCCATCTATGCTTTCTTTCATAATAATGTAATTCACTAATTTGAAGTTGAACCAAGAAATTCTAGCTCTAGCTACTTATAGGGTTGTACTTTTGGCCTCTCAAGGACAATCTTATAATTTCAATATTCTAATAGCATGAAGTAGAAAACTGGATAAATGAATTTCATTGATTGCTTAGTTATGAAATAAAAAGTATTTTAGGTAAGTGTAAATGGAACTCCATATTTCATTTTTGTAAAGCATGCACTGAGTTCCAATGATTTTGAAATGAAAAAGTATGTTAGGTACATATGTACATGCGACTCCATTTCTAATCTTTCCAAAGATCTTATCTATTTCGCTTACTTAAGGTCAAATTTTACTGCTCACGAGTCAAATAATTGGCAAGCTCAATTATTTTGCATAAAAAAGTTTGGAATCCTTGAATAAAACTAAGATATTAACCCAATTTTAATTGAAGTTGTTGCTCTGAGTTGAATGGTGAGGCAATTATAATGTTTTTTTCCCTCTCTTGTTGTTGTTGTGTATTTCTTTTTAATACCCATGAAAATTTTCATCATAGGTACATAATATTATACATACAGAATAAAACAGAACTAGGGCCAAGTTAATTAAGAATGCACAATTGACGTGATAACACTTTACAAGTATAAGTGTTTGTAACGTGTGAAGAGTGGGAGAAAAAAAAACTAAAGTTCAAGTTTTCAAAAAAACTTTACACATACACTTAAATTAAACTATAATAGAATTCTATCTCAATAATAAGAACAAAAAAGAAAACGACCTTGTAGCTTTTATTTGCCACGTCTATTAAAAATTGTTTTCATACAAAGGGTTTTTTAGGCCTCGTTTGGTAATAAGTTCAAACACACGTTTTCAATTTTTAAATAATATTACACACATTTTTATATTTTTTTTTATTCACACATTTTTTTAAAAAATTAAAATTTATTGTTTAAAAACACGTATCAAACTGATCTTAATTTGTTGGCATGGACTCTGGGTGTCCCATCTAAACCCAGCAAGGTATACCTAAGAAGTTAACATGTGGCCTTAATTATATGGAGCGGTGGAATTCTGTTTGACAAAGTGGATTCGACTTTATTGTTCATATTTTATTAATGTTTTTTTTCTTGAGTAGATTCCTAGGATATTCTAGTAGGAGATGGTTCCAATTACTTGTGTGCACGATTAATTAAGCTGACATTGAAGTTCTCAAATACGTCTTTATCAATTGAATTAAGCCGACATTGAACATCTCAAATAAGTCTTTATCAATTGAGTTTGTACATTTTTTGTCTTTTTCTTTTTCGAGAATCGAGTTCGTACAAATGACTCTCTCTCTCTCTCGCTCTCTCTCTCTCTCTCTCTCTATTTTCTCACTAGCAAGAGAACATCAAAAAATAACATTGGCAAATGTTAAGAGCATTACATCAGGGATGCCCAAATATATATATATATATATATATATATTGTGGGTACCCAAGAAACTCTTGTATTTCTTAGCACCACACTAGAAGGTTTTGTCCTCTTTAGGAAGCCAAACTCTCAAGAATTTGTATTACGAAAGGGTGGGATTGTCCCACATCGCTTAAGTAACCCTCCCACCAGGGGCGGAGCCACATAGTGGCTTGAGGGGGCCAAGGCCCCTGCAAAAAAAAAAAAATTTCCCATTAGACTAGGAAGAAAAAATAATTAGGCCCCCCCCCCCAACATTACACAGCCGGCCCCCCTACCCATTTCTCACCCATTTTCCCAGCCCCCAATCAAAAATTAGGAACACCTCAAATTAAAAAAATATATATATATATCTGTTCTACTTTCAAGCAAAAAAAAAAAAAAAAAAAAAAAAAAGCCCAAAGCAAATTTGAACTAAAATCTGAAAAAAAAAAAAAAAAAAAAAAATTTGTAACATAGCCTCAGCCCACGGCAAGCCAAGCCCACGGCCAGCCCACGGATTCTCAACCAAAAAAAAAAAAAAAAAAACCATTACAGAGCATCACGTCGCGTCGTCGCTGGCAGAGAGCAGAAACCCATCACATCGCCGGCAGTGGCAGAGAAATCAAACCCCAAATCCCCAATACTAAAGCTCATCAAACCCCCAAATCTAAAGCTCATCAAACTCCAGCAAACTAAAACAGAGGTATTTATCAAAGCTCAAACCTAGCAAACCCATGGTCAACTTCATCAAACCCCAAATCTAAAGCTCATCAAACTCCAGCAATCTAAAGCTCGTCAACTCCATCAAACCCACGGTCACGTTGACGTCGCCGTCGTCGTCGCCGCTCATCGCAGATCGGAGATCGCAGAGTTTTTTGCCTCTGCTCCGGTGCTCGGCCTCGGTGCGACGGTGCTCCCTCCGGCCCTCCCTCAAGGTATTTCTCACTTTTTCTCTCTGACTCTCTCAGTCTCTCTCTTTATTTGATCTCACTGAAAAATTGAAATCGCAGATCATGCTGCGGTGCTGCCTCTGCTCCGGTGCAGGCTGTGCAGCGGTGCTCGTTGACATTGGCAGTTGCTCCCTGCCTCCCTCCGCTCCGGTAGTTCGACCCTCCCTCTCAAGGACAAGGTTTTTCACTTTTTCTCTCTAACTCTCTCTCAGTCTCTCTCTCTTTATCTCACTGAAGGAAAAAAATGAAAGAATATTTATGAAGAGTGAAGAGTCTCTTAACTCTTTATTCTTTTATCTTTAAATTCTGATCACATATTCACACATCTCGGTAAGTGTCTCTCTCTCTTTTGAATTGTGACTCTCTGAGTCTGATTGGCTGAATTTGCTTTTTTATGTTTTAGTGTTTTTGTCTCTTTTTTTTTTTTTTTTTTTTAATTTAGCTTTATCTTATCCTTTTTTGTTGTTGGTCAGTGACTCAGTGTTGCTTTTTTCTGTTTTAGACTTTTAGTGTTTTTGTCTTTTTTTATTTATTTATTTTGGCTTTATCTTATCCCTTTTTGTTGTTGGTCAGTGACTCAGTGTAGGTGTTTGGTGAAATATTAATTTTCATTTAGTGTAATGTGTGTTATAATTTGTGATTGGCATTACGAAATTTTCTGATCGTAGCTAGCTATTGTGATTGGGGCGCATTTTGTGCTTGTCTGTTGGCTATTGAGTGGGGTAGGGAGAGGGTAGTGGGCTATGGGCACATGGGGCCGGGTGCAGCATAATAATTAAAACAATGTAATGTGTAGCACATTACATTGCTTTAATTATTGTGCTGCACATGGAATGTATAATGTTCGGCTCTTTTAATGTAATATGTACGAGGGGTTAAACAATATAACAAATTAAAGCAGTATAATTAATGGCAAATTTATTAAAGCAATATAGTTTATTGTTAAACTAAACAATAATAATTAAAGCTATATAATTAAATTAATCAATACATTATAAAAGACAAATTAATTAAATTATTTTTGTTTTTGTTTGAGGGGTTATTATTAATTAAAGTTGTATTAAAAATTGGCTGACTGTTTAAATTATAATGAAAATTTTATTTTTTTCTTGAGTATGAATAACGTTCATATAACTAAATAAAAATTTCTAATTAATTTTTTTTTTTTAATTCTTTTCAGATTAATTTTTGAGTCATATTCTTAAAACTAAAAGAATTATGAGCAAACGAAAAACAATTGATGCATTCTTTAAGAAAAAAGATGTTAGCAATTCTGAAATTAGGACACCTGTGGCTGTAGAAACAAATGTTAATACTTCAATGCCTGTTGAACACCCCTCCAAATGTCCAAAACTTCAATTTGAAGAGATAGATCGTGATCCAGGATCACGTAAATAAATATGTGAATTTCCTATCAACAAACAAGATGAAATCCGACGAGTTTATCTCATAGAAGGTCCTTATTGACGAACCACGTAAATACTGTCTTGTGCGTGTGATTGTTTTTCTTTTGGCATTTAGTATATTTATGTTACAACCCGGCCCCCCCATGTATTTATTCCTGGCTACGCCCCTGCCTCCCACTAACACTTTATATGCCCTTGGAGCTTGTGTTAGTGTACCACTACTCACATGTGGGACAAGAGTTTCCTGGGTACCCACACACACACACACACACACACACATATATATATATATATATATTTTACATTTTCAAATATTACTTTATTTATTTTACCAATTTATTTTACAACTCATCTTATATTTCAATTTTTATTTTTACATAGCACCCAATAAAATAATTAAATTACTTCATAAAATAATATAAAGTATTATTCTCTCTCTTTTTTCTCTCACTCACTTTTTCTCTTCACACACAATCACAAGATTAAACTAATATATTTTTTTACAACCTATGAATAGTAAGATTGCATATATGCAACCTTACTATTCATAAGTTTCAAATTTTTTTAAGTTTACAAACCCGAATGGAGTGGGTTTTGGGTAGTTTGGATTATAAAATAGTAACTGGAGGATGTTTATACTCCCAATGCTAGTGCTCTAACAAGCACAGCATAAGTGTTTGTTAAGATTGTACAAAAGTAGGTCTCATTTAATAAAAAAATTAAATAAATAAATGAAAATGACATAAAACTAATCACTTTGGTTATTTTAATTTTTTTTTCTATCTACAAAGTTAACCCCACGTTAAAAAATATGACATAAAATTATAGCAAAGGACAAAAAATTGTACCAAAAAATGATTGTTAAGGGACACCTTACTGTGCCATTAACATAACCCACATTTATCTCCGGCCTGGTAAGAACCGTCCATCATAAAGTAAATGAATGGTCATGGTATATTGGTAGGGAGTAGGGTCCAATAAATGCAGATAATGGCTTAAAATAAAGCCGGAAAAAAAAAATCTACTTTTATATATGATATTAACGGATACCATTAACGAAATTATTAATAAATTATTTTTAAAAAATTTTGATATCACTTTTATGTGAAATCAAAAAGGGAAAAAAAAATTACTTTCTTTCTTTTTTTCATAAAAGACTTCTTAAAATAGTTCACTAAAAATCAAAGAAGACAAATTCGTACCATACTAGCCGATACGGCAAGTATGTATCGTACCAGTATATACAGTAGTACAAAAATACTAATGTTTCTTATCAGTTTAAATACCAGCCATATTGAATTATGTACCGGGTTTTGGCCAATAAAAACATATTTCAAACCAGTACTGAACTTCATGCAAAACGCAATTCCTTCAACCCGCTAGAGAGAAATATTCAACCATTGATGCTAAATTTCATCTAATGATGCTATGACTTTATGTTAAACTTCATACGGTAACTATGGTTGTTGAATGGTTGATGTGAAAACTTTGTGAGAGTGATAGAGATCTACAGGAGACTAGATTTTTTTTTTTTTTTTTTTTTTTTTTTGTGTGTGTGTTTGTGTTTGTTTAGATCTAAAGAAGAGAGAGAGAGATTTAATAAGAGAACCTTTTAAGAGACTTTTTGACTGTATTTAGGACTAAAAACGTGTAGAGCATGACTATACCATTAGAGGACCTACTACTTAAGTAATTGCATGTTAGACACGCGGCATATAATGCTCTTTTTGAGATATTGTATTTAGATATTATTTATTTTGCTAAAACTGAAAATTTAGTGCTGAAAATACATAAAAGTAAAAGTTAGTTAAAATAGTACAATGGAACCATGAATAGTACCAAAAGTACAATGGGATCATGAATAGTAGCAAAAATAAGCTGAATGGTAAAATAATTTTAATTTTCCATCCTAATCCAAACGCACACTTAGGATCTATTTGAATACCGCTTCTTTTTCTGAAATTGAAAACTTATTGCTGAAAGTACTGTAGATAAAGGTAAAAAGTAGCTGAAATAGTACAATGTGACTCATTAATAGTGTCAATAAGTGCAGTGGAACCCATGAATAGAAGCAAAAATAAGCTAAATAGTGAAATAATTTAAAATTTTCATCTGTATCCAAACAGAGACTTAGTGTGTGTTTGTCGGGGTGTCAATTCGGGTTAGCGTGTCGGGTTCATGTCGTGTCGAGCTAGGAGAATTCGACTAAATGGCTCAACCCTAACCCGACCTATTTAATAATCGTGTTATGATCCTTCAACCCTAACCCGACCTGTTAATAAGGCGGGTTGACCTGACCTAACCCATTTGACATGCTTAATAAACGAGTCATCTTAGGTTGACACGAATTTAACACAACCCATTTCAACCTCCATAATATTAAATATAACATCTATCTAGAAATAATTATTTTTACATCCCAAAAAGCAGTGCATACACTTCAAGTCTTCAACCCACATTCAAAATAATATAATTTAACAAAAATATAACATTCATCTAAAAATAAGTTCTTTACACTCCAAAAGAAGTGCATATACTTCAACCCAAATTCAAAATAACAAAGTTTTACAAAATAAAATAATATAGTTCAACAAAAATATAATATTCTTGAAACTCGCTAAATACTAAGTATCAATATTAAAAGAATTTGAGTAAACAGTAGACTAATCTTGACTATGACCACATTTATCATCCATAGATTCTTTGTTGATGTCCAAATTCATAACATCTTCCACAAGCTCATCCAATTTCATTTGTGTAAGTTCTATGCCACCAAAAAAAAAAAAAGTATTAGTAGTTCTAAGGTCTTTAAAGTTTCAATTTTCAATTATATCCCTTGTAAATTTGAGTAATTACTCACTTTTCTTTTTAAATTTAAAATATATGTTGGATATAAACGGTATTTAACAAATCTAAAATAAAATAAATATTTATTTGTTATATGAGTTAAACGATTTGTGTTAAGTAGGTCATTTCGGGTTGACACAAATAAATTGGCGTGTCAAATGTGTCTATTGCGGGTTACGCAGGTTGACCCGTTTATAACCCGTTTCTTATCGTGTCGCTTTCAGATCGACCCGTTTATGACCCAAACCCATTAAGGCCTAACCCTAACCCGAAAAAACCCGTGTCGGGTTCGTGTCGTGTTCGGGAGTTGGGTCGAACATTGACACCCTTAGTTTGACTACAGATTAAAAAGCCAATTACCTAAATATGGTGGGTTATTTATTTATTTACTTTAGGAAATTGAAATAATAGATAACATAAATTTAAAATTTAATAAAATAGATGAACATGTGGTATGTTTTTATTTTTGGAGTATATAGTGGAACATAAAAAGTAGGACAAAACATTTGGACTCTGAATGAAGTGTTTGGATCAAGAATTTATTCTTTCTTTTTTTTTCCTATAAAAAAAAAAAAGAAGGAAACAATTTATTCTTTTCTCAAATTTTATCAATCTAAAAAGATGCAAAAATTTAACAGAAATAGCTAGGAGAAGGGGAGTGAAGTTTGGGTGAAATTTTCAAGTAGGCGCCGAGTTTTAGAATTAAGTTCATCTTTCTTTTTCTTTAATATTGCTAAGATCTAGGGGTACTGGTATTTTTTAGTTTGTCTCTTCTATACAGAAGATTGAATTAATTACGTAGCAACATTAAATCTCTCAACATTTTTTTTTTTTTTAATGGGAAATATATCTTACACATTTTGTCAATGAATAAACACCAAATACGCACATGCCAACATGACCCCCTCCTTTTAATCATGTTTACACATCTAATGGTTGTGGAAACTCTAGAAGTTTAGAGTTGAATTGAATTTATGAAATAAATATATTAAGATCTTTGAAAAATAATTTAGATATTTACTTATTATGGTAAGAATATTATAAATTTTACTACATAAATTTACTAGCAGATATTATCACTAAAAAATAATTTAAACATTTATTTATTATATATATTTTTTGAAGTGACATTAACTGTATTTAATGACCCATCAATTTATAATTAATTTATAATAAAATTGATAGTACTTTTGATATTTTCTTTCTAAAATATAAACTTTATCATCTCAAATAATAGTATGTCTCATAGGTAATTTTATAATGGAATTTATCCTTCACCTTAAAAGGAGTATTATTCTTGGAATATAAATTTCCTAACTTCTTGGATACTTCACACTAGTCAATAGTTACCTAGCAAACAAGACAAGGCACGGCCATTAAAGTGCACTATACCATCCTGCTTGGTACTATGTTGTTTATTCTCATTATATTATTATTATTAAAAAAAGAAAAGGATCCTAAGAATATTCTTAATTCTGTTAACTAAAATAATAAAAATAAAAATCGACATAATATTTTAATAAATACGTGTAGCAGTAGATGTGTAAGCTTCTTTGGATATAGTCATATAGAAAGTGAACAGAACGCGAAGTCTTTCATCAAATAAAAAAGGTAAAAATGCAAAACTGAACTTCTAACTTTCACCTTTTTTTATTTCAGTTTTTTAACTTTCAGTTTTGTTAATTCAGTCCTCCAACTTCTAATTTTTGTCAATTCAAGGCTCCGTTACAAATCTGTTACTGCTGCCAAAACGACGCCATTTTTCATGGTTTTTTTTTTTTTTTAATTCGGAATTAAAAGAAAAATCTAAAAAAAAAAATTAAGGGAACGACGTTCCCCTTCCCTGAATCAAAACAAAAAAAAGGGATTCAAGAATCAAATCCTTAGCTTTGAGTCCGAGAGAGAGAGAGAGAGAGAGAGAGAGAGCGACTGAGTTCACCAGCGGCAAGGAACCTCACCGCCCCTGCTCTAGACCTCGCCGCCCATATTCGCCGTGTAAACCGCCACCACCCTCACTGCTCTGCCTTGACTGAATCGGTGATGGAGTTCTGAATCGGTGATGGGTGTGCCATGAAGACTATGAGGATAGAGGGGGTTATGACTTTGTATATGATTTTGCTTTGAACATTGGCTCGTGATTTTGCTTCATCAATTCATTCATAGATCTGAATTCTGTAATTAGCTTTTTTGACTTGGCATCTTTGAGGAAATTGTATGTAAATCATGAGTGCAAATATATACCTTTTATAAAGCTCTTCTTTTATACAAATATGTGGAGATTTTGACATTTGATGAGATATTTTGCAATTGTGCAAGAGAAGATGTAGTTGTCGTTAGATTGCTATTATGTTTTCAGGGAAGATGTGGAGATTTTTTGTTTTGATTCAGGGAAGGGGAATGACGACGACGTCGTCGTTCCCCTTAATGTTTTCTTTTTTTTTTTTTTCTTTTTTTCCAGATTTTTCTTTTAATTTTGAATTAAAAAAATAAATAAAAAAAAATAAATAAATAAATAAAACATGAAAAATGGCGTCGTTTTGGCAGCAGTAATGGCAACAATAACAGATTTGTAACGGAGCCTCGAATTGACAAAAATTGAAAGTTAGATGACTGAATTGACAAAATTGAAATTTAGAGTACTAAAATAAAAAAATGTGAAAGTTAGAGGGTCAGTTTTGTATTTTTGCCAATAAAAAAAAATAAAAAAAAAGTTAAACATAAGAGAGAAAAATGTATATATGAAGAGTTGGACCAGTAATGTTGAGTCAACCCTATTTTACTTTAGAAATCGAACGTGACTCAGCCAAATTTAGCTAGCTACTTGCGGAAAAAAAAAAGGCAAAGAATATATATTTTTGGAAGTGTTCATTCTTGTAAGCATATCAAAAACTGTTCCAATTGCTTCACGTCTTTGCATTCCCAAAACTATAATTTATGTCTTCAAAAGTATCGAACCACACTTCTTATATCCTTAGCGTCTTCAAACATCTTATAGATCCATTGAGCTTAAAAAAAATAAGGAAAGAAAATGTGGGCACGTATAATATTTCCTCTCGTTCTTACCATCTTCGTCTTGCCTCAACTCCCACAAGCTCGTGATGATTTTTCTCGTCAACCTGCTGGTCAAGTCATTCTCACTCGACACGATCGATCAGACTCCGATCCTCAACAGGTACACATAGTTTTTTTGAAATGTTCAATTCAATTTAAAGGTTCATGCACAAGCCACAAAGTACATGTTAATTACTTTTTTTTCTTCATGTTATCAATCATATGTTAGGTTCATATATCACTGCTAGGAAGTGATCACATCAGAGTTTCATGGATTACTGATGATAGACAAGCACCATCAATCGTCGAATATGGTACAGAATCAGCGAGATATGATGCGAAGGCAAGAGGGGTACACACATCGTATACTTATTTCCAATATAGCTCCGGCAAGATTCACCATGTTAAGATTGGACCATTGGAGCCAGACACCACCTATTTCTACAGGTGTGGAGAGTCAGGCCCGGAATTCTCTTTCAAGACACCTCCTTCCACATTTCCCGTTGAATTTGTCGTAGTTGGTAAGTTTATCTAACTTTTTTCGAAATATTAGTTTAATTATTTGCTTAGAATCCAACATCACCTATTTGCTTAGAATCCAAAATAATGCGTTAATGATATGCTTCTTTGTAAAGTCTTTAATTTGGAAGAGTTGTTAGTTGGAAGCATAGTTATTGCCGTAAGTCTAAGCAAAACCAGTACTAAGTTGAAGAGTGTACACTATCCGTTAGTAAACAATAACAATAACAGTGCAATATGTGTTGCTTTTTTTTTTTCTTTTCTTTTTTTGTGATAACGAGGTACCTTACTGTTATCAAGATAAATCAGGCCCGTTTGGTAATGTTATTTTAGTAACGTTGTTTGTATTTTCTGAAAATACGTGTAGGTGAAAGAGCATGTGAAAATACGTATAATATTATTTAAGCACTGAAAATTGTTATTTAAACAACGATAACAAATGGGTTCTCATTAAGAGGTAACCCAGATAGTTTGTCTGTTTGCTAGTGGTCGGAGCCAAACTCAAGACTTTTTATTATAAATTTTGGAGTTCCAGAAATCAATAAGTCTTAGATGACACCTCGGTTATTGGTTCAATTTAATTATCAAATTGATAAGAAAAAAAAAGCTGTTTGTGATAGGTTTCAAACTTTCAACTTGCAAGTTTCTGGGAATAATCTATTTTCCTTATTATCATGTAAACAAGTTGGATTAGAATCTTTAATTCAGTTTGGTCTAACCACCAGTCTTTAATCTAGTGGAACTGTATGTCTACTTCATTAATTTTAAGAAAGAGGTTTAGGTTTGAACCATCATATAGCTAGGTAAGGGCTTTGTGGAACTTTCTGCTTCATTTTAAGAATGAGGCTTGGGGTTCAACCCTCATATGGATTGTAGTAATCAGGGGTCTAACACCTATTTTAAGGGGAAAGAAGAGGGGAAGGGGGGTTAAAATTATTTAGGGATTTTAGGGTAACTCCAACGTAGAGAACTTCTTAAATTTTATCCATCAATTTTGAAATGAGTGAATTAAAGTTACCATATCATCAATGATATAAATAAATACCAAAATGGTAATAATCAACATTTTTTTTAATGATATTTAGAATCTAATTCATTCATTTCAAAGTGAATAGATAAGGTTTCAAGAACTCTATGATTGAGTTACCTAAAGAATTCTAGAAGATCTTAATTATTCCGAAGAGAGTAGGTAGCAAAAAGTCTAGGGTTGAAAGTTGAAACCCATAAAGATGGGGGGCAAATCATACTAATGGGAAATTGTAAAATTAAGGGAAAAGAGTGATGCTATGATTTAATTAAACAATTAAAAGGAAATAATTTATTTATTTTTTTAAAGGAAAAGAAAAGGATCTTAGGTCATATAATTAATTTCATCTTTATTTGTATCAAGAGTGTTGTAACTTAACTAACACATTTTTGTGTTTATCAATTTAGATATTTAGAGTTTAAATCTAACTATCAATTTTATTTTTGTTTTTAAAAAACAATGATATTTGTAATGTAGTAGTAATATTGATAATTATTGATGCATCCCTACATAGAAAATTACCGGAAAAGAAAATCTTTTCCATTTCAAAAGTTTTTAATTTTTATTTTTTTAAGGTAATTTATATTAGTAATTCTTAACAGCTTATCCCCCACACTTATACTAACAGTTAACCTTTACAGGCGACCTAGGACAGACAGATTGGACTGCATCAACGCTAGCACATGTTGATGGTCAGGACTACGATGTGTTTTTATTGCCAGGTGATTTATCATACGCCAATGGCCACCAGCCACTTTGGGACTCATTTGGACGCCTAGTCGAGCCTTCTGCTAGCCGCCGCCCATGGATGGTGACTCAAGGGAACCATGATATTGAGATCTTACCTAACCATCCCAAAGGCTTTGTGTCCTATAATTCAAGGTGGCCAATGCCATACGAAGAGAGTGGATCAACATCAAATTTGTATTACTCATTTGAAGTTGCTGGGACACACATTATAATGTTAGGGTCATACACCGATTTTGATGTGGACTCGGCTCAGTACAAGTGGCTTGAGGCTGATTTAGCTCAAGTTGATAGGAATAAGACCCCATGGATTCTTGTGTTGTTGCATGCCCCTTGGTATAATACTAACACAGCCCATCAAGGTGAAGGAGAAAGCATGAGACAATCAATGGAGGAGTTGTTGTATAAGGCTCGTGTAGATGTGGTTTTTGCTGGACATGTTCATGCATATGAACGATTTGTAAGTCACCCTTTAACCTTTTGCTTTGTATTCTTTGATAAATAGGGTTAAAAACTTAAAATGTGAGCATATTACAGTCTAACACTTTACTCTATTTTTTTTTTCCTTTATTAAGGACTTTTATACCTGTGGTAATCTGACTCTATACTTTAAATCCATATTAGGACAAGACATAGATGTAATAATATCTTAGATATTGTAGCTTAGGTTTTCCAGTTAAATTCAACTATGTGGTTGTGTCAATTAATGATCAATTAAAAACAACTATATGAATAATTGAACAATATAATTTTATGATTGAATTTAATTATAGAACATCATGTATTATCTAAGAAATTAAACTTAATTTTTATAAATTAATTTTGGGTTCTCTATCTATGTTTTGCAGACTAGGGTTTATGATAATGAGAAAGACAAATGCGGTCCAGTATATATTACCATTGGCGATGGAGGAAACCGTGAAGGACTTGCATTAGAGTGAGTACTCTTGAATAATGTGATTGTACCAGCCTTTAAATTCATGCTTTACCAATATTCATTGACTTTTAAGGCACAAATTTACTGAATCCATGTGTTGTCTAATTTGGATTTGATTGCAAATCAATTTTGAGGTAGTTGAGAACCGTGGATAGCCATTGCTAGGTTACCCACCTCCTCTTCTCAACCTATTGGATACAGTCCAATAGTTAAAGCCTCAGAGGCAAGGTCAAAGACTTCTTCTTCTTTTTCCTCCCTTTATATGTCTCTTGACTAAATTTCTAGGTTTGTTATACCCTTAAAGACAAGTTAATATACTATTGCATTTGGATTAGTTTTTTATTTATTTATTTACTGAAAATTGAGAAAAAAAAATTATAAAAAAAAAATGTACATAATCAAATTGTCCAACGTAACATAAAAAAAGCTAAACCAAATGCACATTAAAATTTAATTATAACCAAAGGAAATTAGAACTATTCCATTAATTTTTGTTCCCTTCATGTTACTCAATAATGTTAACAAAGTGTATTTATTATATATGGTGTAATGTGCAGGTATGAGGAACCTGCTTCTCCTCTCTCATTGTATCGGGAGCCAAGCTTTGGCCATGGACGCTTCAGGATTCTAAATGAAACACATGCATTTTGGTCATGGCACCGCAACAATGATGCAGACGCCATTGTTGCAGATGATGTCTGGTTTGAAAGCTTAAGCACGTCTAAAGCATGCTGGGATACGGTGGATGACAAAGTACCATCATCATTTTCTAAGGATGAACTCTAAGCTGACGCAAAAATTGAGAGCTTAAGTTTGATGCATATCTTATTGTATATTATTTCAACTGAAGCATGAAACTCCAGAGACAATTTGGCTAATATTTGCATTGGTGCAAACATCGTTTCTCGTAATTTATGGATTCATATTCTACGTCTTATGCGGTGATGAATATTATCTAAATCAAACTTAATTCTTATAGCAATTATTGTTAATTCCTTGCTCAATTTTATTTATTTATCAGAATTCGTTGCTCAGTTTTTAGTAAGTATAACAACTACAATGAATGTTTTTCCTATTTCGTGGATATGCTGGATAAAACTTTCAAAATCAAATTAATTAATTTAAAACCACTATCTATTTTTTTTAAACCTTATAAACTGAAGTAATAAAAAGAATACAATTAGTATCACAGCAACATAATAATAAATAAATTATTTAATTACGTTTTTGTTTTTGTTTTTAGTTTTTTTTTTTTTTTTCTGGAAATAATTACATTTTTGTTTTGATTAAAAGTTGACATTTGTAAAACTTATGTGTAATAAAGAGGAGATGTTATCTTGTGAGATGGGTGCATTCGTGGGACCCACATGTCAGTGAGACAATGGGCTCATGCGCCCGTCTCACCCAAGATTTTTTCAATAAAGAGATAAGTGTCCAACTATTATTATTATTATTATGGGCAAAACTTAGATACAATTCCTTAGATACAGTACCTCTTTTAAAATTCAGTCACCTGTTTAACTAAATAACTCAATTAACGGTGTTAACAGAGTCCGTTTATCTGTCCTTTTCTTTTCACTTTTGTTTTCAGTTTCCCAAGATGTTAAAGAACCCATGAGAAAACCCAACATCTTTAGCTTTTCAATCTCTCAGACTTCTAAATTTTTAAAGAAATCAAGATTTTAGAAGAACGAAAAGGCTGACTTAATTATGTGCATTGCGTTGTCAAATAAATGTTTGGTTCTTCTTGTTTGCGGCTAGGGACATAGTTAGAGAAGCAGAGAACCTTTTTTTTTTTTTTTTTTTGAGATAAAAAAGCAGAGAACTTGAACAGACAATGAATGACCATACCCAAAAACACCATGTTTGGAATCCAACCAAAACCATCATGTCCTAACAACCAAAAACAAACCCAATCCCCAAACCCACATAAAATCAAACAAGGAGAGGAGAAAAGATAAATTAAAGGAAAACTAAAGAACAAACAGAGAAAGAGGAGAGGAGGAGGAGGACGATCGGCGGCCACCGCATCACTGGTGTGCTTCCGATGGTTGCAGAGCTCATGGGTTTCAGGCTTTTAGCCTTGGGGGCCTAGGCTAGACTTCAGCGAGAAGAGCAAACCCAAAAGAGACCATGAGAGTGGCCAACGGTGGCCTGCTGTGCAGCTGTGGCCACCCTTGATAGCAGCCATGGAGATCCAATGGTGGAGAGATCTTCAAGCTTGAGATGAGAGTGAGATGATAAAGGGATACAGTTAACAGAATTAGAGAAAGTGAGGGTGTTAACACCGTTAGCTAAGTTATTTTAATAGGACATGTGGCTGAATTTTAAAAAGGTATCTAAGGTACTGTATCTAAGAAACTGTATCTAAGTTTTGCCCTATTATTATTATTATTATTACATATGGCAAGAAGCTATCTATAGAGTATTAAGTACAAGGACAAGATCGTCAACCGAATAATTAAAATTAATAAAAACAAAGAACGTTATCTGGGGGAGATGAAAGCATATTAAAATCCTGATCTTGAGATCCCCTTCTAAAGCTGCCAAGGTATCATCAAACTTGTTTGCTTCCTCGTAGACATGCTTGAATTAACTTCTATATGAGAGATCCTCCATAAGATATACCTTACAATGATTAACTAGAGAGATTAATCCAACGTGAACTTTAACAGCACTACCAAGAAAAGGTACCACCAACAAAGCATCTAGTGTATTAAATCCATGGAGAGCAAGGGATAGCCCAAAGGGATAGATCCATTGGCGGAGTGAGAACTTTTTCTTGGGTCCAATGAGTAAAACTAAATACATATATTTTTTTTTATTTCTTATAAAATTTGCAAGAGTGAATAAGGATTTTTTTCAAACCCGGGTGCCAGGGCTCCCCTCTAGCCCCTCCCTTCGACCCAAGGGCGGCGTTACTAATGCTTCCGGGTTCAAATGAACCTCCTAACTTATTAAAAAAAATTGTATGTATAAAATATCATTTTATTAGTTTAACTTACCTTTAAACATATTTTAGCACATTTTGACTTAAATCTTGCACGCTTTTCATAGATCGGTTCAATCCAAAACTAAACAACACAAATCAGTCTATCCTAAAACCAACCAATAACATAAATCACAGATATAACTCTCATAAATCTCTTTTCTCTATCTGACTATTGGTATCTCCAACTTTAAGAGTAAATAGTGAATGTTTTTCAGTTGTAAGTATATCTCTTGTTATTATAAATTTATATATTATTTGTTTGAATGTGTGCCTGATACTAATTGAGTGCATTATTTATTTATTTATTTTTGTTATAATGTTATTTGTGTGAATGTGAGCATGTACAATATAAATATAATATAACATTATATAATTTAATCATTAGGAAATATAGAGAGTTCGTTACATGCGTGTGTATTGTTATCATGTTATAATAACATTTTGTTATAAAGTTAGTGATTAAAAAAATAGTAAAGTCAGTAATTCTTCAAACATTTGATTGGTTAAGTAGACACATAATGCATTATTTATATATGTATGGATAAGTATGGCTCTTTGGGTCAATAATTAATAGAATGCATGTGGGTTGAGTTTTGTCATTCAATTTAAAATATTTGTATAAAATCAATGACAAATAGATAATGACAATTGCATAAAAATACAAAATGTTAAACAAACTTTACAAAATAATGTTACACCTACCCACATTAACAATATATAATGAAAACTCATAATGATGTCAAAATATGAAGACTTTTAGAAGGAAATGGTATAATGTCATGTATTTGTGTGATTTTTTTTTTTTTTGGTCAATAACTCAATATATTCAAGTTCTTTTTTTTATTATTAAATTTTGTTTAATTTAAGTTTCTTAATGACCCTCCTGAAAAGAAATCCTGGACCCGGCACCATCCCTAACAGTCCAAAGTTTTGCCACTCACTAATGACTCTACATGTAAGTTAAAAAAAAAAATTTATATAAATAATTATTTTTATGGTTTGATCAATGGGTGCTCTTATGGCATTTGTTAGTAGATCATTTTAGGAAAGTTTTGATACTATTTTTATGATTAAAAAAAAAAGTCAAAAAAATCAATTACTTGATGTTTACAATATAACAATAAGTGACCATAATACACAACATGCATGTATAAGTCCTGAGCCTTTACCAGTTATCTATATCGAAGTTATACAACTACGTAGTCTACATATGTTTGCCTTGTTCAGCGTGTGCAGGTAAATAGAATCTAAGAAGTGATAGAACTTTGAGTCTTTGAAAATTTAATTATATATGTATTCAAGTTTTGCTACTTACATCAGTAATGACGAAGAAAGAATATTCTTCTTTAGGAAGCACATAGAATGGAAGTTGAAATTAATTATGAGTTATTCTATTTTGTGTAACACAAAAATCAAACCTACCAAACAAATACGGAAAAATAATAATTTAAAATTAATTTGAGTCTATCTATCTTCTTCTTCCACCTCATAATCATATCATTGAGTCTTTCTGCAACAATTTCCATGGCCACCATTGAGTCGCCCTCAAACTTATTTTCTTTTACCTCACGTAACTTTGCTCAATGTACGTATTTCTTTCATTTTGGAATGCAACTTTGTCGCTTGCAAAAAAAGGGAAAAAAATCATACAAAACTAAACAAGTCTTTAATTTGGTTATTAACTTATTATATAAAATAACCATGCCTAGTGGAAAAATTGGAGACATGTTCTAAAATATTGCAACAACAAAAAGTATAGAGTAAATTTCAATTTGCACCTATGGGTTATTCCACAAATTATATTCGAATTACTAAGATTTGAACAGAAATGGAATCATTAAGATTCCATTTAAATAAAGTGTGTGCTTTATTTTAATACAAACTTTATAGGGTGAATGTAACTATTAAAAAAATGTAAGATTAAATTGTGATACTGATCCAACAACAATAAAGTAAATAATTTGTCCACAAAATTTAAAATTTTATATGAAATTCTTGTTCAAAATTAATTACTTGGGAAACAATTGAAACAAATGTAAATTATTAACATACAATGAAAAAAAATGTACATATAAGTTCGTGAAAATTATTAAATATTTACCACAAGAGGTTCATGTCTTTTTTAAGATTTTAACAATTTTCATTTCTTCTATTTCTAATGACATTTAATGTATTTGAAGTTGATTCTCCAAATTTTATAAAATATAATAAGTATCATTCATGGGCATAAAATGATTTTTACACATCATATGCATGTCATGCGGTACTTCGACTAGATTTTTTTCTTTTACTAAGATTACCCTCTAACAATTAAAATTTATACTTATTTAGCATTCAATTATCAATAAAATTTAGTCTAAGTAATTTCTATCATTTTGTGTTCCATATATCTCATTCTCACATAGTTAAAATTAGTTGTGTACTCTTCCTTCCTCTCTATTTTCACGTCACACACGGACCACTTGTTTAATATGAAAAAGAAAATTCTTATTAAAAGAATAGATTCCTTGTTCTAACTGATTAAGTGATTATTGAGATAATTATAATTAATTAGTATTGTGTTTCTTGAAGAAATCTTTATATTAAGTGTGTGTTTGACCCCAAATTAAAAAGTTAGCTTATTTTTGTTACTATTCATGGGCTTCACTGTACTTTTTGGTACGATTCATGGGTCTTACTGTACTATTTCAACTAACTTTTACCTTTATTTATAGTACTTTCAGCAAAAAAATTTCAGTTTCAGCAAAATAAACAGACCCCAAACAAACCCTAAGTAAATATAATCTTATATAAATTCACAATCTGCCGCGATGGGTTATGCGGTCTTCAGTCTAAATCCATCAAACCCAAGGCTGTTTTAGTGTTTTACCTAATTTGATGTACAACTTCTGTCACCATATACTTGTATTTTTTTTTTGGGGTGTTCATTGTTCAAGCCTCCACGACTTGTTCTCCAGAAGTAGATTCTTGGGCATATTCTGCTAAGTGATAATTGGTTGTGTGCACGAATTTTAAGCTGACATTAAAATTCTAAAATGTTGTTTATGGAGATTTGACACAATAACATTGGACAGAGAAACAACATTGGACTAAGTAATACCATTTGACTAGGTCATGACAACCTAAAAAAAAAATTGTATCAAATAATACCTTGTCGTCGCTATTGAAATTTTATAAATAAGAAATATGTGTGCAAAAAAAAAACTGCCCATTAATACGTTTTTTATTTGTTAGCAGAGTAATTTTTTTTTTTTAGGCATGTCTCACATTTATTGGTTCTTGATACTAATTACATGATATCATTTGATATTAAATACTTTTTTCTCTTTTTTTAGCGTGTACACGCAAAATGAGAGCGTAAGAAATTTGAAACAACGCTCATCCCATGAGGTGATTAATTAGTTGATTTGGGGTGATTAATTAGTTGATAGATTGAAATGTGTCTCTAATCTCTAGAGCTTGCTTAGACAAATGAGTCACCGACTCACCAGCTTATCTTGTGGTCCAAACAGATTCCCTTTCTTTGGGTATTTGAAAATAATTTTGGAAGGAAAAACGTGTGATGTTCTGTATTTTTAAGCACGAATAGTATTGTATTCTTACAGCTCCAATAAGAGTTAACAGGGTGCCATTATCTTTTTTCTTTAGGCCAACAGTGTCATTATTTTGAAGCTCGGCTTTTGAAAACAAATCCTGGATTGACATTGGCTTCAAGTTTTTCCTTCAACAATAAAAATATTGATTATCATATATAATATATTAAAGTTGAAACACAATCATAAATCAAATCAAACTCAAATTAGTTTTCAATTGTAATCAAATCATATTTTAATTTTATTAATTTTAATGTTAAGTGACCTATTCATAATACTCAGCAAAAACCAAAATAACCACTTTATCATGAATATTATTGAATGTTTCAGTATATAAACACGAATTACAATCTACTTAGACTAATGATAACGTTAATTCCTTGTTCCTTCCTTTATTCTTCTTATTGTAAGTAAACACAATACACATTATTGTAATTGAATATTCTTATTCATATGCTGCAATTCCACTTAATTCAACAGCCATATCCAGCCATGAAATCTTTGAAAAGAAGTAGCATGGGGGTGTTTAGTAAATGATAAATTCTTCTACCTCGCTATAATTAAGAAGATATGTATTTCATTTACTATTTTAATTAAGTCAATTAGTATGATTAAAGGAAGAGGAAAAAAGGTGTGCGGTGTGCCATCATCTAATCTAATCAGCTAATTAATTCAGGCAACTATTTCTAACAGGTCAACAATGTTATAGTACTTATTTAGGCCCTCATGAAGTCCTTTGTGTCTATTTTAGATTTTACTCAGTAGACAGATAAGAAGTGAATTAGTGAAGTTTCCCACCAACCCCAAACCCCCGACTAGTTGGTAGTACAAACAGAAAATGGGAAAATTTGAATCTAGCTAGCCAAGTTCTCCTCAAAAGGAGCCTGGAGTTTGGGCCACAAGGCTTTTAGCGGACTTTGTTTTCTTTTTTCTTTTTTCTTTCTATCTGAAATGGAGGTAAATCACTTTTACATTATTCATTATATTTGAAACATGTACATATTAATCATTCATTTATTTATGAATGATTAAAATTTTAAGTTTTTGATAGAGTCACCTTAGGAGCTTTAAAAATTAAAAATCTTAATTCTAACATATAAATGAGAAAAAAGTTTGTTTCTAAAATAAAATTTAAAAAAAAAATAAGAGAAAAAGTTTAGCATATATATATATATATATATTTGTGTAAAAATTGTCTGAGGGTCCAAGATTTGCTTCTAGCCAAAAATAAGGCAAAGCCAATCCTAGAGAATAGGAAATTAAGTGTGCGTTTGGGATGAGTTGAATTTTTCAGCTTGTTTCCACTTTCAGTTTATTTTTATTATTATTTATGAGTCTCACTGCACTTTTTGATACTATTTATGAGTCTCACTATACTATTCAGCTTATTTTTGAACTTTTATTTTTCCACACTTTCAGTAAAAAGTTTTCAGTTTCAATTAAAAACAAAACTTAGGAACAATACTTAAATACTGTTACTTAGGTTTCCTTTTTAAAATTCTACCATGGATTTTTTCTCATGAGATGGAAGTGTATTTTTAAGTTAAATAGTCACATGCCTGAATCTCAAGATGAAGACTTAAAGAATAACCCTTAAAGTACTGTACTTAAGGTACTGTACCTAAATTTTGTCATTCAATTAAATAAAAAAAAAAAAAATTATGGTGAAGCCTTAGGTTTTGCTGAAAGCATGCCTAAAAACTATTCGTATTATTTTGGTTAAAACCAAAAATTATTCCGAGCGGACTTACGTGGCGACTTTGCAATCCAAATTATTTTAAATTTTTTCAAACTCTCAGCAAGCCCAACCTTCCTATATCTAGGCTCTTTGGGCTGTTTCAGCAGTCAATCTAGCTTGTTCACCTCGAGCAAAACTTCAACAATGGAGAAACTCTTTCCGCGCATATTCTCTCTTCTCTTAACCTTATTTCTCTTCCCTCACCTCCTACACTCACAGGGTTACTCTTCTCGCCAACCTCCTCGTCCACTCATATTCACTCCTCACAACCGAGCAGACTCCGATCCCCAACAGGTTTATCCCTCTCTTTCTCTCATTCATTTCTAGCCTACAAAGGTTCATGTTTGATCATAATTAGACATACCCAGTACTCATTTTTGTCTCATAATTTTCAAGTACTACAAACAGCATATCCTTCATTTCTTTGTTATTTGTCTTTTATTTTCTTAGGAAAAATGCCCATGTTACTTATTTTTCATTGGGTCACGTACTTGTTGTAGGTGCACATTTCATTGGCGGGGAGAGATCACATAAGAGTTTCATGGATTACCGAGGCCAAACACACACAATCAATCGTTGAATATGGAAAAGCACCAGGAGCATATAACTCATTGGCAACTGGTGAACACACATCATACAAGTACTTCTTTTACAGCTCTGGCGAGATCCACCATGTTAAGATTGGACCATTGGAGCCCAGCACCACCTATTTCTATAGGTGTGGAGGTTCTGGCCCAGAGTTTTCATTCAGGACACCAACTCAGGAATTTCCCATTGAATTTGCAGTAGTCGGTAAGACATGACTTTTTTCGAATAATGATGCCATATAAGTATAGCTTTCACCGTTCCACATGGGATTCTCACTCTTTACACATGAACTTTAAATTCATTGAAATGAAAAATGATTTTGTCGATGTTTTTGTTCTCACACACTTTATTTGGATGGGTTGGTTAGGCGTTTAGTGCTTTAAGTCTAAGCAAAAACCGTCACAAATTGGTGAGTGCACGTTTGGAAAAAGGTTGCAGTATTAACTTTGGTATCTTGAATTGTCGTGTTCTTCCTTCTAATTTTCCATAAGCAAGCTTGCATATGGAAATAGATTTGCAAGTCTTTTAGAAGTTAGGTCACACTCACACCTCTGTTAGTTACTGTTTGAACGTAGCAATCTGAGCAGAAAGGTTGCAATATTGTTGCTTTAAGTCTTTGAGAAATTAGCTTTTCTACATATGAATATGTTAACTTACACACCTGTATGTGCAATAAAATATTGAATTTTTTTTCGGCAAATAAAATTAGATAATATGGTAGAAATTATTTATTAAAATAAAGAAAATTAAAACAAAAATTTTGACATTTTATTGTACAGTGCCAAGTTCTTTATCCCAAAAATTTTTAAAAGAGAGAAAAGACTGTTGCCAAGCAACTGAGCTTTTGGTATCGAGGTGTTATGACCGGGAACTCCAAAAGAGATTCATCAATTTAGGTTTTAAATTTTTGGCTAAATTCTTGTGATAAAACAAAGTTTTGTAAGAACTGTATTAATATTTTAATTAAGTTTGTATATATTTAGTCAAGTCAATGAACAATATTGAGGAGTTCAAGTTTTCAATAGACTCACTCATGGCAAAATCATTCTCACTCAAGCAAAATTCAAACAAAATATTCGCAAGACCGTAGCTAAATACTTGCATTAGTGAAATTGCACCAAACAATAAATGAATTTTAAATATTTGATGACTTACCTACCTAATAAGGATAACAAAAATTTCTTATCCTACTTAATTAGTACTTCCTCGTTTTATTATTGGGTAGGTTTTCTCTACTCAAAAGAGGTGACGGGGCAGGAACGGGTTTTGCTTGCCATGCACCATCATTGAATTTCTATATATATATATATATATATATATATATATATATATATTTGTATATATTCTATTGCACTCATCAAACTCATTCGAGCTTAAAAAATTTCAAATTCCTTTCCTCTAAATGTTATCTCCCTTTAAGGCAATTTTTAGAGTTCTTCTTTAAGAGTTTTTCTTGAGTCTAAAATGTTGATCCCTTGAAACTACAAATTTAGTTTCTCAATGATAGGTTGCTATTGTTGTTGTCTAAAATTCTGGGTTGCGAATGAGATTCGTTCATGAGAAAGTCCACATAGGAGAATCTTATAGGTTATGCCGTTATGGGTTCACTGTGGTGGCAAGGCAAGTGAAACGTTTGTTGATATTACAATTGAGAGTCTTTTTTTTTCTTTTTTTCTTTATTTTTTTGAGAATCAATAGAGAGTCTATTTGTGTAAAGGTTTTATAAGTAAAATTGAGTCATGTTGTTTCTTCTTGTGAATTATTTTAGGTGATTGGATTCCCAAAGTGATTTTTCTTTGAAGAGGTTATTCATTGATATTTGACTTTGATACTAAATGTGCTTCTTTTCAGTGCTTTACATCTTCATTGCTTCTAATTTGGTGAATTTAACTGTGGTTGAGATATCAATTTGCATTATATCGATGCGGTCCTGATGTGGGATTACTTGTTCAATCATTCAATCAATCCATTGCTTAGTATTTAATAGTTTAAAAGATACCAGGGTTTTTAACTTTTTGTAATACATAAATGTCCAAAAAAGAGTTTTTCATAACGGAGTCATATTTGATATTTCTCCACAAATAGTTCTTGACATGTACTTCGATGTAGCTGGACTTATTAGCCCATATGATGTTCATAAAAAAAAGGCCCATATATATGATAATGCTAAAACGTTGGACATACTTAGCCCAAATGAGATTGCCAGGCCTAAACCAATGTTTATATATAGGCGTGTAGCTTGGTGATAATAATCTGTCACTGACCCAAAAAAAAAAAGAGTAATTCTACACCCAAAACTACAATTTTGCCCACAATTCGTCCATGTGGCGAGTTGTGGGCAAAGTTGTGATTTTGAGTGTAGCACCAAAATTTTTTCAAAAAAAAATATATTGGTTTAATTGATTGAGTGATGATAAGGATGCAAGATTATTCACAAATTTACTTCCTAACCATTATCTATAAACTTTTTTATTTTTTAGAGTTTTAACCTATGGCTTCCACTCTTATTCAGATATCTTATTCAACGACAAGAGACTTAATTCACCCGTTAAACTCACTGTTAACTATTAATTTGATAGGTTATAATTGATATCATATCAGTTTCACATCAACTCACGTCAACTCATTATATATTGAACCATTTTTATTACCATCAATCACAATATTTCACCTAAACATATCTGATATACCTTTAGCTAGCAGCCAAGACCGTTAGCATTCGCAAACACAAAGCCTAGATTGACCAAACAACTTAAACATCAAAATATCCTTAAGAGTTCATGGCCATTTATGGTATATATCTGAAATGGAGGGAAAGGAGAGGAGAGGAAAGTAAAGGGGAAGGTGACTATATACTAAAATTTTTAATTTTGTACATTTTAGTCATCTTCCTTTCTCTCTGCTACTCTCCCCTTATCTCCCTCTACCCAAACATAGTGTTATGAAGTGAGACCAAAAATTTCAGTGTTACCAAGTTACCAATGTATTATTCCTCATCTTGAAAATTTGCTATTTTCGTTTGCAGGAGACCTAGGACAAACTGAATGGACTGCCTCAACACTAGCTCATGTTGAAAGTAAGGACTACGACGTGTTTCTCTTACCTGGTGATTTATCATACGCCGATACCCAACAGCCTCTTTGGGACTCATTCGGACGCTTAGTTGAGCCATACGCGAGCCGCCGCCCATGGATGGTGACCGAAGGGAACCACGAGCTTGAAACCTTCCCAATCCTCCACCCCCATGGCTTCACCTCCTACAATGCACGGTGGCTAATGCCATACGAAGAGAGTGGATCAGACTCTAATTTGTATTACTCATTTGAAGTTGCTGGGACTCACATTATAATGCTAGGATCATATGCGGAGTTTGATAAGAAATCATCTCAGTACAAATGGCTTGTAGCTGATTTGGCTAAAATTGATAGTAACAAGACTCCTTGGGTTGTTGTGCTATTGCATGCACCGTGGTATAATACCAATACGGCTCATCAAGGTGAAGGGGATAGCATGAGAATAGCTATGGAAGAGTTGCTGTATAATGCACGAGTGGATGTTGTTTTTGCTGGCCATGTTCATGCATATGAACGATTCGTAAGTCTCACGTATATATAATATATGTGTGTGTCCGTTCGGAGAGAATGAGTAAAGTAAAATTAGCTTAAAATATGTTAATTTTTTGTTAAATTCACTCTATTCTATTCAACTCTCCTTCTCTCTCCCCTCAATCTAAACGGACTATAATTTCTCTATTGGCAATTAATCCTTTTAATATTCTCTTGCTCTTTATGACAGACTAGAGTTTACAACAAGAAGGAGAATAAATGTGGCCCGTTGTACGTGACAGTTGGCGATGGAGGGAACCGAGAAGGACTTGCATTAACGTAAGGCTAAATATTCTTTTATATTTATTTTACATACTCTTTTATACGATAGTAATGCTACAGTTATAAACTATTTTAAAACATTTTTACAAACTATTGTTGTGGTTAATATTAATTACTGGTTCTCCTTTGAACCTACCACTAACATCATTTTTTCACTTGCAAATATAAGTGCATATTCATAATTGCATATGATAATGTACATATTTTTAAAGACAAAAAGGATAATGTGTGTATTTAAAACACGAAAAGCAAACTCAGGTGTGAGAGAATCCTTAGTCATTACTAGCTTTTAAAGAATTTATTGGATTGGATTCCACACAAACTAATTTATCCAAGGCTTTTAAGTTTTAAATTTCAACTTTGGGGCCGCTAAGAATTTTGGCTAGATTTGGGCTAGGTGACCCACCTGCCAGTTACTGACTAAACTTTCCGTCATAGTAGTTATCTAGACGGGCCCAAAGAATAGGGTCAAAAATTGAGACCCAATCTCTCAGCCTCATATAATTGTGGCCCAGGTCTAATAAGTCATCAATATATACCTGCCTGCAAGAATGTATCTTCTAGGCCCACTTCATGGAACGGGCCTTTAACAAACATGTGGGATAATTTTGTTAGCCAAAATGCATTTGAATGTATGGACTATGGAGAGCTAAACTATTTTGTATTTTTATTCAATTCAGGAAAAAAAAAAAAATCTCAAGTGATTTTTTATTTTTTATTTTCTCTTGTATCAAAATTTTTAGTAATTAAGAACTTGGGTATGTTTTTCTTGATTAATGTATTTGTTATAGGTGTATAACTGTATTGCTTTATCTGATATTGATTTCAAGGTTTAAGAGCCCTCCATCCCCTCTCTCATTGTTTCGGGAGGCAAGCTTTGGCCATGGACGGTTGAGAATACTAAACCAAACACATGCACATTGGTCATGGCATCGCAACAATGACTCCAACTCAGTTGTGGCAGACCAGATTTGGCTAAAAAATTTAGGTTCCTTTAAAGCATGTGGGGATCTTAATGATGAACTATAGGATGACATCAACAAAGACAGATGTAGCTTGACTACTTCGTATTAATCAACAAAATTCTAGCTATGATTTCAGTGGAAGGTTACAAAATTGGAGTGTAAAATTTTCTTGTACTATACTCATTTCTTGTACATTGAAAGGTCACAGTGTCAAGAGCTTTGTAACTTAACTGGTTGATACTTTTTGGTATTTCTAGCCGAAACATTTAGAATTCAAATCCCCCCACTCTTGTTGTAACTATTAAATTTTAATGAATAAAAATATGTAATAAACTTTTTGCTTAAATTTTTTCTTTCATAGCTTCACTCTCAAATGTTTAGTTGTATGATTAATTCAATTTATTGTATTGTATATACTATATAGCCAAGGTTTAATATTTGAATGTGCTCTATATAGAGACTAACTCAATTTATTGTACTGTATATAGCCGAAGTTGAATGGGCTGTAAGATAGAGCCAGCTAGTTTTTGGTAAGGTGCCTTTCATTTGGGGAAAGAATAGGAGAAAGAACCCAATTCCACTCTTGTAGATCTACCTACATTAGAATGAGGTCAAATTGTTTTGTTATATAGTCTACAACCTGCAGAGCATAAAAAGTTTGTGACTCACTGCATGATGTCATATAAAATGGTGGCCCATAATATTGGTATAATACAACTTATCAACTACACAAACAATAATATAATAAACAAAACTTTTGTGTACCAAATGCATGCTTTTTTTTTTTTTAATTTAATTAAAGAGAGATTCTTCCATTCTAGAAATACACCCCAGAAGAATAGAAAAGTAAAGGTAGAAAAGAAGCCTAACCATCTAGTAAACTTATGATTTTTTTTTTAATTAAAAAATACTACATAATTATTTTTCCTGTTTCTTATGGGCATTCAAATGCATGTTTATGGATTTTGGGCAGCCCAATGGTGTTGCATTGACAAAATCGCCCACAGGGCCACAGCTGATTTGAGTGTTAAAGGAACTCTTGAATTTTGGCAAAAGTTTTGTTCGGTCGAAATTTGGGAAGATGAAAGCTTTGAAAATTTGTATTGGACCGTGAAAGTTGGGGCCCATAGTACTCTATTTGTTTACCTTTTTTTTTTTTTCCCTGTATTTTTTTTTTTTTTTTGTCTTGATTTGAAAGTTGGGGCCCATAAAGAGTTTTACAATTTTATTTACTCTTCCTCTCACTTTTAGCTCATGTATTTGTCTCTCTCTCTCTCTCTCTCTCTAGCTAATTTATTTCGTAGTTATTATTGTTATAGAAAGAATAGCAATAATTGATAGTATACTTCTTGATGGTTTACATATCACTTGAGCAAGACTTTCGCTCAAGCAAGCTTTTCAGAAATCTCAAAACCAAAAAGTTCATCAATATTTAGCATGTCCATTGTTCAAGCAAGGTCAACCTGCAAGGTTTTTATGTCCCTTGATGGAGCGTGAACTCGTCAGTCAATGTGGTCAGATGAAGCCAAATCTGCAGCCTCTTGAAAGGGTCACCGGTGTGGTGACTGCCACCACGCCTCCGATGCCAAAGTTAGTATGCAAGAAAATCTCAGAAAATGGATAACGCAAGAAATAATAGTTCTCTTTTTGTGTATCTGTGTATGTACCTTGTTCTTGACAATGAGAGGGCTTTATATGCATACCTTCATGGCTTCTAGCCGTTGAAGTAGTTATGGAGATCTTAATGCTCCTCCTCGTAACGTCTGGTTTGGTGTAATGTGGCTTTAATGTGTTACAACGGCTCATACAGTTGGCTCTATGACCGTTCTGAATTTAATTGTGCTGTAATGAATGTCTTGTGTTTTCCTCGTCAATGATGCGGATATAAGATATGCTCGTCCGAGCATTCCTTCGTCTGTATCGTCTAACCTCGTCACTGAGCGACTTCCTCGTCATGATGTTACTGGTTTCGTCATTCCCATCATCCCTCACTTATATCTCTCTCAGGCTAGATCCAAACGAAAAATCTTGCCTTTTCCATGCTTGTATCTTGTTCAAGCAAAATTCTCACGTATTGGAAAACTATTTTTTATGTCAATAGACTAGCAACGAAGGGCAGAACCCTAAAAGAGTACACTCACTACTACATTCATAGTCCTCTCTTCTTCTTTTTTCCAATCTATTGAGTAATGTCATGTTATCAAATAAGCTGGATTATTGTAAGCACACCTAACTAAATTAAGCTTTCCCTTAAAGAAAGAAAAAAAAAAAATGAAAAGAATATATAATTAAATAGACAATCTTGCTTACTTGCATGTCTATCCATCCCACATATTAAAGTCATCCAAGAAAAAACAAACAGTCATTTTTATTGGATTCAAATTAGGTGCAATACTTGTAGGATTTTTGCATTCGATGCAATTAAATCAAACATCAAAAAAGAATAAAAGTATTCAATGGTCCAATCTAATTGCATCGAATGCAATACTCAAATAACGCACTTCACATGATATGAACCTAATAATGGGGCCAAAATAAAACCATGATCCACTATTGCCTTGTGGCACGCGGTAACACAAATCCCTTGTCCTTATGCTCGTGCTCAAATGACGACTTCACATGATATGAATCAAATAATGGGGCCAAAATAAAACCACGATCCACTATTGCCTTGTGGCATGCGGCAACACTAATCTCTTGTCCTTATGCTCATGGTCTGTCAAAATCAAACCTTGGTCCACAAGCTTGTAGCAGTACACGATTATACAATATTATTGTGACAAGTCAAAAGAGGTCTCCACTTTTTACATTCATAGAGTAGAGGAGAATTATGCAATTCTCTTATGCAAGATGAATTATCAAATTGAAAATGTTGATGTCCCTCCTAAAAAAAAAAAAAAAAAAAAAATGAAAATGTTGAAAATTTTGGACATATGGAAAGTGAAAGCCTCTCTCCTACTTTTGTACCACAAAATACTGATAAGAACAAAGAAGCAAAAGTTGTCGTTTTATAGCCTATCGCATCATGCAAATACAATAAAATATCAATCAATAACGTAGCTGCTTGAAACTTTTCCCCCAACTTTCATATCTGTAAAAGGCACAATGCATCCACTTTATTATTAATTTGGCTCGTTTTTTTTTTTTTTTTTTTTTTTTTTTTTTGAGAAAGTAATTTGGCTCGTTTTGATTGGCTGAGGATAGTTAAATAGTGATACCCACTACTACGATTCATTGTACAAAGCTCAAACTAAATTGTTAAAAATAGTAGTAAGAATAATTTCTATTCTACACGGAAGTGGCACCCAAATTTGAAACTTCTCATTTAGTTTTTTTACAAGCAAAACCAGATATGATAAAAACTTATTTAAAAAAAAAAAAAAAAAGAAAAGAAAGAAATATACTATATAATATTAGGACATGATGATCAACGGTGGAAATTCACAAATTTTAACGGTCCTAATTTAAATCTTCCGAAGCTTCTCGGCTTTGATGATAGGATTAGCTCTCGCGATCTCCTCTCTTCCAACAGCCTTAAAATCGAAAGTGCACGCGTGCTTCTCCGGGTACCTGTGGACCCCACAAAACGTGGTCCCGCACCGACACTTGAACCCGGTCAACCCGACCCGTTTCCTACACACCAAACACCGGTTCGGCTGTGATTTCGCCGCCGCCGTTCCCGCCTTCACCGACGCGACGTCAGCTTTTACGGCGACATCAGCAGGTGGAGGGAGCTGTAATTTGACCTCCGGCAAGGTCAACGCCGGAGGAGGATGAGGAGGGAGAGACTCGGTCAACGAATTCGAAGAAGAAGCAGCGGAGGAGGAGGAGAGAGCGATTTCGATGGAGGATTTGGAAGAGGCGTGGTGTTGCTCTTGGAGATGGATATCCGTGTAGCATTTGGCGCAGAGGTTCATGGTGGCTGGGCTGCCGAAGAAGCCACAGTTGTTGACGCAGAGCCTGTGGCCCTCCGAGGCTTCGCATCTATGCTCTTCCGCCATATCCAAAAGTTTCGGATCTTACCAATCGGATCGGATCTTTGAGAAGAAGAAGAAGAAGAAACAAATCTGCAAAGAACAACAACAAAAAAAATCAAAACATGAGAAACGTTAAGAAAATCTTAATACTCTTATCTCTCTTTTCTTATTTTCCCAGCTACCAAACAGATACGGAAATTGAAAAAGGAAGAGAGAAATCGCTTCGTACCGTTTGAAAGGTTTTGGAGGTGTTGTGAAACGAAGAAGAGGAATAAAAGGAAGAGAGGAATCTTTCACGCGGAGGAAATAGCAGTCTTAGGAATATTTAAGACGGAAAAAGAGGAAAGAGCGGCGAAAAGGGACAAATCTCAGAATAATCATTTTTGATAATTAAGCAACATCATCATTACCGTCATTTCATAAAGATAAAATTATTGTTTTTCTTTTTAATAGGAAAATTATTGTTTTTGATAAAAGGGTTTTTTTTTTTAATAGTATTAAGTTGAAGAAGTAATTTTTTTTTATTTAATAAAAAGTAAAACCCGTTTTACATTTTATAATACTTTTACAATTATTTCACAACAAATTTTAATTGGTAATCTCAAATTTGTTATTGATTCTCTTTTAGACTTGTCACTTTGACATGAATTTTGTATGTACCATTAATTATATATGGGTTGTTAGTAAATTATTTAAAAAATTTTTAATATTATTTTTATGAAAAATATAAAATAATTATATATAAAATATTAGTTATTTAAAAAAAATTAAACCAATACTTCTAAAACATTTTGTTAATTTCCTCTCTTATTTATTGGTCACTTCGATATTTATTGTGAAGTTGTAAAATATTGTTCTAGCTTTATTCAAAAAATATAGTACTCTTTGTGAAAGACAGGCTGGAGGAGCCATAATGGAATTGAATGTTCAGCCTGTAATTAAATACATTCTAATTATTCTAATCACTTCTATCTATCTTATCTTGCAGACGAAGAAATTAATTGGAGACCACAAGGAAATTCACGCACAAAAAAGGTGTGTAAATGATGTGTCTGCGGTTACACCGTGTTGATTAACACGTGGCCATTGGCGTGTGGTTTTGTTGTGGCGGGTTCCAAGTGGGTTCTGTTTTTTAGGTGAGGGGTGGGCTATTTTATTGTTGACACTTGACGATGATGCTGCTTATCACTGTTTCATCATTCATGCCCACGCCTTGCTTCGCTGTGCTGCTGTTTTTGATTGGTCGATTTATATAATATTTTTTTATTGGCTATTGTTCATTGCAAAAATATTAGGTTCACATTATTAAAAAAAAATCACAACTTTTGTAGTACGGTTTATATAACAAACGGTAAACAGGAAGTTTATATAAAAATGATAGATAATCCATCACAAATTATAATTGTTTATATAGCAGACTGTAAGTGATGAGTAGATCATAATCTATCTTGTAAGATAATTATAGGAAAAATTGTGACTTTTTATATAGTACTAAAATTACTCTCGTTCATTGCCTTATAGATAATCAAAATCAAGAAAAGAAAAATAAAAGTTTTTTTTTAAGATCTTAGTTCTCACCTTCTTAATTTGTATCATGCCAGGTATGGTCCAATGGGGCTTGAAGACAAAAACCATACCCAAAAAAATATTTTTGAGGGACAAAAATCTTCGTAATTCATTAAAAAAATAATAATAATAGTGCTAGTGTTAAAGCTATGTGTATGTGACATTGCCCTCATTACAATCTACTAATTTAGTAATTATAAGATGGGGGGCATAACGCATTATTTAACCACTTTTTTTGTTTTATGTAAGAAAAAATTCCGGAATTAACTTAAGTTTTTCGCGTAAATAATTGACCTTTTTGTTATAGAGACAGAACCTAAACGATTTAGAATTATGACAACATTAATAATGAGGCATGTTTGATAGTGCAGCTGACATAATAAGTTGTATTAGACTAATAATAATATTATGGGTCATGATTCGATATGACATCATGCAATGAGTCACACGCTTTCTAGCTGGCTCTATATTACAGCCCATTCAACCTTGGCTGTACACAATACAATAAATTGAATTAGTCACTATATAAAGCCCATTCAACCATGGCTGTAGTGCTGTACAATAAATTGAATTAGTCTCATAGAGACTCATACAACTAAACATGAGAGAGTTCCATAAAAAAAAAAAAAAAAAAAAAAAAAAAAAAACTAAACATGAGAGAGAGAGAGAGAGCTTTTGAATTGAAAAGCAGGAAGATAATAAAAGGGAAAAATAACTAAATATATATTAAATATTTGTACCTAAGTTTTAATAATTTATATTGAAAATTTTAAAATATTATAAAATTATTATATAGTTGAATATATAAATTATTCATTCCCTATTACGTCATTCTGGTATTAAAGAAATTGTTACTTACATACTTAATTTTTATTCCTTTTTTTTTATGCAGTGAATTTATTTAATGTTTACAATTTTTCAAATAAGTGATAAATTGATTTATTACAAAAATATATTGAAAAGAAACAAGAATATTTTTAGAAAATAATGAATGTTGCCATTAATTGTTATTATACTTATTTAGATATTTATTGAGCTTTCACTTTAATTATTATTATAGATAAGATTATATAAACTGCACAATGCGGGAACCAGGTTTTTCTTTATCTGGGGTAGGGCATGGGTCATACTGTCATTTAGGTCAAATTGTGCAAAGATATAAACTACTTTGACTGAGACTTATGAGCTTCCAAGTTTCAACTTGCATCCTATATATTTTCTATCAAAAAAGTATACATTGAATTTGAGAGCACTTGAACTTCCAACTTTGTGTCCTATATAGGTTGGTATCTCTGGCTTTTGGGTCATCTCTTTCGTGGAAAATCTACATTCTATATTGCATGCAAACTGAGTAACGACTAATTGAGTATAAGATCCCAATTTAGTTGTTTTTAACAGCCAAAAAAGAACCAATAATTCTTTCTTTTTTTAAATGCATCTTTTTTTTAAAATATATTTACAAAATAGAAATTCTACTCTAGTCTAATCTAAGTGTATATGTGTGTGAAACTCTCTCCTAAATACTTGAACCCCAATTTTGCATCACTACAAATTCATCAAAAACAAAAATCTCCCACCATAAGGAGATACTATATTTGTCACAAATCTGAGCAAAAATGATTAAATAATTAGTAAAAAAAAATATGTGAAACATACAACAAAATTGAGTAACAATAATAAGTTTTTTGATATATAGTACTATATGCTAGATAAATTGCAATTTAATTTCATAAGATGACTCTAATTTGATTTTGATTCCATTTTTTATATAAATTAGGGAAATAAAGAAAAATTCTCTTTGGTCAGTAGGGTACGGGTTTTAAGGCTCTATTATGCTTTGTTCAAATTAATGAGGTTCAGCAATATATGAATTTTATGAAGCGAGTACTGATGTATGAATTGAGCTTTAATTGTTGAGCTTTTGTGACATAGAACTTTAATTAAAACTTTCTTAAAAGTGTTTCGAGTGTTTGATAAATTACATTGAATAATGCTTTAAAATTTTCTAATTTATAAAACATGAAAAGTAAATTGTAGGATTTTTATCTGAAAGCTCTAAATTTCAGCTTTAAACCTTAAATTTGTTTTCACGAATCCCTTAAAAGCTCTTTCTTAAAGTGCTTTTCCGCTCATAAAGCTCTTTCATGGCAAATAGACCCTTTTATTTTTAACCCACTTTTGAAAAACCGCCTAAAGATGTTTTCTCAAACCAACTAAACTTCACATATTATTGAAACTAGCATACCTTTGTCAACAATTTTTTTATTAAAAAAAAAAAATCCTTTTGTTTATTTACTTATGTGCATCTTTTTAAAGTTTTACTCTTTTTTTTTTAATACAACTTTATATTAACCAACTTCCAACAAATAAATAAATAATTTGTTAGCAAAAGACTACATCCAATATATGATTATTTATTTATATAAATTTTAACTTTATATATTTATTTATTAAAAAATTGAGTGTTTAAATAAAATGCTACAGAATATAACATTCAAATAACTTCTTTTTATATAGATATATACCATTCAAATAACTCATAATGTAATTCTTTGTAAAGTTACACCATCCTATTACGTTTTTAAGGGTTAAATTCTAAAATCCAATTGTTGAATTATATATTTATGTTGCTTTCGATATGAATGCTAAATTTCATGTTAATCGAATATTAATTACTATATTATCCACAAACTCATATTTTGCATATAATTGTAATATGTTCAAAACTTGAAACTTATACATTTTATGATGAGATGACTTTTGATTTTTGATCATCTTAATATTTTTTTTAAGCACAAATGATATAAGAAGATAAATGTAATCCAACCGTTTTAATAAAAAGTTACCAAGTCAACTTGTGCAAAAAGTCTTGCCTATTTTATATACTCATTTTTTAAAGCACTTTACACCGAATTATTTATTTTATACTACATTTCATTAAAATATCAAATTTTCTTGAATTTTTCAATTGTTTTTCTTTCTTCATACCCAACAACCACCACCCACACCTTCTTTATTCATCCTCGCAATATATAAAGAAATAATAAAAAAAAGTAAATGCAAAATAAATATTACAAGTGTAAATTTACACGATTATTGTAGTAATAATGTACGGGCATCGTAAAGTGCCTATTAAGAAACTATTTTGTGTCAAATTTTTTACCAATTTTATAAAGTGTAGAGAAAATAAAGCTAATTTTTTTAAATTTCACTTATCACTTCAATCATATTTTCAATCACTTTATCAATTTGTACAAATTTTTTATTAAATAAACCTCACAATAAATAATCCTTAACAAGCGCCTAACATTTGCCTGTTTTTATTATATAAGCACTTATCGGTACTTGCATAACTTTATTTTTTATTTTTAAGAAACCAGATAATGTATAGCTTGAAACTCACTATATAGTCATCACTATATGACTTTTTTTTTTTTATTCAATGGGTGGACCACACACTGTTTATATATAATAATCATGTTGTGATCAATCCTCCTTGTGCACCCGATGACTTTTGCTTCTCATTCTATGGAGGAGTAGTCAGAAAGCTGCAAAAAAATAAAAACTGGGGATTGGGGAGTTGCACGGGATACGAGCCACGGTGGTTGACAAAACAGAACGTGATCAAATCTACTCACCCTTATCAGGCCAACCAGCTCGCACCTAGACTTCCCCCCCTTATGGCTTTAACTATCATTAACAACCAAACACAAAAATTTATAACTAACAAAAAAAAATTGATTTGTAATGATCATTGACATTACTAGTAGTCAATATTGTACTAGTATCAGTTGGTATGTATCGAATCATTTGTATCTACCTGTTTCGATTATATTAGTGATTTTTCAAGTGTTTTGACCCATACAAAGAAGGAAAAAAAATGTTATAAAACATATTATTTGAGTTAATACGTCAAATTAATATAATTCAGATGATATTTGAACTTATAAATTATGTGAATTTTATATTCTATATTTATAAATATATAAATATTTACATATATTCACTACTAACACAAATAGTTGGCTTGCAGGTAGATCCATGGTCCACATATAATAAAGAAATAGTTCTTGTTACTTCAAAAATGATATATATGATGCCATGGCCCGGTGGTAGATCCATGGTCCACATATAATAAGGAAAGAGTTCTTTAAAAAAAAAAACAATAAGGAAAGAGTTTTTGTTACTTCAAAAATGATATGATGCCATGACTCACCTTATTGCTAGATGTTTATATTACCATTAAGTAATTCAACAATTAAAAGAAATCTTGATTAGAATCATTAGATTATGTATGATCTTCCCTTTAAAAAATTGATTTATGTGTCTCGTGTCAAATCGAGGTAACTATCTAGAAGTTCTTCAAGGTAACACAGAGAGAGATATTTGGGAGAGAAGATGAGAAACTTTCTCTTATTGTTGTAAATTGAATGAACCTATACACAATCTAAGCTTATATACACCTCTGAACCTAAACCCCCAAAACAGGGTGTAACAAACTAACCAAAACATAAGGAAATTAGTTACAACACGTGTGAAGGTTAGTTACAGCACATGTAACACAATCTAAATAAAATTAACATCTAAAACTACATGCCGTTTAGCTACTGATCTAAATAAACTTGCAGCTTATGTGTTGTGTCGTTTAGTTCTTCTTTTCTTCCTTCTTATTCTTTGGTCCTTTCTTCTTAACTGTCTAATACTCCCCCTCAAGATGAGACTCAGAACTATGTATGTTCAATACATTAATCTTGGAAATTAAGAACTTCAGTTGTTGGCTGCATAATGCTTTGGTAAACAGGTCTGCTACCTGTGTATGTGTGGGAGTAAAGAACAAACGAATCACCTTCTCTTGCACCTTATCTCTAACCAAATGACAGTCTACTTCTATGTGTTTTGTACGCTCGTGGAAGACAGGGTTCTCACCAATGTGTATTGCTGCCTGATTATCACAGAAGAGCATACCAGGTTGTGGATGATCAACTTCCAAATCTTTCAACAGAGCTAGCAGTCAAGTCATTTCACAAACTGTCAAGGCCATTGCCCTATACTCAGTTTCAGCTGATGATCTAGAAACTATAGATTGTTTCTTAGATTTCCATGAAACCAATGAGTCTCCTAAGAACACACAAAAACCAGTAGTGGATCTTCTGGTATCTACACAAGAAGCCCAATCTGCATCCGTGTAAGCCTTCAAATGTAGATCAGACTTTGATGACAGAAGAATGCCTTGACCAGGAGATCCTTTGATGTACTGTAATACTTTGTAGGCTGCATCAAGATGTGGTTTTCTAGGCTTAGCCATGAATTGGCTTAGTTTATGGACTGAATATGTAATATCTGGTCTTGTTATTGTCAGATATAGTAACCTTCCAACTAATCTTCTATAAACCCCAAGATCAACCAATAAATCACCTTGATACTTACTTAGTTTCAAGTTCTGCTCCATTGGTACTTTGTTGGGTTTACAACCTGTCATACCAGCATCCTTAAGAACCCCTAATGCATACTTCCTTTGGCATAATGAAATTCCCTTTTCTGATCTAGCAACCTCAAGACCTAGAAAGTATTTCAAATTACCAAGATCTTTCAACTTGAACTCAAGATTCAAAGAAGTTTTGAGGTCTTCAATTGCTTGAACATCATTACTTGCAATGAGAATGTCATCAACATAAACAAGCAATGCTATGAAAGTCTGATTAAACTTCTTAGTGAATAAGGAGTAATCAGATTTTGATTGCTTGAAACCATACTTTAAAATGGTTGTAGAGAACTTGGAGTACCACTGCCTTGATGCTTGCTTGAGACCATACAAAGACTTGTGAAGCTTGCAAACTAGGTTCTTCCCCTTGCTGTGAAATCCTTGAGGCAATTGCATATATACCTCTTCATGGAGATGACCATTAAGAAAAGCATTGTTCACATCGAGCTGAGCCAAATGCCAGCCTCTCACAGCAGAAATGACAAGCAAAGTTTTGACAGTGGTGAGTTTAGCAACCGAAGAAAAGGTATCAATGAAGTCCAAACCAGCTTGCTGAGTGAAACCCTTGGCTACAAGCCTAGCTTTGTATCTGTCCAAAGAGCCATCAGCATTATACTTCACCCTATAAACCCATTTACACCCAATAGCCCTTTTGTGAGGAGGTAATGGTGTAATAGTCCAAGTTTGATTTGCTTCCAAAGCAGCAATTTCAGATGCCATAGCATCCTGCCAGTTAGGATCCTTGACTGCCTCATGGTAATATGTAGGCTCAGGAATGGTAGAGATGAGAGACCAAAAATGTGCATAAGTGGTGGACAATTTTGAGGAGTTAAGATAAGTGGACAAAGGGTATTAAGTACCTAACTTGTTGGCAGAAAGAGAAGGAGCAGGAATATCATTGACAACTGTGCTGCACTTAAAATCAGTCAGGTATGCAGGTGGTTTAGACACCCTGGAAGACTTCCTCAGATGAACAGATGGTGCATTGGTGGAAGGAATGATATGTGAAGGTGGATTAGAGATTGGTAAATCTGCAGAAATGTCATCTGCAGAATTATCAATAGGTAAATCTGCAGAATTGGTAACAGGTAAATCTGCAGAAGCTGGGATAGAAATAGGTGGATCAAAAAGAATGTCATCATTGTTAGGAAGGGAAGCAGAAGGAATAGATGAATGAAAATCAAACAAAGAAGTAGTTGGTTGAGCCACTGAAGGGAAGAGATGAGGTAAAGGTATGCTAGTGTGAGGAGAGAAGGAATGAGAAGATGAAACAAAAGGAAAAACAGTTTCAAGAAATTGAACATCCCTGGATACAAAAATCCTTTTGGTAGTTAAATCAAGTAACTTGTAACCTTTAACACCAAACGGGTAACCAAGAAAAACACAAGATGATGATCTATGGTCAAATTTTGATCTGTTATGGGTAAGAGTATAGGCAAAACAAAGGCAACCGAAAACTTTTAAATGAGCAAATGAAGGAGGTTTGCTATAGAGTTTTTCAAAAGGAGTTTTCTGGTTCAAGATTTTAGAAGGTAACCTATTGATAATATGGACAGCAGTCAATACACATTCACCCCAATAGGATATAGGAACATTAGATTGAAACTTCAATGCCCTTGCAATGCTTAAAATGTGCTGGTGTTTCCTCTTCACAACTGAGTTTTGTTGTGGAGTGGCAACACATGTATGTTGATGAATGATACCCTTGTTTGCATAAAATTCTTTTAAGAAAAATTCAGGGGCATTGTCAGTTCTAATGATCTTAATATTGGTATGAAATTGTGTATTGATCATGTTATAAAATGAAATCAACAAAGATCTAGTGTCAGCCTTTGATTTCATAAGATAAATCTAGGTGGATCTTGTGGCATCATCCACAATGGTAAGAAAATACTTGAAGCCATCATGAGTGAATTTAGCAAACGGTCCCCAAACATCACAATGAATCAAATCAAAGGCATTATTTGAAATGTGATTAAAAGATGGAAAAGGAAGTCTTTTCTATTTGGCAATTGGACAAAGAACACAATTCTTATTGCTGTGAAAGGTTTGTACATTAGGAATATGACTATGTAAAGCATGAAATTTATTATCAGAGGCATGTCCTAACCTCATATGCCAAAGATAAGACTTGGTAACATTAGGAATGGACATAGAATCAGACACAGAATTAACAAAAGATTGAAAAACAGACTCAAGGGTTGAAGAAGCTGTTGAAACAGATTTGCTAGTTGAAGCAGTATGCAGCAGATACAGATTGTCATGTAATTCACCCACTCCAATCGTCTTCCAACAAGTAAGGTCCTGTATAAAGCACAAATTTGATAGAAAAACCAGGCAACATGAAAGTGTTTTGGTTAATTTACTGACAGAAATTAGATTGAAAGTGAAAGAGGGAACACATAGCACATTTTCAAGTTTCAAAGTTGAAGTAACTTGAATTGTACCAATATGTGTAACATTGACTCTTTCACCATTTGGCAATTGAATAAAGGTTGATACAGAACTAGTGATATGTGTAAACAAAGATAAGGAATGGACTATGTGGTCTGTGGCTCCAGTATCAAGAATCCATGCATCATTACCATAGGCAGCTTTATTGACAGGATTAATAGCAAAAACTAAATGATGCAAATCTAAGGAAACAAAATCAAACCAAGCAGTACACACATTACCTGAAAGAGCAGAGTTAGCTGAGTGTAAGGCATCATTGGTACCACCAGATGTAGATGCATGAGAACTGAGCATTGAAATCAGTTGTTGATACTGCTCTAAAGTGAAAGGGAATGAATTAACCTGTTGAATATTAGAATTGCCTTGATCACCTTCAACCAAGACTTGATTTGTCATAGCCACTTTACCTCTCTGCTTGTAACCAGGAGGAAATCCCACTAATTTGTAGCATTTCTCCATAACATGGCCAAGCTTCCCACAGTGACTACACACAGGCCTCCCTTTTGTATTGTTTCCTCTGATATACTTGTTGTTCCCTGGAAATGAATTTCCCTGATTGAATCCTTGATTCTTGACTGCAAGAGCAGTTGATTCAACTAAGGGAGAAACAGTAAAACCCAAACATCTTTGCCTTTCCTCTTGAATCACTAAAGAAAATGCCTTTTCAATGGAAGGACTAGGCTCCATCATGAGAATTTGTGTTCTAACTTGAGAATAAGAATCATTCAAGCCATTTAAGAAATGCATAAGAGAATCTTGATGCTGAAGTGCTGTGATTTTGTCATTCACACCACAAGTGCACTTTCCACATGAGCAACATGGTAAAGGCCTGAAATTCAATAGTTGATCCCAAGCAGCTTGAAGATCAGTGAAGAATCCTGTAATCGTAGCAGCACCTTGCATCATATTTGAAATTTGCTTCTGAAGCTGAGAGATTCTTGGTCCATTGGCTTTGAGAGAATCGTTTCTTGAGAGTATTCCATACTTCAAATGCAGTGTCTCTGTAAATTACACTAGCAGTAAGATGAGGAGAAACTGAATTCAGGATCCATGAGGAGATCATTGAATTGCATTTGGACCAAGCTTTCTTCTCTAATGGTGTAACTGCCATCGAAGCATTGATAGAACCATCAACAAATCCAAGCTTGCTTTTGGCATCCAAATCCATTATCATTGCTCTGGACCACATAGGATAGTTGTCCTCAGTTAACGGTTGAGTAACCAAAATCGCACCTGGTGTTTCACCGTGATGCAAGAAAAATGGACTTCGTGGATCTTCCATTGGAGTCAGTTCTCACTGAGAAGAGGAAGATGAGCCAGTTTGAGTATTCTGAGTATTCAACGCCATTGAAGAAGGCTCGTGCTCTATTACCATGTAACAAAACAGAGATAAAGAAGAGAAAGGATCTATGAACACAGAGAGAGATATTTGGGAGAGAAGATGAGAAACTTTCTCTTAATGTTGTAAATTGAATGAACCTGTACACAATCTAAGCTTATATACACCTCTGAACCTAAACCCCCAAAACAGGGCATAACAAACTAACCAAAACATAAGAAAATTAGTTACAACACGTGTGAAGGTTAGTTATAGCACGTGTAACACAATCTGAATAAAATTAACATCTAAAACTACATGCCGTTTAGCTACTGATCTAAATAAACTTGCAGCTTATGTGTTGTGTCGTTTAGTCCTTATTTTCTTCCTTCTTATTCTCTGGTCCTTTCTTCTTAACTGTCTGATAAAGGTAACTACCTACTTTCTTGCTAATTGCCATAGAATCCTTTAGACTAACGACACTTGTGACTCTATTGGATTTCGATATTTATTTTAATTAATTAAATTTCCACCACGTATCTTAATAATAAATTAATTATTTAACCCCAAGAGTATGTTTGATTGTTTGTGAGAACCGAAATCAAGCCAACTACTCTAAGAAAATGAAAAGAAAAGAAAATAAGAGAAGTTAAGTGAACTGACTACTATGAGAGAATGAGAAGAAAATTGCAAAAATTGCAAAACAAAAATCCCATGTTTAAAGCAAGTTGATCGTTGGTCAACCTAACCTGATATGGACTTATGCAGGGGTCGGGTTTGGGTCGATTCATTTTTTCGATAGTCTAAAAAACTCCTACCCATACCCATATTTTTGTTCGGACAGATTAATGGATCAGTTTCCAATTTGTCGGCGGGTCTAATTTTGTTCCAATCTGAATTTTGCCAAACAAGTTTGCAATTGGGGGGATTTTGGTCAACATCACTTTTGGCTTTGTTATAATACTGGTGCATTGATTATGTTTGATGTACGACATTATTAGCATCCTATTCTTAATCCTTTAAACTAAATATATTTTGTGCAAGAGAAAAGGATTATATTCATTTGCTCCTCATTTGGTCGGTCAGTCGAAGTCAAGGTCGGCACTTTCGACCCCACAGATTCAATGGGTTGAAAAAATCTCATGCGAATTGGTGGTAGTATTTTTCACCGACTTTGTTTGAGATGCACTTATTTTGCTGAAACTAAAATTTTTTTACTGAAAGTACTGTAGATAAAAATAAAAGTTAACTGAAATAGTACAGTAGCACCTATAAATAGTACTAAAAAGTGAAGTGAACCTATAAATAGTAACAAAAATAAACTGAATAGTAAAATAAATTAATTTTTTAATTTGGAGCCAAACACACACGTAATCTCCCTAGCTCACTATTCAGGAAGTAGGGAAGCAGAGAAGGGTAGTTGTAGATTTCTAAATAGATGCAATTGGCAACTGTGAACTATGAAAGCAAAACACTTTATTTTGGGTGTTATATCATGTCATACTTGTGTTGAACAAAGTCCGTACGTGTCCTAGACGTGTTTTCTTTTTTTTGTATGAAAAATTGTGGTACACGAGACAAGATGAAAACATATTTTTTATTTATCTTTAGTTTCAATCTTATACATTTGTCTATTTACCTTTTATTTACTCTTTTAGATCTTATTCTTGGTTTGTATTTTAATTTCTAAATATCATTTATTAATCATGAATTCACTTTATTATCCATTATTGTTATTAAATTGATATATTTTTAATATTATATGAAAAATAAATACTTAACAATATTTAAAAATATATTTAATAATGAATTAATTAATACATGTATCAAGTGTCATAATTTTTCAAAAATTGTAATTCGCACCAATGCTGGCTCAATGTCCCTGCTTCCTAGATTGTCACACACCTTATTAGAATTATGGTTAAGTGATTAAATTCATCATTTTCTAATAGCTTAAACATTTGGGACAATTGGTAATTTAACATGATATCAGAGCATAATTTAACACACCTACACAATGGTTCATTGAAGAACTCGTTATGCTATACGGTATAACTTATGTCTGATATGTTCAACTATAATGATTCTAAGCAGACAATTTTAGGTAGTCTTTTGCTTTGATACTTCTGCAAGTTTCAGTAATCAGTATGAGCTGGTGCAATTTGAATGGCTGCTGGAGAAGCCATGAAACCTGGCAAACAATCTACCTACTGTTCCTGGGTCAGATTGTCTCTTTTGTACTTGCACTCGGTAGCTTCACTTCGTCTCTGATAGCTGATCTTGGTAACCTTCAAAAACCCATCTTTAGTTTCATGCATTGCTCTGCTTCTCATGTTGATGACCATGATTTTTTTTTTTTTTTGTAATTTATATTGACCCTTTACTTGATTTTGTTTTCTGTTATTGTGTGTAGGTGTTGATGCACCACTTACTCAGACTTTGTGTCCTTACTTCATTTTGGCTTCTGTTTATGGGAGTATTTTGCTGTATATGCGTCAGGGACTACTGGTAAATTCTTTTTTTCTTCATTATTAATAGGCATCTGTATTGTATATATATTGCATTAGCTGCTCAACCAAGCGGTGGTAAAATTGAAACCATAAACTGAAGTGCATTTGGTTGCAATATTCTAAGTTGCATTTGAGTTTCTAAGAATGTGTGAGTGTGGCAGGTTTCTTGGTATTGGTATCTCCTTTTAGGTTTTGTTGATGTTCAAGGGAATTATCTTGGCGAGTAATGCTCTCCAAAATCTCCCACATATGCTTTGGCATTATTAGTCATGTATGAGCAATGTGAGAGGCTAATTAAGATTAGGCGTAAATGCATTTTGGTTCTTACATTTTGGACCATTTCTCGATTTGATCCCTAAATTGATTTTGCTCCTAAGTTAGTCCCTGACTTTTTAAAATCGTCTTTAAAACGGTCCCTACCGTCAACCCAGTTACGAAAAAAGTTGAGGTGGCAAATAGCGTGGTCTTACTTGCTGACGTGGATATTAAAATATTATTAAAAAAACTTATTTAGCATTTTTGAAATGCCACGTCATATTTAAATTAATAAAAAATTAAAACAAAAATCCAGGTCATAAATTTTAAAATAAATAAATATTAATTTAATTAAATTAAGAAAAAAAAACCCTTTTTCAGTTTAAAAAATTGAGTTCCTATCCAAAAAAAAAAATAAATCTTTTTTTTTTTTATAATCTTAAATCTAATTTTTGGGATAATTGGGAAAAGTAACAGCCACAAATCCATCGGAATCTGCCACAAATCCAAATCACCCACCACAAATCCAAAATAACAAACCCATTCTTACCCAAACAAACCCATCGGAGAAAACAATAAACTCATCCCTACCCACACAAACACATCAAAGCAAACCACCTCCACCCAAATCCTCTGCCACAACCACCGATCTACATCAAAACCCATAGCTTACAACCTCCATGCTACCATCACCCACTATCATGCCACAACCATCGGGCCACCAACGCGCCACAACCTAGCAGAAACCTCAGCCACAAACCCATAACACACCTAACCCACAACCCGCAACCCATATGCCACCAAGACTCATGGCCATGCCACCACCGCAACCCAATCGATTGATGATTCCGTTGAAGCAAGATGACCTAAACAAAACGCCAACACCGATGGAGCTTAGGTCAATCACGAATCCAAACAAAACCCAAATTTAAACTGAAAAAGCCTTTTTTTATTTTTCTTAATTTAATTAAATTAATGTTTGGAGCCGCCGAGTTTTTGGCTTTCCTAGAGAATCCGAATCCTAGAGAAACTGAGTTTTTGGGTTTTTTGGAGTTTTTGAGTTTCTGTGTTTCTTGAAGCAGTCAAGCTTTTGGGTTTGGAGCCACTGAGTTTTTGGGTTTCCTAGAGAATCCAAAAATAGCTCTCTCAATGGAGGCAGTGGAGTCGATTAGGGTGGTGAGTCGATTTGAGTGGCGAGTGTGTTGTGTTGTGCTGGAGATCTGGGTATGGGGTTTGGTTCTTTGCACTGGAGATTGATTATGGGGAAGAACACAAAGAACAAGAACATGTTTAGAAAAAATATTGAAAGGAATTTATAATAAAAAAAAAGACATTCAATTAATTTATTTTGTTTTAATGTATTTATTAAATTAATGTTTATTTATTTATTTATTTTAAAATTTCTTACCTGGATTTTGTTTTAATTTTTTATTAATTTAAATCTGACGTGACATTTCAAAAATGCCAAATAAATTTTTTTAATAATATTTTAATATCCACGTTTGCGCCATGTCAGCAAGTAGGACACGCCGTTTGCCACCTCAGCTTTTTTCGAAACTGGATTGATGGTAAGGGCCATTTTAAAAATTATTTTAAAAAGTCAGGGACTAACTTAGGAGCAAAATCAGTTTATGGACCAAATTGAGAAATGACCTAAAATGTAGAGGCCAAAAGTGTATTTACGCCTTAAGATTATTGGTGATTTTTGTTCTCAAAAATTGTTGAGCTAGTAATGGCAATCAATTGTCTCTGGCTGAGGGGCAGAGCTAAGATTTTATGAATGGGGGGTCAAAATTATAACAAATACAAAGTTGAACTAATTTAATTGAGTCATTCAAGAAATATGAAAAATTTTGGGAGCTAACCATATTTCGTTTGTAAAGTTTAGGTAAATTTAGGGATAAAAGTCTAATATTTGGGAAGTTTGGGGGGGCCCCACTTCACCAAGTAGTTCCGCCCCTCTCTGCATAATGCCAAATTTGAGATTTGGCTGTGTTTGATGCTTAGGATGATTTTGAACTAAGGAAGACATAGGAAAACATAGCATGTAATATTAGTTCAAAAAAGATGATGCAAAAAATTGTCAATGTACAAAGCTCCTACTCCTACAGGTCTAGAAGAGCTGATCGATAGGCAGCCTTAAATCCTTGCCCTCAAATTGTTTTTTTTTTTGAGAGCAACCATGTAGTATTTGAAACGAACCTTGGAATTATTTTTAAAAGAAACAGAGAATTTTGTCCCAATGTATATCCAAAACCAGAACAACATAACATGTAAAATGAACCTTTAATGCATAATTCTTATTTCCTATAAAATCTTTTTAAGTCCTGTATAAGGTAGATCAAATGTGGATTTCTAGGATTTTTGAATTAACTTGTAGATGGTTAATTTGATGCAGTTAATAAGGCATACCAGTTCTCATCAATCACCAGCGTGACATTATCGGATTGTTGGACAATACCATGGGTCATGATTTTGACATGGTTCTTTCTAGGCACTCGGTATTCCCTGTGGCAGTTATTTGGTGCAGCCATCTGTATAATTGGCCTTGGCTTAGTGTTCCTCTCTGATGCTGGGGTGGGCGGTGGAGGTGACATTTTCTCCTCCATATTTTATAACTTATGTTATCATTTTCTGGGCAATGAAACTAATGGTTATTCAGAGTAGTCATGTTTCAAGGATGGTTTTTGTTTGGAATTATAGTCATGGTTAGTGAACTTAGTTCCTTGAGTTCTAAGGTATTCCTAACAAGTTTTAGGTGAACACTACCATTCCCATTAACATTAAGTATTTGCGACTCTAATTCCTGATTGTATATATTATTAATTTCATCTCATAAATTGATCTTTCAGATGGTTCGAAACCTCTACTGGGGGATGTACTTGTCATTGCTGGGACAGTTTTCTATGCAATGAGCAATGTTGGTGAGGTCAGAGCATCCATTTCTGTTTCCTCTATAGAAAGATAAAATAACTCTTTTTAGGTTGAAGGGTGATAGTGATATCAGATTAACTTGAGGGCTGAACGGCTTCAGTTCTATGATAAGCGCCTAATGAAGTATGATACTAAAAATTTGAAGCGGCAAACCTGAGTCTTCAATTTTTATTTTCAGCTTTGTTAATTAAATTGCGGAAGTTTCATACGTGGAACATTGAAGACCATTTCCTTTATCTAATTCAACATATTGTTGCCATTTAAAAGTTGCTCCTTTTATAATTACTTTCTAAAATGCAGGAATTTTGTGTTAAGAAAAAAAAAATCGAATTGAAGTAGTTGCGATGATCGGTGTCTATGGATTTCTAGTGAGTGTGGTTGAAATGTATCCTCCTTGGGCATATACTAGACAGTTTTTTTGGATAAGTAATACAATAGACATGGATTACACTTCATTTTCAAATTTTGTTTTTAGAATCTTTTTGTTGTGATTTTAGCTTTGAGGAAAATAGATTGGAATTGTAATTTATGTTTCTATTCTTTAAGGAGAAGAATAGTATTCCTTTCATTCCTTAACCTTTTCTCAGATCTATAGTGGAGCTCAAGAGTCTGGAATCAATTGTGTGGTCTACAGATCTTGTATGTAATTTAATTTTGCATAATCTTTTATGGTTCATCCATTTTCTCTTCCTGACTTGCTTGGATATATTTTTATTTTTTATTTTATGTGAGAATAGGAAATCTAAACTCCCACTGATATATTTCAGTTCTTGATGTTAATTTTACATAATAAGATTCTGAGGAAAAGTTCGGTGGAGTCTACAATCTGCATGTGAATGTTCTGCAACAATCTGCAATGGCTGAATAGGTTTAATAAAATAAGATTTTATTTGAATTTTGGAAATCATTTCTAGTATTGGGAAGGGGGAAAAAAGATTACATCATGTTTGACCTTAAGCAAAGACAGTGTGGACAAGATGTAAGAAATTTAGCTGCAACATTACTGTATTCCTTTCCTGTCTAATTTCTGAAAATGTGCATTCCTTACACCTTAAAAAATAATCTGTTTTCATGTTTTCAGATATTAGCCTTTGCTGGTTATGCTGTATCAACTTTTATGTTCTACACTGTTGCTCCTTTCGTTCTTCAGGTAAATTCCCTTCTCTTCAACATTTTTTCAGTGCAATTACTTTGTTTAGATGAAAATTCATTTGCCTTAGTTTGGTCTAGTTACTGAGAGGTCTTTCAATGGAAAATTGATTACAAATAGAATTCTATTTTGAAAGATGAGAACAAAAATATGTAGTTTAAGGTGAGAATAAATTCCCTGTCCATGTTTTGATAATAAAAAGCAAGAGTGCTAATTCTCTAAATCCTTTTTCTTGATCTCATTGACTAGATGAACTAATTATGAAACTAAAAATCAATTCCTACCTTTATTATAGTGATGCTGTCCTATGAGATATACCAATGGCCACTGGTTTTAATTTGAGTATTTTGCATACAGTTAAGTGGAGCCACGATGTTCAATCTCTCTATCCTAACTTCTGACATGTGGGCAGTCGTCATTCGCATTTTTTTCTACCACCAGCAGGTAAGCTTTTCAAATTTATGCATATGTTCCTGAGCTGTAATATAAATAGCTTGAAACAGTTCTGCAACTATACTATGCAAATACATCTTGTTTCTTTACAATTTTTGGTGTCATGCATATCAAACCTGACCAAATATTAATCTCCACTGGCAGGTTGATTGGTTATACTATCTATCTTTTGCAATCGTGTGTATTGGACTTGTCATCTATTCAAAAACGTAAGTTCTAATTCTTTGCCTTGAAATTTTTATTGGCAAACTGTCTGGTTGTATGCAACACAGCATCATGTGAAAGTTCTTGTCATTGTCTCTTTTAATAGAATGTAAAGAACAGTTTTCATCTCAAATTTGATAGAAAACTTAACCAGATTCTCCATGCAGAAAAAAGAACCTCCTAATTAGAGTTGATTGTTAACACAAAAATCAAGCTCTGTAATTTGCTTAGGGGCATGTGAAATATATGGATAATGGATAAAAATTCATCAGCCTAGTCTGTTTAATGTGTAATGACAATCATGTTTCGCAGTGCTTTTGCAAACCTTTAAATGACTTTTTATCTTCTCTAATCTCTATGATGTTTCCATGACTACAAAAAGAAAAATTTTGAGATCATGGAGAGAGAAAGAGTGACCTTAGCAGTTCCTTACCCTCTTGAGGAACCAATGTCTGATTATAAGCCTAGTGAGGATTTTGAACTTGACCTTAGACAAATTCCTTGAGCACATTTTAGAGTATACTCCATTGAAGTTGTGAGACATCTTTGTATTTATAGTAATATATTTTCACCATTTGAGACTTTCTATTACATTAAGGGCAAAGCATCATAAAAACAGTGAGAAGAAGCTATAGCTTGACTCTTTTGTTAAGGTAATTCCATCAACCATTAGGAAATTGGCCTATTCTAAGTAACTGCTTTGAGCTACAACCTTTTTATAATCAAATTGTGATTTTCTGACAGATTCATGGCAAGTGCAATATGATTTATCATGTCCATCTTTGTACTTGATATCTAAGGTTCTGCTTTCAAAAAATTGTAGCCGAAGTGTTTTACTTAACTCATTTTTCTTTTCTTCTTGATCTGTTTTTTTTTTGGTTTACAGTGAGAAGAATTATGTTCCTGTACCTGCCATCGAGGATGGAAACTCCAATACACAATACGAAGTGCTTACTAAGGAAAGTGAAGCAACTAGAAATGAGTCTTTGGTTTCATTAGGGGCAGGGCAGAATCCAGTATAATTAGGGGTGGAACTAGAAATTCATAATCGGTGGAAGCATTAACAATTATGAAAAACAAACTAACTAAGAGGGTTATATAATAAGTAAGAATATTAGGGGGACTGCCTATCTTCTCAGTATAAAATCAAACTGAAATTTAAGGGTAAATCTTGAGATTCTAGAAAGTTTGAATGCCATGCCCCCAAACATGTATGTAGTTCCAAGAATAATTTGAGTTTTATATCCCAACTAGTCGCAGAATCACGTGATGCGTGAGAATATTAATTATTTTGAGATGTGGTCTAATGTATAATTTATTTTCTAAATTTAATTCCAAATAATTTATTCTCCCTAAAAAATAAACAATTTTTAAAAGTAATTTTTATCTTTCTATTTTTACAAATATATAATTTTATCATTTTTGGTGTTTTTGATTGATATTATATTATTATTCATTTTTGAAGTGATTTATATTCTTCTAACTATTGTTATTATGCATAATATTTCCTAATTTCTTTTGGTACAATTAAAATTTTAGTTTTCAAATTTCTCATTCTTTTGAGGAGATTATCATGATAAAAAAAAATTATCATATAATTTCGATTGATATTACTCAAATGATTGATAGACACATTCAAATACATAGTCATGTAGATTGTGTTTTGATATAAACTCAAATTTTCACTTCTAAACTAACTAAGAATTAACTCAAACAAATTTTAAACCAAAATTATAAGAGGGAGTAAGAAGACTTGTGATGGGGAACTCAAAAAACACAATACCAAAACATTGACACCTAAAGTAGAGGTATTAAAAACCATAAAAATTCATTAACCAAAAGTAGAGTTGCAAGAAAGAATAAAAAACAGAGAGAGAGAGAGAGAGAGAGAGAAGTCACCATTTGTGTGGGAGAAAAGTTCAAAACAAAAATTCATTAACCTAAAGTAGGGATGCAAGAGAGAATTATAAATCCACCAAAAGGGAAAAAGAAAAAAAAGGTTTGTTTATGAACAACTCAAACTTGGTTTGGAAAAAAAACTTGTTTATGTTCGCCTGTTTAGAAAAGATGCTAAGTTCAAGCATTAATTTTAGGCTCGATTATTAAACGAGCTAAGCTCAAACACAATAATATGTTCGTAAATATGATGGCTCGATTTAACTATATATAATATTATATTTTATATGTATAATTGTCTAAAAGTATATTTATATAGACTTGAAATTTGATTATATAAGTTTGTTAATAGATTCATATGATATTAAATTATTATTTGTAACTTATTGATAATATAAACAGTTTATTCGGGAAAAATAATATTAAATTATAAAAAGGTAAAATATTTTAGTCATGGTTTCATAATATATAGAAAAATAATAAGTTAATTAAGTAGCTTCGAACAAGAAAATGAGCCAAATCACACAACCTCAAATGCCATGGATTTGATCTCTACTATTTTTAACCTTTGATTATTTTATTCACATAAAGTTAAACATAGTGCCAGCCCTTTGTCTTATAAAAATAATAATAATAACAATACTAGCCCAGTGCTAAGAGGCATTTTTTGGGTACAAAAAACCAGCAAGCCTAAGGCCCACCCCCACAAAGTCAGTCCAAAGCCTACTTCACAGAAAGAAATCCATAATCTGTGGGCCCATCTTATGGAGTTAGAGTGAGTTGGGTAAATGAGTCTACGAGTGGGTTTGGTTCACTTTTCCCCTTTTGTTATTTTACTTTTTCAAAAAAAGGTATAAGTATCACTTTTAGCAAAAAATTTGATGTGCATCCCTACTCCGATACAATAGGTTTCACATGGTTCTGTGCTATTAATTACAGTCAACATTATTTTTACGTCTTATATTATATTTAGTATTTGATTATGCTTCTTGTCTACTTATGTCTGACTCTACATATTTAACAAATCCAGCCATGCAACAAATAATGTGTTAGATGGACTGAACATGTTTGGGAATAGAGATGACCATAGGTAGGGTATGGATTGGGTATACCCATACCCTACCCGAAATGTTTACCATGGATACCGGATACCAATACCCATTATTATCCATACCCAATTCTTACCTGGATTTATTATCTATGGATATCCATACTCTACAAGAAACCCATTTAATTTTTTCTTTTTAAAATCCAAAAACATTTTAACTTAAAAATTAACCAATAACTTTATCTTTAAAGAGAAAAAACTAATCATTAACTTTGAAATCAGATGCATCTACTTCTTGTTACTCAAAAAAAAAAAAAAAGATTTATCTACTTCTTCTTTTTAAGAACCTGGTACCAATTTACTCTTTTGAACTTCACCCATCTACAAAATTGAAACACATGCCCACGAGACTTTTTAATTTTTTCTTTTCATCTATTTTTTCTTTCATTTTCTCGGCAAACAAACAGCCCTTTGATTTCTTTTTCTTTCTTTTTTTCTTGGAAAAATAACAATCTTTTTTTCTAGGCAAACAATCAGTGTGCTTTGTTTTTGAGTTACACCCAAAGTTTTTAGTGCATCATCTAACACACGAAGTACAGTAAAAAATAAGCTTAAAAACAAAATTAATGACTCGAGGTTTGAAAGCCCCAAACGAGTTTCAAATTGACATAACAATCAAATGCACATTGAGAAAGTAAAAGAGTGTTTCTTTATATGACAATTGGCAAGGTTTTGGAGAAACCCATTCATGAAATTAAACCCATAAAAAGAAATGGACATCAAGGTCGTACAAAAGCCCCAAGACTCCAAAATTTCTCTTTTCCTTCAAGTTTTTCTCAGCAACCAAACACAAAAAAAGAGATAGAGAGGGAGTAGAATGTATGGAAACCACAAACAGTGAGATCGGCGGTGGGTCCACGAACGGTTTTGTCGGCGTCTCCAAAGTCTAGATCAGCGACAGCAGGTCTACTGGTGGTGCTGGTGATCGAAGGGATGAGTTCAAGCCTTCAAGGTACTGGGCCATGGACGCTCAGGTGAGAGACAGAGATAGAGTAACGGTGAGAATGGAGGCTCAAGTGAGAGAGAGAGAGAGTGAGAGAGAGTGAAAGTGAGAGAGTTAGAGTTTTTTTATATATGGGTCGGGTATGGGTATTATCCATACCCTACCCGAACTATTCAAGTAATATCCATACCCTATCTGATTAAGTTCTACCCATAAAGAACCGGGTATTACCTAAAATATTTGGATCGAGTAGGGTAGGATATCCATTACCCAATGGATATCCTATTTGGGAACATAACTTTGTGTTTCTTGATGTGTGGTATGATGAGTTGGTCACATACTTCTTATGGTAATAAAAATGAGTTGGTCACATAACTTGAAAAGGAAACAACAAACTTGAATTGGTCTAAATAAATAAATAAAACCAGGGTCAACACAGGTATTGGACAAAAAGGATCGATATTTGTTTTCACATGTCCATGATTTTACAAAATTTTAATTTTCCACTGTAAATGGTTCACAACATTTCAAATCATGCACGAACCAACACATGATAAGGCTACACATCCTTTAAATTAGTAAAACTCTAGCCAAAGAGACTTTCGAGGGCAGATCCGGGTTGGTTGGTCGGGGGGGTAATCGGCGTACTTCGATTAGTGGGGGGGAATCTTTGGCTCTATGGCTTTCTATCTTTTTTATTGGTTAAATTTAACTATAGACTATGGACTATGGAAAATTAGGGTTAAGAGAGAAGTGAGAGGAAGAAAAATAGAGTGAAAGAGACCGGGATGAAAAAGAAAGGTTTAGGACATATTAAGTCAAGCCCACACATTAGCATATATTTATATAAGAAATTATAGTGTAATTACAAAAATACCCTTATTAATATGCTAATTGAAAGAAATAGGGGTGTTCACCAGACCACATAAACCGCACAAACCGCAAAAACCGCACCACAACCGCCCGCAAAATAGCATAACCGCATCGCACTGCAAGTAATAGTGCACCACGCCACATGGTGTAGTGCAATTTGCGGTTTTATAATAAAAAAACCACACAAACCGCACCGCATTGCACCTTCTCTATATATTAATATATTTATTTATTTTTAATATTAAATATATTATTAATAGTTTAATAACCCTAGTTTTCAAAAAAAAAAAATTTAATAACCCTAGCAAGTGTTGACTAGAAAAGCCAACCCAAAATAAAGAAAAACTAGCTCAATAATTTAAAACTTGGTCCAAAAAAAGGGAAAAATTAGTTTTGGGCTGAGCAGGAAAAGCCCAAAATTTGAAAAATATACCGACTTCAAATCGCATCTTATACATAGTATCGCACATGTAACCGCAAAAATGAGGTGCGGTGCAGTTATAGTTTTGACTAAACTCTAAATCGCATCACACCGCATCGCACCGCACCATATATGTGACCGCAAAAATAAGGTGTGGTGTAGTTATGATTTTAGCTAAACCGCACCGCAAAGTGCGGTGCTAAAAATGGCCTAAAACCGCACCGCACCGTACCGCGAACACCCCTAGAAAGAAATAACTAAAATGAACTCTTAACACATTTGAATGAAAGAAAAATTAAATATTTATTTTCAAATAAACCCCTCCAAGTTCCAAGCTAAAATGCATGACAATTGCATTTTAATTTTTACAAGGATTTTACTAATGGATGCCTTTAGGGTATTCATTAGTAAACTAATTTATGACAATTTTATGGAAAAATAAAAAAACTGATTTTTTTTTTACAATTTTTCATAAAATTGATGAATAATAGATGCCCAAAGAGCACCCCCTTTTAACCAGATCCTTTAATTATGATTTATGAATCCAATATTCAATGGTAATCTCCAATTTTAGTACTCTTTTCTCTTGCTTCCCATTATGCTCTAGTATTGCTCCTAGAAGATGAAGAGTAGACTAATACATAGATTGTACTTCGTACCTAGTTAATTTCTCAATCCTTTCTTTTTATTTTATATTCCATGAATCATAGGTGGTCAATGTCATATGTAAGGACACGTTTTAGATCCTAAGCCCAAAAGATAAAAGGATTCAGGCCCAAATAGCCCAACACAATGAATTTGTAGAGAGTGGGCTTGAAACTATACTTCAATGAGTTGGACAACAATCGTAATGGATCAAAGATGACAAGAAAACAAAGATAAATAAGTTTTGTGCGTAGAAAATCTTCCTCGGCAAAGTCCTAGGAGAGTAGCTCTTGTATATATTTCTCTTAAACTTGATTACAATTACAATTCTTATTGCTACCGCGTATTTTCTCCAAATTCTCAGATGATCCCCTTGTAATGGGGTCTTTCTCCCTTATATTCTCCTGTTTTGCTTTATCTCCACCCTCCACGTGTAGGTCAAGTTGCTTGCTTTGATACTTGTCCTATCAGCACATTCTTGAAGTTTTTAGGGGTAGCTGTAAGGTTAAATATCACTGTTCAGGTATCACCTCCACATTAATGCGGCCATAGAGTTAGCTACAGAGCATTTAATGCGGTGATAGCAGCTTTTTCTTAGATATTTCTTAGCTTCCCTTTGTCCTATTCCCTCCTGGTGTTTATCCTTACCAGTAGAATCGTCTAGAGTGTTGTTCTTGATGGCAGATCAAACCTTCTGACCTCTGCTCTACTTAGCCGATGAGGCATTTCTCCTCGGACTACCTTCCCAAACCTTCATGGCCAGAATCCTTCCATACCCTACTAATTTGTATGTCTTAACTAATGTCTAACTGTCCTCGGACTGCTGAACGTCCTCGGACAAGGCCCACGACCTAATATACACCATTGGGCCTTCCATCCCCACATCATAGATATGATTTTTTTTTTTCTATTTTAAACTTGGAAAATTATTGATTTACATTGTACTATCAATGTAAAATTTACATTCATTATAGTCTACATATTTTATACATTTATTTAGTCTGCAGTGTAAATCTTACATTAATAATACAATGTAAACTAATAACTTCTCTTTGAAGGGAATATACACGAAATTCTCAGATCTGTGAGATGCAAAAATAGAGAAAAAAATATGCATCAAAGAAAACAATCACACAAGACAATATATACATGGTTCGGCAATTTGCCTACATCCACGAAATTATAGAGATTTTACTATTCACAGGAAAAAATACAAGATGCAGCAATATAGTTTTCTCTCTCAAAACAACACACCAAACTCTAATCTCCAAACAACAGTTTTTCTATTTTGCGCACAAGATTCACCAATGGGCTAAAATGGGCTAAAATGGGCCAAAACTTGGTCCTATTAGGCCAAGTCTTTACTCCATGGACTAAGCCTCATCAGGGGGGGAAAAAAAAGTCACACTTTTATTTCAGATCGGGTCATAATTCGGATCAAACACAACTAGATTCTATAAAACTCAACACCCTTTAAACTTTTTTATTATTTTATTCACACAAAGTTAATTAAACTTTTTTTTTTTTTTTGGAAACCCAACTAGACTTCATTCAATAAAAGAACTAGAATCCAAATACAAGGCATCACAGGCTAGTGGTGGTGAATCCTCTAGCCACACAACTTCATCATCTAGTAGACTAGCATAATGTGCTAAGGAATGGGCCACAAAATTGGCACTACGCCGAACATAACTAAAGGACACATATCGAAGTCCTATTGCTAGGCAACAAATATCCTCATAAATCACACCCAGACGAGACAAGTTTGGATAAGTGGAGGAAACATCCCTCATTACCGTTGCATTATCCCCTTCAACAATCAACTCTGAGAACCCAGCATTTATAGCAAACTCCATTGCTTTCTGGCATGCTAATGCTTTCGCCTCCTCACTATCATCCATGGCTTCCCCCTTTGCCAATAATGCTGCCATCATTTCCCCAGCTGCATTGCGAATCACCACCCCTACACCCGATGCTTTCTTGCTAGCAAATATAGCCGCATCAAAGTTCAGCTTATAAAGCTGACCTAGCGGGAGGCTTCCAATTCTGCAAAATTCCAGGTGAGGCCGCAGCTGTTGTTGGAGAAATCTGTGTCTCGTTGTACCCCTTTAAATAATCCATAGCCTTCATGTTCAGCTGCCCTGGATGTTGCATTATTCCCCCATGTAGAAGTGAGCTTCGTCGATGCCAAATAAGCCAGCTTTGGACTAGAAAAGCTTTAAGTTCCTCCTCTGATAGTTTGGTCGCCATAAATTGAAATAGCAGCAAAAAGTCTTCCTTCACACCTCCACACTTCTGTATTTGAGCAGTAGACCCAGCCTATACATCTTGTGCAGCACTGCATTCCCATAGTGCATGAATCACAATTTCGGGACAACGTTAACATAAACCACACCTATCCCCTATCAAAATTTGCCGTCGAACTAAGTTCACCTTCGATGGCAAAATATTAAGGCAAGCCCTCCAACCAAAAACTTTTATTTTGCTAGGAACGTGAAGTTCCCATAGCCTATTCCAGACCCAGTGATCTGCCCTCTGTTCTGAGCTCTCTTCTCTTCCATTGGTGTCTCCAGCCAGCATTCTAGCAACATGATACCCCGGTTTTACCGTGTACTTTCCATTGCGACAGTGAAGCCACACCATTTTATCTTGCACTTGCCTCGTACTTAACGGAATTTTTAGGATTGCCTTAGCATCAAACCGATTGAATATCATATTAATATGCTCCTTATCCCATTGGTTCACTCTCCAATCAATTAAATTTGAAACTCTCCATTCCCATTCATCATTTGCCAGAGGAAACAGAATCTTATTTGTAGGATGATTCAGTATCCACCTGTCTTCCAGCACTCGAATAGAAGAGCCTATTCCCACCCTCCAATAGCAACCCTTCTTTAAGATTTGTTGAGTAGCCATCACACTCTTCCAAACATAAGAACTATTTAGACAATCTAACGCCTCCATAAAGCTACACCTTGGAAAATACTTGGCCTTAAAGTACCTTGATAGGAGTGAGCTTTGATCTTGTTACATCCGCCAACCTTGCTTTGCCAACATAGCTAAGTTAAAGCTCCTGATATCCCAGAATCCCATACCACCTTCATTCTTAGGTTTCGTCAAAAAACTCCAACTCTTCCAATGGATTTTTCTTTCATCACTATTCTGCCCCAACCAAAATCTCGCACATAAAGCATCTAGCTCATTGCAAAGTTTTATTGGCAGCAAGAAAACTTCCATAGTGTACGTTGGAATTGATTGGGCCACTGCTTTGATAAGCACTTCTTTTCCCGCTCTAGATAGTAGTCTACCTTTCCACCCCTGTAGTTTTTTCCAAACTCGTTTCTTGAGATATGCAAATGTTTGGTACTTGGCCTTACCAACCAAGGTCGGCAAACCCAAATAAGAATCAAATGTATCCACTTCTTTCACTCCCAAGGCTTGTTTGATCCATTGCTTTTGCTCATCAGGTTTGTTACCACTAATTTAGACCAACGACTTCTCAAAATTGATGCATTGTCCAAAAGCTTCTGCATACAATTGTAATGTATCAAATATCACTTGCACTTCTTCCTGATTTGCCTGGTAGAAAATTAGAGAATCATCTACAAAAAGCAAGTTAGAAATACTAGGCGACCTCTTACAAATTTTGACACCATGAAGCCTCCCCTCATCTTTGGCTTTAGATAGCAAAGAAGTGAACCCTTCTGCACATAAAAGAAATAGGTAAGGTGATAGAGTGTCCCCTTGACGTAGCCTCCTCGATGAGCAGGGGCAGAGCCAGGATTTTTTGTTTGGGGGGCCAAATTTTTTTACTAATATATTAGTCTTGAGTCAAGATAAACAATCACACACATACATAAACGCACATACACAAATATAAACATTAATATTTTGATACTAGAGTAGGTCATAATTTATAAATATATTGTGAATAAAATTAATAACTTTCACATATGTATATTCGCAAGATAATTTTTTAGGGGAATTTATTATCTTTTAAACTCCAATACTATACAAAGATATTAAACATGTACAAAAAATGAATTAGAAAAAACAAAAACTATCTTGTCTCTATAACTTCTAGACTAATTGACAAATTCTATTAGTTTTTAAAAGTATCATCGGACTAACTCAAACCTTTGGGGGGGGGCCAACTTGTACAAAAACAGTTTAGTTTGATATTAAACATATATAAAAAACGAATTAAAAAAACAAAAACTACCTTATCTTTATAACTACTAGACTAATTGATAAATTCTATTGGTTTTTAAGAGTATCATTGGACTAACTCAAACATTTGGGGGGGGCAAACTTCTATTTTTGTAGCTAAATATTTAGATTTTTAATACTTACACATAATAAACAATAATTTTTTTAAATTTTGGGGGGGCCAAGCCTTGCTATAGCTCCGCCCCTGTCGATGAGATAATATTTCTATATGCTTTACCATTAATACAGACCGAGAAGGAGAATGTGGTGAACACATCATTAAATTTTAAGTAATAAATTATTATTAGTTCCAATTTAAACACATCATTAAAATTACTTTTTATTTTATTTTTTTTTTAAAAAAATCCGCAACAACTAACTAACTATCGAAGTTTAAAATTTGCTATAAAAATGTCTTGATCTCCGTACAAACAAGAACACGTGGGTTGCGGTAATGCCGCTCAACATGAAAGAGGCAAAGACCAATGCAACCTCGGATCCCGCGCCCATCGTTCAGTAGTTAAGTAGGAAGCCCAAGAACGGTAGTTGGTTACTTTTTTGGTTATCACATACACGCTAAGTTTTATTTTATTCACAAAATTCCACGTATAACTGGTCTTAATATTCCTTCAATATAAAAAAAAATGTGATCGTCAAGTTCATGGCTTTATTTTATCTTTATGCACAACTATATATATATATATATATAATAAAAGTCTTAAATAGAGAGAGACTAGACACAGAGAGAGATATTTCCTTGTAGGACGGGCTTCTTGTAAGTTTGAGTTTGAGCTTTGAGCTTGAGCTTTGAGTATGAACTGGTTTGCTTTGAGGGACTGGTGGAGAAGCCATGCAACTTGGCGAACAGCGTACCTACTGTTTCTGGGTCAGGTTGTGTCTTTTGTAATGGCACTCATGAGCTTCACTTCGTCTCTCATAGCTGATCTTGGTAAACTTTTTCAAAACCCCATCTCTGATTTCTTCATTCCTTTTCTCCGCTTCTCTGTTTGACCACTTTTGGTCTTGATTTTGTTTGTTTGTTTGTTTGGTTGGTTGTGTGTACTGTGTGCTGTGTAGGCGTAGATACGCCTCTTACTCAAACTTTGTTTGGTTACTTCGTTTTGGCTTTGGTTTATGGAAATCTTTTGCTGTATAGGCGTCAGAGACTAAAGGTAATAATTTGCTGTTGTTCTTTTTGTTCATTATTACTAAGAAACTGTGTTTGTTTGTATATTAGATTAACTGTGATGGGACTCAAACTGTAAGTGCAATTTTTTTGTTTTTTAAACTGTAAGTGCAATTGAATACATTACAATATGTGAAATGCTGTGCAATTGGTTACATTTCACAATATGTGCAATTGGTTACATTACATTGCAATTGATGTTGCTCTAATCATAACTTGTCCCCTTAACAAATAACTTGTCCCCTTAGCAAATAGTGTAAAATGTTGTGAAAAAATTGTATCCACAGCATTTCACACAGCATTTCACACATTGTGTAATGCTGTGCAATTGGTTACATTACATTGCAATTGATGTTGCTCTAATATCATAACTTGTCCCCTTAGCAAATAGTGTAAAATGTTGTGAAAAAATTGTATCCACAGCATTTCACACATTGTGTAATGCTGTGCAATTGGTTACATTTCACAATATGTGCAATTGGTTACATTACATTGCAATTGATGTTGCTCTAATATCATAACTTGTCCCCTTAGCAAATAACTTGTCCCCTTAGCAAATAGTGTAAAATGTTGTGAAAAAATTGTATCCACAGCATTTCACACATTGTGTAATGTGTGAAATGCTGTGGATGATTAGAGCAACATCAATTTTCACACCTAACACCAATAATAGTTGAAGTTTGGTAGTGTGAATATTTGTGTGTCTCTGGACTTATTGCTAGATTATTGTTACAATATTCTATGTTGCTCTTGGGGTGCTGAATATGTGTCATACGTGGTATGGGGTTGCAGGTTTCTTGGTACTGGTATCTCATTCTAGGTTTTGTGGATGTTCAAGGGAATTATCTTGGTGAGTAATGCTATCTTAATCCATTCACATGTGCTCTTACATTATTAGTCATGTAAGATTGATGTAAGAGGCTAATTATTGATGATTTCATTTTTGAATATTGTGCTGCTATGGTTTTGAAGTAAGGAAGATGTAGGAAAACAAGGTAAGTAATAAAATGTGAGAAAAGCCACTGGCTTCACTTATTAGCCAAAAATAAATAAAAAAATTCAGAAAAGATGAGCTGACCATGTAATATTTGTAAGAATTTGGAATTTAATCATGAGAATTTGTCACAATGCATTTCCAAAACCAGAACAAAGTAACATGTTAAATAAATCTCTAGTGTATAATTTTTATTGCTATATAGACTTCTTGAAAATTTACTGTATGGGGTTAGATCGTATATGGATATCTGTGAATCATTAATTGATATTTTAGATGCTTTATGGCAGTTAACAAAGCGTACCAGTTCTCATCAATTACTAGTGTGACATTATTGGACTGCTGGACAGTAGCATGGGTCATAGTTCTGACATGGTTCTTCCTTGGCACTCGATACTCCTTATGGCAGTTATTTGGTGTAGCTCTCTGTGTGCTTGGCCTTGGTTTAGTGCTCTTCTCTGATGCTGGGGTTGGTGGTGGAGGTGACATTTTATCTCCCAACTAATTTTTCCATTTTCTGGGGACTTGAAGTAATGGTTGTCTTGTTCTTTAGAATCATGTTGAATTATCCTAGTGGTAGTGGTTAGTGCGTTAGTGGACTTCAATGGTTGCTTTGATGTTTTGGGTGAACATTGAAAGGGAACTACCGTCCCCTTTAAATAGTTCTAACTCTATCCCAAATTCTATGTATTATTGATGTCATATCATACATTGATCTTTCAGGTGGCTCAAAACCTCTGCTAGGGGATATTCTTGTCATTGCAGGGACAGTTTTCTATGCATTGAGCAATGTTGGTGAGGTTGGTGAATTTTCTCAAATTAACTTGTTGACTAACTGAAGTATGCCATTAGTAGTTATTAAACAAGAAATTTGGAGTAGCAATTAGTAATTAAAAGCCTGAAGATTAAAGTTACCTTGACAATTGAACTTTTGAACTCCAGAAGTTTGATTTGTGGAACATCAGACACCACAGAAGCCCTCTTCTGCCTTTTTATCTTTTTCAGTCACATACTTACTACTTATATGTTGCACCGTTTCTAATTAAGTTCCTAAATTGCAGGAATTTTGTGTTAAGAAAAAAGATCGCGTTGAAGTAATTTGTATGATCGGTGTTTATGGATTTCTAGTGAGTGTGGTTGAAATGTATCCTTCAGTGGGCCATTTATACAAGAGATATGGATTGGACTTCTTTTTCAAGTTTTTATTTTAGAATATTTTTTGTGATTTTCGCTTTGAGGAAAATAGCTTGGGTAAGTAATCTATGCTCCTATTCAATAAAAAGAAGAATTGTATTGTTCTCATTCCATAACCTTTACTCAGATCTGTACTGGAGCTAAAGAATTTGGAATCAGTCGAGTGGTCTGTAGATATTGTAAGTATTTAATTCTGGATAATCTTTTACATTTTATTCATCTTCTCTTCCAAACCAGCCTGGATTTATTTTTTTCTCACGTTCTTTACGTATCTTTCTAGCAGCTTGGCCTGTATTAGGTATCTGTAGCCCTGCTTTAGGTATCAATATCATGGCTTTCAACTTAAACAGTTTCAATTTCAACTAATCTGTATTTTTTTTTCTTTTTTTTTTTTTTTTTTTGGGGTAGGAGGGGTCATAAAATTGTGAGAATAAGACTGACATCTAAGCTTTAATTGATAAACTTAAATTCTTGATGTTGATTATACAAATTAAAATTGCAGGGAAAATTTTGACCATAGTTTCTACTATCTGCTATTGAATGTTCTGCAGCAATCTGCATGACCTGAAACTGTTGCCAGACCACTAAAATTAGGGTGATGATTTTCATTGATTGGGTTTTTAGAAGAAGATTTCATGACTTTTGGACATCACTTGTAATATCACTAGATCAGGTAGGGGAAAAAAGTTTAAATCATATTTTATCTTTGAAGTACAGCTATGAGATTTCCCATAAGGCATAAAGTTTGAGGAAAAATAATTTGGACATATGATGTAGGAATTTATCTGTCGCATTACTGCATGCCTTTACTGTCTAACTTGCAAATATGTGCATTGGTTACACTTTTAACATTGAACATGTGTTTATGTTTTCAGATATTATCCTTTTTTGGCTATACTGTAGCTACCTTTATGTTCTACTCCCTCGTTCCTTTCGTTCTTAAGGTAATTTTCCTTCCTATCAAAATTTGGAGAAATTACTTTCATTAGATGAAAATTCAGTTACTTTTGAGTTAGCTTGTTACAGAGCAAGTCTTTGCACAAAGCAAAACTCCTCACAAATTGTCAACTGATAGATGAGAACAAAATATATAGTTAATTAAGTTCAGTGATCGCCAAATTCCCTGTCGAGGTTTTGATAACACAAAGATTAAGAGTGTGTATCTAATCCTCTTTTCTCTGATATAATTGACTAGATGAAATGGCTATGAAACTAAAAATCAATTGCTTAGAATGTCTTTATTTTAGTGAAGCAGTTCTATGAGAAATACCAATGGTCACTGTCTTGAATCTCTTGATTTTGAGTCTTTTGCATACAGTTAAGTGGAGCTACAATGTTCAATCTCTCTATCCTAACATCTGACATGTGGGCAGTGGTCATTCGCATCTTTTTCTACAAACAGCAGGTATTCATTTCAAAATTATGCTTAATATTACCAAGCTGTTACATAGATGGCCTGAACCCAAGCTTTTTGAGTCTGATGCATGTGTATGAAGTTCTGCAGCTATTTCAAGCAAATGCATCTCATTTATTTACAATTTGTGTCAATCGCATGAAACTGACCTAATATTGATCCCCCCGTTGCAGGTCGATTGGTTATACTATCTCGCTTTTGCTATTGTAGTTGTGGGACTCATCCTTTATTCAACAACGTATGTTCTAAACCTTTGCCTTAAATATTTTTTATTAGTCAAACTCTCTGGTTGTGAATATCCATGCAGCATCCTGTGTAAGTTCTTGTCATTGGTTTCTTTAAAATAGAGAACTCAAAGAACAGTTATCATCTCAAAATCGATAGAAAAGTAAACCTGATTTTCCATGTAGAAGAAAGAACATCCCAAAAGCAATTGATTGTTAGTTAAACCCAAAAATCAAGCACAATAACTTTCATTGTGCGTGTGAATTTTATAAATAAAAATTCAGCAGCCAGGTCTGTTCAATTTTTAATGACTAATCAGCTGAGAAACTTGTTTCACAGTGAGGATATGGATATGAAGCAATTTGATGCATGCCTAGTGAGGATATTCAGCTTGGCCTTAGCCATAACCCTTGAGCACATTATTATAGTAGAGTATGATCCATTGAATTTAACTTACAAAATAGCAGGACCTTTGTGTTTCCATATTGAATAGAGTAATATTATATAGAAACATGCTCTCACCAATAAAGCCCTTCTATTACAAAGGATCAAAGCTTCATAAAAAAAAGTGAGATTATGCTGTGAGATGAGCTATAGCTAAACTCTTTGCTAGAGAAATTTTGCCAGCCATTATAAAATTTGCCTAATCTGAATAACTGCTTTGAGGTACAATATTTGTATAATCAAACTGTGATTTTCTGATGGATTCATGGAATGTGACTAGTGGTAGATTCTTTTATCATATCGGTCCGTTAGAACTTGATATGTTGCCACTTCAAAAACCAATTTTTTTACTTCATGTTTTTTGTTTTATGTTGTAACAGTGAGAAGAATTCTGATCCTGCACCATCTCTCGAAGATGGAAACTCCAATGCACAATATCAAGTGCTTACTGATGAAAGTGAAGGATCAGGATCTAGAAATGAGACTTTGGCTTCAACAACACAACCATAAAACTTTTATTTTGGTAATATATATATATATATATATATATATATATATTTTGGTAATAACCAACCGTAAAACTTTGCAGAAGGTGTAATCAGAGCACCAAGCATACATCCAACCAATTCAACGAAGACGACTTTGATTTTTATGGGCAGACTCGTTGAAAGGATGCAATAGTTTTCTGTCTGTACTCTGTAGTAAGCAGAGCTATTTTTGTTAGCCAAACTTAATATTCAATAGAATATTAGTGCACCTAATCTCATGCCTAAGCAGAGCTATTTGATGTATTAATATTGCATTGTCATCCAAATAGTTCTAATCCACGCCAGTGTTATTCCCCTATTTCAATTCTCTTTTCCCCTCCTAAAAAAAAATAAAAAACTCTTTCCACTTGTTTTCCCTTGGGCTGCTAAAAGATGGAGAAGACTAAAACTGTATTTTATAGTCCCTTTATTTTTCTAAGCATAATCTTAAAAGTTAAAACTAATAATTCATTCAATAAAACCTTGTTGCAAATACTAGCATCACCACTATTTTTTTCTTCTTCTAATTCTTGCTAATTAACCCAGCAAACATTACTATAAATCTTATCAATCTAGGCTGATGGGCAAGCCATTGCCCACCTATTGGGTGTGTTAGATTCTGAAAAATAAGAAGAAAATAAAAATATATAAAGGGTCAAGTAGCCTTTATTTGAAAACACAATTTTAAATATTAAAATTTCAAATTTTGCACTAACATTATGTTTAAAAAACACAATTTTAATTAAATGACATTGCACTAACGCCTAGCTTGCTAACAGAGACGGACAAGAGGGCTTTTTTGAAAACAAAATCAAAACATGGTTGGTCAAAAAAAAAAAAAATTCACAACTTTGGGAACCCAAAATGAAAATAAACCCGAACTTAAGGATCAAAAGAGTAATTCAGTAAAAAAAAAAAAAAAACCTTTAGTTTATTACGTCGAAAATACAATGACATAACACCTCGTTTAGTCGCCTTTATATAGAAAACAGAGGCTTTATATATACACTGAAAGTTGAAAACCCATCTACAAATCTCAAAGCAGCACATCCCCTCGATTTCCCTCCCTTCTATAGCCAATCTCAAATGGAACAACCACCACCACACCAACATCAAACCCCTACTCCCACTCCCACCACTACCACCGCCACCGCCACCGCAACTGACTCTTCCGCCGCCACAGCCACCACAACAACCGCCACCACATCTTCTCAACCATCTGAGTCTCCGCCACTATCAACTCCACAACCACCACCACAGCCACCCTCTTCAACTCCAACCCCAACCCCTTCACCAATCCCACCCTCCCCTAACCCTAACCCTAATCCTAACCCTACTCTCACTCCCACCCAAAACGCTAAGCCCTCAATCCCAAACCCTTCACAGCCACAACATCAGCCGCAACCTAGGCCGCTCTCTTCGTTTGCCAGACCACCACAGCCGCCGCCGCCACAACAGCAGCAGCAGCAGCCACACTTTTCGCATTTCTCGTCGCTCCCTTCTTCGTCTTCTTCTCTTGCCGGGTCTCCCTCCATCCCCACCCAGAGAGGCGGCATTGCTATTGGCGTTCCCGCGCACCACCCGAACACTGCCGCTTCTCCTCAACCCGCGCCCTTCTCTTCCTCCTTCGGTCACCACTTCACTGGCCTGGCCCGCTCCGCCGTCAGCGTGCCCGAATCCGTCTCTAGTTCCAATGCTTCTCAGGTTGGCATTTCCTCAAACACTTTTGTCTTCATTCAATTTCACATTGTTAGCAGAGTTGTACTAAAACCCATGCTTGAATTGTTGTACTGCTTAGGCTAGACCGACGATGCAAGGAATGCCGGGAATTGGGATGCTGGGATCGCTTGGTTCAAGCTCGCAACTGCGGCCAGCTGGGATTTCGGCACACCATCCACAGAGACCAGTTCAGTCATCTCTTAGACCGCAATCGTCCCCAACTAACCAGCCCCCTACTTCCCAAGTCAGTAATTGTTTTTCACTCAAATGGTTTATGATAGTTTATCAACATATGTGTGTCTCTACAGAGCAAAGGTTTTAAGAATGGTTTCTGCTATTAAGGCCTTGTTCTAAATATGGTGTTCATTACTAAAAGCCTTCGCATTTTGTATAATAAAACAAAGAGATGAAGTGGTAGATTGAAACCTTCCAATTATGACTCTGTGTCAGTGATTCCACTATAGTTAGTGATATAATAATGATTAGGGGACAATAATGGAATAATTCCTTCATATATATAGAGATAGGGGATATAATTCACACGGATATTGTAAGTATCGCATAGGTTGCTTTAATGGTAGTGTTTACGTTTTCTCTTTCAGTCATAGCATTGGGGGTAGAAGCAGACTCTAGAGGTGCGACTAATTGAGCTGAGGTCCTTGAGGAATCAAACTCAAACCATATCAATTGTTTTATAGATCGTTCTGCTAATCCCTTTTTCTAATACTTGTTTTAGTTGTTTTTGGTTTACACTTCTTTTTATTGAACTCAAACTATATTCTTTTGAACTATAATATTGACTATTGAGGTGTTGTGGCTTTTAAGTTTTTGGAGTGCTTGTGAATTCATGGATGTATGATGACATGTAAAGGCCACAATCCTTTTTAACAAATATTCCTTATCCTTATTTGAAATTGTTAGAGTTGATTTTGTGACAGTGTTGGAGTTAGATATTTTGCTTTACCAATAAGAATTCCAAAATTGGAGTGCAGTGAAGGTGGCTTGTTGTAGCAGAAGTTGGAAGCATGTGTTAAAACTTGAGTCATGAGGGTTCATAAGTTTTTCAGTATTCACTTCAAAAAGGCATCGCTTGTGTTCCCAACAGAAATTAGAAAGCTCACTGTAGGAGTAATTTTATATTTCTAAATTGATCAATAAAATCTTTAGAATTTAAGAAGATCCAAGGATGAAGCTAAGAATAAGAAAGGTGTTGTGAGCTCAGAAAGTAAGTAATGATTGGGTATTCTGTAAATCATATAATTTAGCCTAAGTTGCAGATATTTCCTGAGATCTTTAGGTAATTTCGAAATGGTTTCAGTGTTTGTGTCAGAGTTTGTTAGACAACCTGCCACACTCGGTATTTCAAGTTACAAGGATGATAAGACTGATGACATGTCGTTTTGTATAGAAAACATAGATGCGGGTTTGGGTACAACACAGTGACATGGAAATTTTGATAATTATGACATGACACGGCGGGATATGTATATTAATTAGTTATCAAATATTTTTAAATATGATTAAGTATTAATTTTTTCATAAAATGTTAAACATACATCAATTTAGGAGCAATAATGGATAATAAAGTAAATTCATGACTATGAAAGGATGTTTAGAAATTAGAATATAAACCAATAATAAGATCCCTAAATAAAAGATAACTAGATAAGTGTTTAAGATAACTAGGACATAACACGCACCAAAGAGAGAGCGAGAGAGAGCGAGAGAGAGAGAGAGAGAGAGAGAGAGAGAGCTTACCGATATGCAATAACCTTGTTGGCCTCACCATTGGTGCCGACAGAGAGAGTGAGAGAGCGGGAGACTAGGGTTAGGAATTAAGTTTTGTTCTAAATTCAAATCGCTGCATTTCAAGCCCCTAATTTATTATTATTATTTTTATTTATTTATTTATTTTTTTTTTAAATTTTGGCATGAGCTGTGTCCGGGAATTTTTTCATTTTTCTTTTTAAAAAAGGAAATAGCTGGGACATGCGTGCAGTGGTGTCCCAGGTGTGTGCTCGACACGGGTACGGCACCAAATTGAAGTGTCCGTACTTCCTAGGTGTCATTCATCCTTAGTGCAATGACAATTGCTGGGAGTCTTCTATCTGTTGCTCTGATCTGTTGTAACAGAATGTAATTAGTTAAGCTCAATTTGTTAAGTCAGTCATCACTTTGTTAGAGGGATTTTATGATTGTTGTAACCAATCCTAGAGTTGGTGCTAGATTAGAGCTGTATATAAGCATCAATAGCTGTACAAATCAGATATGGAAGAATCATGAAGATTGTTCAAGGATAATAATCTGACTATGTTGTAGAATAATATTGTGATGCTTCTATCGTTGAGATGATGTGGTATTTACTAATAAAATGGTGGTAAATATTGCCTGTGTTGCTTGCATATGCCTTCTATAACTAAATTAATTGATTGTTTACTTATATGAAAAAATTTAGTGAAAAGAAGGTCTTGTGCCTGTTCTATATGTTTGTTTATTTCTTTTACTTTCTGCAGAATCTTCAAGGGCATAGCCTTATGAGACTCCAACCAGTGGGATCTTCTGGTTCTCCATCACCAAATACCTCGCAAAATATGCAAACTGTTAATCAGCCATGGCTGTCATCTGGATCACAAGGGAAGCCTCCTTTACCATCTCCTTCAAATAGGCATCAGGTGAATTCACAAATGCAGCAACGAGCACATCTTCCTCAACAACAGCATCATCCAGTGCCAACAGGTTTACAGCAACAACATATGCCATCTTTGCAACAGCAACAGCAGCAGCAACAGCCTACACCATCAAGTCAGTTGCAGGAGCATTATGGGCAGCAATTTCCACCATCAAGGGTTCCTCAAGCTGTAACCCATCAACCACAAATAACAAGGGTCCAGGGCTCAGGAAATCAGAAGCCTTCCTCTCTTGCAATGGTGCAGCCTAACACAGTCCAGGCTGTGGCCCAGAATAGAACAGCTATTGCGGAAATTGATGAATCTTGTAACAGGATTCTTGGCAAAAGAAGCATTCATGAGCTAGTCAGCCAGGTGAGCCATATTGGTCTTCTTTGCTATTGGTTTACTGAAAAATCTTGGATTATTAATCATGAATTTTTTTTTGCTCTCAAGTCTGATCAGTTTATTGCAATGACGGAACCCAGCTAACTTTGTTTTTGCTAATAGAACCATATGGACAAACATTTGTTGTTGCAAGTTTTTGATGAAACATTAACCTTAACGTGTCTAGTTCAACTTTGACATCTTATGAGTATGAATGTAAAAAAACTGTCCTGTCTGCTTAGTTTAAGTCTTATATCGGTTTGGAGTGTATGAGTGAATTTCTAATGTGTTCATAAACTATAATTCTATTGCAGTAGTTGGATATATAACACACAGTCTAATTCTTGCCTCTCTTAAAACCCAAATCACTTAGCTGTACCCATCTTTTTTTGGGTGGGGGCAGAACTTGTGTTGAGATCCATATATATATTTTTTTATTACTTATTTTAAATCTTTTTTGACTTCTGCTTTTACAGATTGATTCATCAGAGAAGTTGGATCCTGAAGTTGAAGACATTCTTGTTGATATTGCAGAGGATTTTGTTGATTCTGTAAGTAGCTGAGCCATTTCTTAATATGATCAAAGTTGGAACAATAAAATATCAATTTCTAGGCTCAAAGACTCAAACAATTTTTAGATCTGAAATTTCATAAAATAAATAAAAGAGCATTGCAACGACTTAAAAAAGCTATTTGTACTAGCCTTTAGTAACCCTAGGATTCTAGCCTTCCATCTTCAATGTAACAATTAAGTCCTAACCATCCAATTTCATAAAAAGTCACTTGTCACATGACCTTTTAAAATGCTAAATGCATAATAATAAACAAAACATAACATAGATTTATAAAAGACTAGTCTTGTGATAGCAAACGAGTCGACAAAATGGACTAATGGATCTGCTTCCTTGGGCTTAATTCTCTTACATCAGTGTGTAAGTTCATGATAGCTCAGAAAAGGAGTTTATAAACCTAGCTTCAAGTGATTGGCATAAGACTTCTGTTGGTCAGTGGTGTATTCTTGAATTTTATTTCTAAGCATTTTATACTCCAGCTGTGACTGAGAACATCCTATGAGACTGTTGTTGTGATTCTCTAGGTGATTCTTTTTAAATCTATAGTCGTACTTACACTTGCACTTACGTTTTTTCCTTTGATTAGATTACAACATTTGGTTGCTCGTTGGCCAAGCATCGAAAATCAACAACATTGGAAGCAAAAGACATACTTTTACATCTTGGTTAGTTACGTAGGGGAATTCCTGTGTGTAGTGTTAACTTCGGTTTATGTACTTTTAAGTTTTAACGCTTAATCTTCTTTTACTCGTTGACTTGATATAGAAAGAAACTGGAATATTACACTTCCTGGTTTTGGTGGTGATGAGATTAAGAGCTACAGAAAACCGGTAAGAATTATCATCGACCGTTTACCTCTATCTAGATGGCAGTAGGGCAATCTATCTACTGGTTGTGGTGATGATGCTTTTCATACTTAAAAAAATATATATAAGAAAAGAAAATTTCTTTAACATGTTGCCCTTTGATGGTTTTGCAGCTTACAAATGATATTCACAAGGAGCGTCTTGTAGCAGTAAGTTTATTGCCTCTTTTGTATTAACTTTTATAGGCCTCCCTCAAATGTATGAATTTTTTTGTGTGTGTATGCTTTTAAAGATATCTACGAATGTTAGTGGACTCTCATTGATGTTATTATGCTAAGCTAAATTGAATCTTGAGTTTTTTTTTTTTTTTTTGATAAACTGAATCTTGAGTTGTTAGATCAATATTTGTATCAGTTTTTGAAGGAGTCTTCATCATTGCTTCTATTTTTGGCAGATAAAGAAATCAATGGTAGCAACTGAGACATCAACCAAAATTTCTTCTGGACAAGCTGCTGGAAATGCAAAGGGTAATCTGGCCAAGGCACCTGCCAATCCATTGGCTCCCCAAATTTAAAAATTGCGTGAAGCATTTATTGATACTGCTGGACATGAGAACTGTTTCTGATAAAGAAGGTATGGCAAATATTTAGAGATGCATAATGCCTAAAACTATGGAGGCATGTATTGAATCAGCATAAAACTAACATGTTTATCTGTTTGCATGCATTTAGACAGTTAGGAATAAAGAAGTTCCTGTTTCTTTGAGGTCATGTCATGGCATGATGTGCTTATTCTCTTGACATTTTCAACAGTGTTTTTATTGGATGGAAGTCCACCTCTCTTAGTTTTTAAACTCCCAAACCTCACATAGGGCTTGCTGCTTGCTCCTATATGGTTTTGAAGAAGTCCTTGTAACAAGGTTGAATACGTTGAACCTGAGTTACTTTGTGTATAGGGAGTTATTATTAGGGTAAATTTGTGGTCAAATCATCTTGAAGTAATATTACAAAGATACTAAACTGCAACATGGTTTCATGTATATAGAGAGTTTAGATGCATGTCTTACAGCAGAAAGTGTTATGCTAGTTTATGTATTTAAAGGTTTATAATCTCTGGCATCTATCAGTACAGTTCACTTTGTGCAGGCCAAACTTTGCAAAGAGAAGGCAATGTTACAGTGGAATGGATCCAAGATTTATTGCCTGCCTTGGTGGACATCCATATTTATGAATCTTCTTTATGTTGATCTCTGAGGCCACCAATGACGAAGGATGAAAAGTTTTGTTTCACTAATTGATATTCATGCCCCCAATGCTATTGGGCCACCAACTTGTTGAAATAGCAGCTGCAAGTTTGATTGGACTGGTAGGTAACTACTTTTTGAGCTCTTATGCTGGAGTTGTTGTCTGCTATAAATTGGCACCGTTGCAAGCAATCATGGGAAGCAACAGATGTTTTATATGCTTTTCTTGTCGTCACATATGAGTAAATCATAGTTTTGGCCTTTTGGGGGTACATAAGAAAACTAAGGGACAAAGAAGACGGTCATTTTGGTTCAAGCAATTTGATCACAGCTATCTTTCATAGCTAGTGTTGGTGGTACATAGAAAATGAAAGGACAAAAAAGAGTCATTTTTATTTTAGCAATTTGATCACAAGTATCTTTCATGGGTCATTGATCACAGGTATCTTTCATAGCTAGTATTGGGGGCATATAGAAAATGAAGGGACGAGTAATTTTGATTTAAGTAATTTGACAAGTATCTCTCATGGTGTTGTTTTGGCACCTGAAATTCTAACGTATTATGGTCCTTCACATCGTGGGCAGAAAAAATCCCATTGATATCAGTTCCATGTGTGGTCTTGCTGAGTCTTCCCTGTTTTATGTCCCGGCAATATATGCTATTAAAAAAAAAAATTCCTTGGAGTAGAACCAGTAAAAGCTTTCAGTATTCGACAGAGCAAATGACCTGAGTTTGTACGCATGCAAATGCAGTGTGTATATATATAACCTCACCCTCCATCCTGTTCTTATGAAGGCTCATTGTAGGTTCAAGCCCTATAAATTGTGTGTAACTTATTAATATAAACGATTTTGTAGATATTGTTTTGTTCTCATAATGAATTAATCATTTATATCATTGCCATGGTGATTGTCCCAGTGGGTGCCTTTTTCTTTAGAAGGTGAGGCCAAGAAAGTGCTTGAGTTCAAGCTCCATTTGGTTCTGCTTTGCTCTATGTTTAAGCTTTGACAAAAGTAGGCCCTTAAATAATTGATCTCCTGAACTTGATCTATATAGATCCAGCTTATCTTTAAAGCCTACAAAAGTCCATTAGCAACCTCAACTAGAAATTTTGATGGTGAATAAAGCTTGGGGTTCTTGTAAATGATGTGTATTTGTAAATTTCACACCTGATTACCAATGTCTTTTAACTTTTCTTTATCTTCAATAAGCTTCTAGGTTTTTCTGACCTTTATAAGTTACCTCTTATCAACTGCACTGCCTTTGTAAACCGTTTTAGGTGAGTGTTGTTGCATAGGGTTGGGCATAATTGGCTGGGGAAACAAGTTTGAAGTGATTCAACTTTGGTGCCGAGCATTGCTTATCTATTTAATTTTTATATTGTATTAAGTTGCTTGATGATGAGAAAGGGAAAATTGCTTTAGATTTTTATGAAAGTAATGTGTTTGCACATGTATATGATCAGGAAAATGGAATAATGTGGGTCAGGATCTTAGTGGGTTGGCTTGGTCGCCGAAATTTCATGTGCCTCAACGTGTATCACATGAAATTTCATGTGCCTCAATAAAGTGAAACCAGTTCCCATCTTTTTCCATTTTAACTAGTCTTAAGCCAATGTTGAAGACTGAGGAGGCTTTCTCTACGTGAGGTTTAGTACTTGGGGAACAGGTTAAGCTTTTCTGAATAAAAGGCAATTCTGTAGGGAACAAAGTGAACCTATTATAAAAGTTGTAACAATTCGGAAATTACATTGATGTTGCACCTCTTTTCATTTCTTTGTTTTTTTTTAAAGTAACTAGTAATACTTAATATTAGTGTTTTAAACTGGGTTTATAATACATTATATAACTAGAGTACAACTACAAAAGGACCTTTGTAGTTGTAGACTGAGGTTATAAATAGCAGACATTAGACACACACAAGTAATGTGGTATATACATTCTTATTATTAATTTTTTTAAGTAAACAGTTTAGGTAAGAAAATAAAACGATTTTTTATTTTTTTGATGTTACACCTTAATTAACAATTTAGGTAAGAAAATAAAAATCAAACGAAACGAAGCAAAACGAGAATGGAATTGGTGCTAAAAGTCGTATATGAATTTTGGGAGTACTATTCTCTTCTCTGACATAATTTCACATTTCCACGCAATGTAAATATGGTGCTAATCCAAGTACCCAACCATTACTTGGTGACACTCCATCTATATTGTGAATGGCAATCGTAATATCTTTGACTTTTGACAGTCAAACTTTTTTTTTTGTCTGACTTTCAAATTCTCCTTATTAATTGGTATGTAACTATATATATATGTGTGTGTGTGTGTGTGTGTGTGTGTGTGTGTGTGTGTGTATTTTTTTTAGAAGAAAGACATCCAGTTTTATTAAATCAAATTGGTAATGTCGGCCTGAACAAACTAAAAGGACTTAGACGGAATATCCTCCATCTAGATGTTATAATATGGGAAATTAATAGCTAATCTTGCCAAAGTGTGAGCTACTTTATAACCACATACATGATGCACTTTTTTTTTTTTTTTTGAAAAAAGCCTTGAGTGGTATTTTATTTGATAGCTAAAAGGTCAGAAACATAAACTTTAAAAATATCTTGAGGAACAGACTCTATTCAGGTTAAAACAGGAAAAAAAAGTCTCACTCTTTTGGTTAATGCATGAGCCAAAGCGTTGCCTTACCGAAATGTATGAGAGAAAGAAAAGTTCTAAAGAGAACTAACTAAAGACATGATGTTTTAAATAAGATGATCACACAATGGATGGGAAAAACATTGATTTTTTAGACTTGAGAGAATGAATAATACTAAAGTTCATGGCCTTGATGGCGCAATCTTACCTAAATTACGATTCTATATTCCCTTACAAATTTTATTAAAGGAAGTCTATGCTCTACAGCGTGCTATTTCTTCTTTTCTTTTAAGAAAAAATAATAAAAAAAGTATTTCTTCTATTGTTTAAACCTTAAAAGTTGCCACTTGCAACAGGTGTGAAGTGTGATTCTTGTAAACCATTAAAATAATTTAAAAGCTTAGTGAGTGTATATGTATTATTGAACAAAGTATGTTTAATTATGTGTTAGTTTGGATTGCACTGGAAACATTTATTAGTGTGTTTGCGTCTCTGTCAGTGGGTCTCATGCACTGTTTATGAGACCCACAAGTACTATTTTTATCAAAATTTTCATTAAAACTGGGTTCTACGATACTATTCACACATTTAAAAATTATTTTACTACAGTGTTTTCAGTTTTCAGTTTTCAGCAATAATTGATATCCAAACCAACTCTATATATAACAGGTAAATTATGTTGTATTTTTAAAAGACAATATTTGCAATTTCGTACTGACTCAATATATTTAATAATTGAAAATTTGAAATCTAAAAATATATTCACTTGTGTCCAGTCGAAGAGATTATGATGCCTGATAAAGTTTTCTCCTTATACTTACTACAATTCTTGGACCTAGTTTAACGAATAGAAACTTGGATGCATGCAGGTAACATATTTATTTATTACTGTAATGCATTTTCACATTCATTAGCTTGTACTCTTTGTCACAACTTTTTCTTCCATTTTATTTTTTAGATAAATTCTGTTGTTACTGTCCTAATCATGATAGCCTTGCTTATGCAAAATGTTTCAATATTACATTTTCATCTCTTTTTAATGTTTATTATCCACTTGCCTCATGGTCCTGTCATGGAGCATGCCAGCCTAGGCATGCTTGATGCTCCATGGCTCAATGGCTCCATGAGGCAACACCTAGGCTTCAGCCTAAGGCCTATTATGTCCCAAAATTTTATGAAAAAAAACTCTGATAAGACCCCTCATTGAAAGAAAAATAAATAAAAAATAAAAAGTCTCAAAAGTTGTTCAAACAACTCAAATCTTATAATAAAAATAGTTTGTGTTAGTTTAGTGATATGTTCAAGTTAATTAGATTAGAAATTTGTTCTTATTTGTATTGATGTTATTCTAATACTCAATTAAAAATTAAAAAAAAAAAAAAAAAACTCTCCAACCCTATCCAAGTGTGATGGGATGGACCTTTGTAATAGGTTGAGTTTGGTTGGATTTTTTTCAACACGACTATGGTAGTTTGGATTAAAAAAACCCTCAACCTGACCTAACCCAACTCATGCACATCTCTAATTGTAAAAAACAGATGTTAATTGGCACCTATCCATACACAAAGTATTTGGAGGTCTAAGAGTGAAAGGATTCGAGCTATTAGATTAGCAACACATTGTAACTGTCTATATAAAAAAAAAATGTTAATAAAAGTATAAAACCTAAATACAAAAATTATTTAGTAATTTTGCATCTAAAAAACAAGAAATTTTTTTTATAGCAATAGTAGGATTGAGATCAAAAGTGCTTTAAACTAAAACCAGCAATGCAGTATTACACCCAAACTCAATCCCAAAATTATATTACATAAATAGGATAAAATTATTTTTTATAAAGTTCCAATCTATGACTTCCGCTTTTGATATCTTAATCTGATGATAAAAAGTATAATCATCAGAATAAAACATTAATTTTATTAGTTGATCTAACTGAATCCCACTAAATAGAATAGAAATTGAACCTCATGATGATTCCGGCATTTTATGTTTTTTTTTGGCAAAAAACCAAAACGTAATAAGTTAATACTTTTGCAAAGTAATCGTCATAGTAGAGAATCGCATCACCCCTCTCTCATTAAAACTGTAATGGAAGAAGTTAGAACTTAAAAAGGCTGTACGTCGTCATCATCATCATCATTATCAAACACATCACCAGATTCAGATACTATAGGAATATGCCACACGGCATCCAACCATTGGTCCAAGATTCAATACCCTCTCTCACCTACCTAACCCCCAAACCAAAGCCACCCATAAAACTTTGTTTGTTTTATTTCTGTTTTTGTGTGGCAGCTCATTCCAGCGTCAGCCAGCACCGTCCTTTTTTCCTATTTGACAAATTTGTGTATGTATATGTATGTATGTGCTTGTGTTTTGTCTACACACGCATGTACATACATACCATATCTATATATATATATATATAAATATATCAGTCGCTTGGTCTTTCAGTTATTATAAACTTTGTTTCGTTTCAATTTTCAAAGGTCTGGTCTGCTCTTTTCAATTATAAAACTAAGAATGGATTACCTTACGACGAATGGTGAGGGTGTGGTGATTGTGGAGAACGCACAAACCGACGCCGTTTTGGGTTTTCACGCCAACTCTCACCGCGACAAGCTCCTTATCGACACTGACCCCGGCATCGGTGAGTTTTTTTTTTTTTTTTAATCCCTACATTTTTCTCGGCATCCAAACAGAGGTTTTTGTAATAATAGTTAATTAAAAATGAGAGAGATTTAATCTATGATGATGATGAAATGTGAGAGTGCGTGGTGGAATTTAATTGTTGTTTGTTATGTTCAAACGTGTGCTTTGTTGTTATTTTTTTAATCTATGTTTTCAGCTACTTTGACAAGGATGTGAGTGGAACCAATGGATTTCTGAGAGAAAAAAAAAAAAAAACAAATACATTTTTTTTTTTTTTGTTGACTTAGTCATCTGCTTGGTTGCTGAGAAAACCTGGAGAGAAATTTTGATTTAGTTACAATTCAAAAGCAGTTGGTTAAAATGTCCTCAATTTTCATGTCTTTTAGATTTGTAGTTGTTAGTTATATATTGTTGATGATACATAAAGTCACAGATGTGATTACTGATCCTCTATGAAATTTATTTCATTTATTCTGTCTTTAATTTGTAAATGTTTGTCAATTCAGTCTGTGATTTTGAATGGAATGTAAGGGCACCTTTTATTTTCATAAAAAAAAAAAAAAATCATTTTGGGACTAAGGCTTGGTAGTTGTTGTTGTTGTAAAGCTTTACCTTTTCCTGAAATTAATTGAGAACACAATACCAAGCTTTCATTCTTTAGGTTCCATTGAGATAACCAAGTCTGTTAGAAAATTGTGTTTCATTAAATCAATCAGGGCCTTAAAATATTATTATTGTATCCCTTCAGTTGATTATCTCTTTACAGTCAAAATTCAAACTTTTTCTCAACAGTACCAAATACTAGCATTGATTGGAAGGATTGCTGACTTTGACATTTCAAGGGGAAAAAATAAAGTGGCTTGAGGATTTAGAAAAAATATGTTTGTGGAGAAGGAAATTCCAGATAGCTTTTTTTTTCTTAAGGTTGAATGGTTCACAAGAAATACTTTAGGTGTTTTATTTAGTGGTGCATTATGATGTGTTTCTTTTCTATCACTGCAATGTCTAAAATGTGAATGAATTTTCATTAATGACTAGATGATGCCATGGCAATTTTCATGGCGTTTCAATCTCCGGAGTTGGAAATATTGGGCTTGACAACAGTATTTGGTAATACTTCTACAGAAATTGCCACTCAAAATGCTTTGCGTCTGGTATGTAATCAGTTGATTTTTATTTTCTTATGTATGATGTGTTTCAGATGTAATTTTTTTTTGGAATATGTACATAATCAATTAGCGTTTTTAATTTGCAAAAGGACAGTGTGAGATCGCAGGCTGTTCAGGTATTCCAGTGGCTGAGGGCAGTGCCGGGCCTCTAAAGGTATCTGTTTTAATATGTCGTCGTTATCTTAACCTGCATGTTTGTCTTCACGTATGTTAGATTGTAACAAAGTTGTACTTTGGCCCATTTGGCTTGCTTAATCTTTTTCGAAATTGCCTCTATTGTGTTGCACATTGTGCTGTATCCTTGTCTACTTTTGAAATTGAAATTTCCAGTCTTTCATGCCTGCCCCCCACCCCCCCTTTTCAGTTGTGTAACTAGGTTCTGTTATATGCTTTCTTTTTTCTTTTTTTGTTATATTAATCATGCTTTATCCTGGAAAAAGGGAGGAATACCATGTGTTGCTGACTTTATCCACGGTACTGATGGGTTGGGGAACACATATCTACCTCCTGCAAAAGCAAAGAAATCTGAGAAGAGTGCTTCTGAATTTTTAGTTGAAAAGGTCTCTGAATATCCTGGTGAAGTATCTATACTCGCACTTGGACCCCTGACCAACTTAGCTTTGGTAAGTTGCAGTATTCCTTGTCTGCATTTGACTGCTTGAACTTCATAACTGAGAAATTTAAATTTGCAGCCATTATGGTTAAGCTGATCTAACTATCTTGATCAGGCAATCAAAAGGGACTCTTCCTTTGCGAGCAAGGTAAAGAGACTGGTCATACTCGGTGGTGCTTTCTTTGCATTGGGAAATGTAAATCCTGCTGCCGAAGCAAATGTAAGTGCTAGCTTTTCTTACATTTCCTGTTTCTCATAGAAAACATGACAAGCCTAGCCAGGAGAGTTAATTCCCTGTGATGTTTTGTAAGTTTTATGAGCTTATAAGTTAATAAAGCTTTTAACTTAAGCTCCTGTTTGGATGGAAATCTTCCTGATTCAAAAATTCATGTTTCAATTGGTGATCTCGTTAAGTAATATAATTAATTTTAAACCCCACTTGATGTTGGCAGTGTTCATAAATTTTTCTCTAAATTTGTCCTGTTTCATGTGGAAACCTTTTTCCCCCCTAATAAATCATACAGGAGCTTGTTTTCACCATTTCCCAGCAGGAATATTTGCCTTAGGTCCAGGTTGAAAAAATAAAAATAAAAATTGGAGCAGTTGACAAACTTATTTTTCCCCCTACTTTTGTATACATAAATACTTTTGCTTAGTATCAACTGAAGTACTTATATAACCATAATTATCTGCTTTAAAACACTGTTGTATAATTTCTAATCTGTAAAAAGGTCTTTTATTTTATTTCCTCAGATAAAACTATTGTGAATTAGAAAGTTCCACCATAGTATTTTTTTTTTTTTTTGGTAACTAAAATGTTGAACTCTAGTTGTTAGTGGTAAAGTAAGAAAACTGTTAAGCTTTCATTTTTAAATTCATGTAAACCAACTGTGTATGAAGACACTCTTTCCTGACTCGTAGATCTATGGAGATCCAGAAGCAGCTGATGTTGTGTTCACCTCTGGGGCAAATATTGCTGTTGTTGGAATAAACGTTACAACCCAAGTGATGTTTACAGGTATCTTTGCTCCCTAAACCAGCTTTTCCTGTGTGACTTTCTGTGATTGGTGAAACAATATCCTTCTTACAGTTGCCGCTGCTTTATGGCTTCAGATGATGACCTTCTTGAATTGAGGCAATCCAAGGGAAAGTACAGTAAAATCATAAGTGAGATGTGCAAATTTTACAGAGATTGGCATGTGAAATCTGATGGTGTCCATGGTAATTGTTGTTTATATTTCCACTATTTGACGGTTCTGTTTTGTAATTTTTTTTTATCATCTCCAGTGAAATGTTCTCTGTATTCCATCTGAATGACCCTAAGTTTTCTTTCAGGGGTTTTCCTCCATGACCCTGTCAGTTTAGTAGCACTAGTCCGTCCTGATCTCTTTACATTCAAGAAGGGAGTCGTGAGGGTTGAGACGCAGGGCATCTGTGCAGGCCACACACTTTTGGACCAAGGGCTAAAAAAGTATGTTAAGACTTTAAAGAACATACTCTTTCTGGAGAAATTTAACCTCTTGGATTGTTATTTTTACATTTTTCATTGATATTGGTGCTTTTAATTTGACAGATGGAATTCAAGCAACCCATGGACAGAATATTCTCCTGTTTCAGTCGCATGGACTGTTAATGTGAAGGGAGTGCTCGATTATATCAGAAAATTGTTGATGAAACCATGAAACCATGGAGTATGCACTCCACTTCCAGCAAGCTGTTAAAGATTGAAAATGAAGTTTGAAGTTCCATTTATTTCCTTTGAGAATCAGTGCATTCCTTCTTTTCTCTCTTTCTAATGAGAGCCCAATTTTTGGGTGTGAAGGGCTGCTTATTGATCACACATTGGTGAACTCTTGAACTAATATATTTGAATTTGTAAAATACTTGACTATGTTCAATGAGATGTAGTCAATGAAAATGTGAACATGGAGTAGTTAATTCCTAGTTCATGATGCTGGCATCTCTCTTCATATAATAATGATTTTTAATTTTCTCAGTGATTTTTTAAATTCTTGATGTCACCACCAAAAATGGGAAACGGTATTCCACTCAAACCTGATACTAGAAAAGTAGATGAGAGGAGAGGAGACTAGAAAAGGGTAGTAGATGCACATTCCTGTTTCTAAAATCAAACACCAAGAGAGGGGTGTGGATGTTCCTCTCCTTATTTGGTTGTACGGTAAAAAGGAAAGGACAAAAAAAAAAAATATATTTGAAAGTGGAGTGGAAAAGAAATTAATAAAGAAATTGACAATTATATTACAAATTTATTGAACTCTATAGAAAAAAAAAAGGAATTATATAAAAATTCATTAAACTTAATCTCTTGTCCTTATCCACCAACAGAGGAATTAAAAAAAAAAAAAAAAAAAGGATTGACGAGCCTTGTAGTTTAATTGACATTTTTGAATGTTTTTAACAGAAAACTTTTAGAGTTCAAATTTCCTATCTCTCATAATAATTATTGAATTATTAAAATAAAAAATGATTTGACTCTTTCAAATTTTTTCAAATCCATTCTCCTCCCATTTTACATAAGAACAAGAGAAAATTTAAATTCCCTCTTTTATATCTTTCCACTCTCCTTCAATCCAAACATGGTAACAACTTATTTGAGAGCAGGCAAGGAATGATATTGAATAGATTTTTAAGGAATCCTTTATATTCTCCCTTACTTTTAAGTTCTTTTTTTTTAAGAAGAAAAAAAAAATCGAATGATAAAATACTAATTCTATATTAATTTTTATTCTTATACTATGAAAAGAGAAATAAAAATGGAATAATAAGATAATAAAAAATATATATCTTTCCTTTTTAGTCATTTTTTTACTCTTAAAGCATATTAGAGAAAATATAAAATACTTATTTCACTTTCATCCCATTCATTTATAATATTTTAATTTCATCATATTTTTTAATGAGTTCATAAATAAAATGTAAATAGACTCTAAGGGTGGGCTTAATTTTTTTATTAACAAAATTAGGGACAACTCAAACATAAGTCAAAACAACATGACACCCCACCCCCCCCCCCCCCCCCCCCTCTTAATTTCAAATTTTGTGTGCATTTTGTTTTTTAAGCAATCTCTCTCTCTCTCTCATAAAGTGACAATTAATGCAAGTATTTAGTTTTTTTTTTTTAATTTATCATCAATTAAAATACTTAACTGTATTATTTAAATTAAAAATTTAATGATATAATTTGAAATAATTACATAGTATTATTAAGTCATATATATATATATATATATGGGTGAAGAGATAAAATGATCAATTACAGTTCTTAAGAATTGTTTGATGCATTACTTCTTTCTCTTATATTTTCATGTGTTTTCTTTTAAGCATATCTTTAAAGTTAGGGATAGCATGATCTAATATTTGGAATTACTGAACAAGGGATTATGTGACCTACGCCAATTTGAATATGGATCCAATAAAAATAAACTCAATAAAAAATGGTAATTTTTATTTAGAACACAATTAAAATCCCAATCTTATTTATAAAAATCATGTCCATTATCAGGTTCTAAGCCAAGAAATATATGGTCAACAACACCTACTGAGTTGCAACTACAATCATTGGAATAAGTCATCGTGGACAATTTAATTGGGTTGAATTTGAGTCCATCTTCAATATTCTTATGAGGGTGAAAGGTTTTATTCTCATCCTCTAATGTGTTATTTAAGAAATAATGGACAATATGGCAATACTTACTTGAGATGGGATAGTTAATAGCGTTGCCATCATTACTTGTTGACATAATAGACTGCAATAAATGCAAAATTACTTTCATATGGAACTACGGTTGGTATTATTTTTGTTATACACCAATTACAATTATTTTATGAAAAATATTGTAAAATTTATTTTAGGACTAGCCATCTTACCCTTTTTGTGAATCAACTTGCTTGTTGCTTGTGTCCATATTCTAGCATAAAATAAAAGACACATGATGCGTATTGCCTTAACTCTATGTTATTATAATGTCAAATACTCCATCTCCTTAATATTTCACTTCCCTCACCAGCAAATGACATCATTTTGGAATAAGAGCTTATATAACTATATAATTGAGTATATGACTTGTAATGTAATCTTCCCCTGTTGACTATTCTTACATATGTCATGTGTCTATATATATATATATATATATATATGTTAATGTTCCTGTGTCAACAAATATGCAACTGCAATTATGTTGAAAATAATTATGTTAGAAACATTTGCACAACAAAAACAACACATAGCATAAAGAATAATTTAAGTCAAACAAGACCAAATTTCATATAGTAAAGCAGTTAAACCAACTCTTTCTCCTCTCATTTAAGTCTTGCTCCCTGACAGATATCACCTACCACACTGAGTGAACCGTTTCAACTCCCGCTAAGGATTTGCAAATTTTGCAACCACTCCAACTACCAAAAGAAAGGAACCCCTTCACTAATATATAAGTATAACACTCTACAAGTAACCAAAAACTTTGTATCACATACCCTTAAAGAAAAGCTTTCCCTAGCCAAAAGAAAAAACCAATCAAATTCACATAATTTTGTGCTACAAAATTGGTCATGGCGTGTGTTTCTTCATCAACTGCATTGGCTGAGAGGATTTCTGGGTACACTGCTTTGTTCTTGGCAATAATGCTGGTTTTGGGCTGCTGTGAATCGAGTGAAAGTGAGTTTGCTGTTCGGATGGTACAAATGCAATTCAACAAGCCATGCGATGAAATTTATGTGGTTGGTGAAGGAGAGACACTGCACACTATTAGTGAAAAATGTGGGGATCCATATATTGTTGAAGAGAATCCACATATTCATGACCCAGATGATGTTTTCCCTGGCCTGGTTATCAAGATTACTCCTTTCATTGATAGGTAGAGTCACGTTCCTCTAATTTTTGGGCCTTTTTTTCTTATTGCTTTTCAAAAGTTTAAGGTTTTGAAATTCATGGGATGGAAAAAAGTGTGAGGTTTTGAGAAATTGGGCAGGCCTATCTCTTGTGGTACAAAGTGGTATTAATTCATCTCTGAAATATGTACATAATAGATGTAAATATGGGTGGACAAATCTGTATCTTTTTGTTATTCATGGAATCATGATGGAGCACATATAGTGTTTACCTTTTATTATCTGAAGAAAAAAAAAAAAGAGAGAGAGTCACACACATGTTGTACTTTGATCCTAGATCATTCAATCTTTGAAATGCAATAATGATATTATGGCAAAAAGAAATGTCTAATGCACATCCCTTAACGCACACATAATACACACAATCTCTAAAAACAAGGGAAATTGTGACTTCAATTTTGAAGTCGCAATTTTGATGTGTAATTGGATATAAGTTAACTTTGTGCTGTAACAAAGATATTTTTATAATAACTTTTTTTTTTCTTTTAAAGAGAGCAACATGCTTTTCTAAAAAACAATAACTAAATAAAATAAAAAAACAAAAAAAAAAAACGCTTGTGTTACAATATTATTTATCAGTTTCATTTTGTGGTCCAGATTATTGGGCTGCCAAAGACTGGGCCCACGGTCTTCTAACCTCGTAATATTCTAGGTCCTGGGCCCCAACCCAACTCTGAGCCCCGCAAAATGTGTAGGTACAGTCTAAGCATCATGTCTTCATAGACCATACTTTGTGGCCCATATCGAACAATACCGAGTCCATGTTTTGTAAATTTCCACAACCCAACTGCGCTAGGAGAGAAGCCCTCTAAATTATATGTTCTTTATGCTCTTAATATGCATGTTAAATTTTATTCAAATCAGATGTTATTTACTATTCGATCAATAAAAATTTTTTGTGCACAATTTTTTACCACAAAAACTTGAAATTATCATGTCATTGATGACATAACTATTGATATTTTTATCTTCTTGAAATTTTGTAAGTATGAAGAATATAATAAGAATATACAATCCAATGATTAGGTTTTCAAAATTTACATTTAATAAAAAGATATAGAAGACATTTGAAGGGTTTCTCTCCAAACTAGTTTGGAGAGAAACCTTTTTCCCAAGCCAAAGCCTCATTGAAAAAATTATTATTATTATTATTATTATTTTGAGAAAAACACACACACACATAAGAGAGAGGTAGTGAAGTTTTAACTTAAAGATACACCACAAACTCCATTTAAAAACTATGGTAACTTTTAAGGGAGGAGTTAAAAGTAGAGTCAAATCCCCAAATGTTTTAGGGTCCATGCACTAAATTTCTATTCCCTATAGCTCATGGAACAATAAATTGGTATAACTGCTAACCCCGTATGTATAGTCAAATCTCCAAATGTTTTAGGGTCCATGCACCAAATTTATATTCCCTAGCTCATAGAACAATAAATTGATATAACTGCTAACCCCCGTATGTATAGTCAAATCCCTAAATGTTTTAAAGAAAATTGGAAAGTATAACTCTAGGTCTTCCTTCAAATATCATAAAAAGTGCTCTTGCGTGTTTGGAAGTTTGGAGGGGGAGAGAGTAGACGATATTAGGGGTACCGAGGAAGTAGCTAGAAGAGAGAGGAGGGAAATAGTAATCCATTTTCTTATTTGGATGTTTTAAAAATTAAAATGTGAAAGGAGAGAAGATGATAATGCATTATATAAATTGACAATCATCATACTCGTTTGTTTTACTTAAAGAAATAGATATTAATTGATATCATAAAAGTGAAATTGCAGTTTTTTTTTAATAATAAGCGGAATCCCTCCCCTTTCCTCTCCTTCCAAAATCCATTTGAGGACTTAAAAATAAAGAGTTTGAAGGAGTATCTTAATTCTTATCTCTCCAAAGCCCAAATCCCCTCAAATCTCTCCCCCTTCCCTTAAAAAAAAAAAAAAAAAAAAATTTCAAACAATGTTAATTAAACATTTCACAATCTCTCCCTTCTACTCTTCTCTCCTCTCCTCCTCCTTCATCCAAACACACCGTTCATTTGTGCCCATTAAGTTTTGTTTTTCCCTTTCAGGTTAACCTTATTGACGCTTTAAAACGATAGTAATTCACTTTTCTTTATAATTAACAGTACACCCAACTTCTAATCCCCAATATTATTGATAAAGTAAAAAGTGTGTCCATTTAGATTTGTTTTTCCTTTGAAGTTAACCTCAACTTAAAAACGATGGTAGTTCACTTTTCCTAAAGATTCACAGTATACCCAACTTCTAATCCATAATATCATTGATAAAGTAAAAAGTACATTTGACATATTTTACATCCTTATGATTGGAAATTTAAAACAGTAAATAGGATTGGATGTGATATGCACAACCACCTTGAAGACCCTACTGTATTGTGGACTTGACGTGAAAGAGAACGTTGTTAATGATAATTTCATTACTTATGCTACAAGTACGGTTCACATTGGTTAGGGGACATTGATCTCCATAAACATGGGCATTTACCATTTCTAGCACGCCATCTAGGACAAAGACCGGCTATGGCATTATCTTATTTTTTGGGTAAACCTTGCAAGTATTATACAACTAAGGTACCACAAGTCTATTACAAAAATGACCAACTTTATCACTAGCCAGGAGATCTTCCACCACAGGTGGTAGATTATACAAAATAAGGTGATCTGAATGCAAATCAGCACCCAACCTAGCTAATCTATCAGCACACCTATTCGCCTCCCTAAATACATGCGCCATAGTACAGTTAAGGAACGTCTTCATTAGGTTCCTGCAATCGGATAATAAGGGTTCAAGACTAAGATTAACCACAAAAGTATTAAAAAGCAAATAAACAAGATATTCAGCATCCATATCCGCACATATATTATCTAAACTAAGCTGTTTTGCCAAAAGAAGCCCATCTCTAAACGCCCACAACTCAGCCAGTATACAAGACGTGTTCCCAAGTTTCCTTAAGCAACCTGCAATCCAGTCCCCATTACTACCTCTGATCACAGCTTCTCCACCAGCCTTCTTCGAGTTTCCTAACACCGATCCGTTCGAGTTCAACTTCACCCATCCCTCTTGGAGTTTAGTCCAGGACACCCGAGTCAACACTCTTCTCGGTTTTATGGGGTTTTCAGGCACAATAGCAAAGAACTCAGCTCCTTTTTTAATGCAATGACCAGCTATCTTCACATCAAAACTTCCATTACGAAAAATTACCTTATTCCGTTGGAGCCATATAAGCTAAAGAGCCTGAGGGAATAACATTTTCCAAGGAATGCGAGGCCAAGAAAAAAACTGGACCAAGCAACAGTTGCTCTTCAGCCATTCCGGTAAAGGGAGATCATAGAATTCTTGATTTGTACACTGGATGCCCAACTCAGTCCACGCTCTTTTAGCCCCAGGACAGTCACGCAATGCATGGATAATAGATTCATCTGAGAGTCCACAAACTTCACAAGTTAAACACAAGTTGACACCCCTTGAACCAAGCACTACACGAGTAGGAATACTATTTCGAGAAACAAGCCACATAAAGAATTTGATCCTTGGAGTAGTGTAAGCATCCCAAACCCACCTACAAGAATGAGAAGCAAGGTTCAAAGGATTTAAACCTTTGGCAAGGAGATAAGCAGACTTTAAAGAGAATGAGCATTTATCTTCAAGTATTTATTAACAAACTATATAAGAAAAATTTTGATATCATTTTTATGAGACAGATAAAAAAATGGTAAAAAAAAATCAATTATTTTGTTCATTTTTTATTAAAAGTTTTTAAAACTATTTCTTAAATAGAGTACTTAAAGACATCTGTTAACAAAATTTCTTAAATAGGACAAAGACGGGCTATGGCATTATCTCCATCGTCTTGGGCATTTATCCTCAAGTATTTATTAACAAAATATTTAAGGAAAATTTTGATATTATTTTTATGAAATATGTAAAAAAAGGGTAAAAAAAATTAGTTATTTTTTTCATTTTTTATTAAAAGTTTTTAAAACTATTTCTTAAATAAGGTACTTAAAGGCATATGTAGGGACCAGGTTTGAGGGATTCGACCCAAGCCCAATTTCCCCGCAATGAATTTATAGAGAATGGATTCAAGAACTAGGCGTTAGTGAGAAGTGCAACGACCATACATGATTGCATGTGGATTGGATGGCCTGAACGTGAATTAAGATGTGTAATAATGCTCCTCGGACGTGCTCTCCAAGGTTTGGAGTTCTTATAATTTCTGTTTTAAGACTGGCTACAAAGTTCTCTCAGAGAATACAGATTACTATGGTATTCCTTAGGTCATCTCCCCCTTTTAGGAGGGGTTCCTTACATTATATATCCCTCTCCCAATCGATCCTAGCCCTACATTTGTAGAGGGATTAGGCCATCACTCAAGTGCCTGTCCCATCAGCCACCTTCCCATTCTCTCTATGGATGGCAGCAACCAAGGTGGCACTGTTGAGGCGTCCCCTCCTCATTAATGCGGCCAGGACGTTAGTTGAGGGCATTTAATGTGGAGGTGACAGTTCATCTGGGACTTGCTCCTCCACCATGCTTCCATGTCCGGTATTTGGTATTTGATGTTTGCTCCTTGGATGCTCGGGGAGGTTCCCTTTGATGGCGTGCTACTTGTCCGTTTTTGGATCTCGGAATTCCGAGGACGTTATCATCCTCGGCACTGTTTCGTGGGTAGTTGGGCATTACACTTCAGTCCTCGGACCTTGGGCGCGTCCTCGGCATGGGCCTTGGGCCTGGTTCGAAGTGGGCTGGGGTTGCCTGACTATTTTTTGGCCCCACAATAGCCCCTCAAAATCTTGCTGTCCGCGTCCTCGGGCGGAAAGGGGGATTTTGATATCCTCGGGTCTACTCCGTGTCCAATCAAGTCTTGTCCTTCGTCGGAGCTGGAGCCTTTTCATCTGCCCAAGGTGCGTTACTGGCGCTTTGGTGCGCGTAACGTGTCCTGCATTAAATTCGGGCGACTTTATGCTCCCCACGTTCAACGGGCAGATGACAATCTAACGGTCGGGATGCGCCTAGCATTTATGGGCGGGAAAACTCGCGCGGCTCTTCCATCTAGGGTATAAATACCCGTTCGAACCGCTTTCACCTTTTTCCATTCACAATCAAGAGCTCTTGCGTCTTCATTCAGAGTCCAGCCAAATTTCCACCAACATCTCCAGCACAAAAAGCCTGTCCGAGGAGCTTTTCCTCATTTCTGTAAGTCGCTCTATCCCTCTCTGAGCTTTTCATCTCTCTGCTCTTCCTTCTCTTTTATCTGCTCTTTCTTTAGCTCTCTTAGGCGTCATTTGGGATGGGTAGACTTAAGAAGTACGTCTTCACTGAAGAGGCGATGGAGAAATTCATCGCCGATTATAAGATACCGGCCAACGTGGGCTTGAGGTATTGTGAGGAGGGGGAGTGGGACCTCCGGAGGCAGGAGGGCGAGGTGGTGATTCCCATCATCGCCTTCCTTGAAGGGGGGATGAGGATCCCCATGGGGCCGGTGACAAGGGGTTACCTTACATATTTTCGGTTAACCCCCACCCAGTGCGCCTCCAACATGTTCAGAATTCTAGCTAGCGTGGATGCTCTGAACGAGAAGATGGGGCTAAGGTTGACCCATCATGACGTGAACTACTGCTACAATCTTCAGCACCTGAAGAACAAGTCCTACTATATGAGGACGAGGGATGACAGGGTCCGGCTTATCCAGTGCCTCCCTGAGTCCAACAAGGGGATGAATGAGGACTTTCTCATCGTGTCCGGAGCGTGGCACGATGGCATCCATTGCCCGACGACAGAGGGGACACCAGGTGGGGTAATAGGAGTAGGAGGGGGTTCAAAGATTCTAACTTGTTTCATGCGTCATTTCTTTTTGTACCGTTTGGTTACTAATCGCGAATGTGTTTTCTTTTTGCAGATCCGCACTCCTTCGCGCGCCACTACAACTTGATCAACAGGGAAGACTTGCAGAAAGTGCTCAGGTCGACGGCTTTTGAAAATGAAGCAGATCACCAAGTCAGAGCCGCTCACAAGATCTTGGGGTACACGCCGCTCCAAAAGTCGTTCGCGGCCCCAAAGCACGTGATCAAAGCAAAGGATCCTCGGCTGCAGAAAATAGCAGTGACCGAGGACGGGTTCGAGTTTCCCGAGGGTCCCTCTACTTCAGAAGGCGTCACAGTAGCAGCCCCCTCTTCATCCCACCCATTCTCAGAGGCCGCGGAAGAGAACTTAGAGAGGGAAGGGGAAGCTGCAGATCTCGGCCCTGGAGAGGGCGATTTTGACTTTTTTGAGCAAATTCATCAGTCCGAGGACCCTTCTGGAGACTTGGGTGGTCCTCGTCTGATCGACGCAGACCTCTCAGCGTCGGAGACATCTTCTCGGCTAGCGATGGGCTACAAGAAGAAGAACCAGCCCAGTTTACTCGAGCTAATCGAAGAGCAACCGGGGAAGTCCAAGCCGAGGCTTCCACCCACTTCTCCAAAGAATCGTCCTGCTCAGACTAGGTCGGCCTCGACTCAATCTAGGCTTCCTCCTCCTCCGCCTCAGACGAATCCGCCTTCCAGGCATGAGCCTGCCGGTCCTAAGCAGAAGAAGGACAAGGGGAAGAGGCCCATCGAGGACAAATCTGGGCCCACTCGGGAGGGGGACGACTCTCGGCGGCCCTCAAAGCAGCTGAGGATAGGCTCCAGGTCTCAGGATAAGCAGGTGGATACCCCGCCCGAGGTCCAGGCATGGCTGCCTGCCCCAATGCTCCGTGGGGCACCTCTGAGGGATGACTCCTCCCTCAGGGATTTTAGAGAGGGCGAAGGCGCGTACGTGGCCGACGCGGTGGAGAGATGTCTGCTGCTTCCCGCGGACATGGAGCAGCTGGGGACCATGAGGAGCAGGGAGGTCTTCCTCAGCCTCAAGCGATACTTGGGGATGGTAAGGCCCTCAATACTTGTGTCTTTTCTCGTTTTAGTTTTTTCTGCCTTCCTTTTCCTTTTTTTTTTAGCTCGGCTTATTATTATGTACCCGTTTTGTTTGGCAGGCTGTCCAGGCCACCTTCAGGCTGGAAGAGGCAGCCCATAACCACGGAAGGGCAATGGAAGAAGAGCGCGAGAAGCGCTTGGAGGCCACTCGGACTCTCAAGAACTCCGAGGAGGACCTTGCCAAGGCCAGGGAGGAGTTGAAGGCCGTGACCCAGGCTCGGGACAGCGCAGTAGCAGGCTTGGAGGGTGCTCAGAGGCAGGCCAAGACCCAGACGAAGCGTCTGGGTGAGGTAGAGGAGCAGCTGAAGATCGCAAAGGAGCTGATTGCGGATCTGACAAAGAAGGAGGCTGCTGCCGAGGAGGCCAGAAAAGTGGCTGAGTTTCCTAGGGACGAAGCTGTGAGGGCCAAGTTCGAGGCGGAGCAGGGTAGAGAGAAGGCCTGGGCCACCAAGGAAGAAGCTGAGGAGGCTGCCTATGCTGCCGGGGCAACTGAGACAGCAGCTGCCTACAAATCCCAAGTCCCTGGGGTATGTAGGCGCTACTGTTCTGAAACTTGGATGGAAGCCCTTAGGCAAGCTGGTGTGGAGGCCTCTTCTGTCCTGTGGAAGGATGAGAGCGTGTACTACCCCTCTGCCATCCGCGAGGTTGCCCCAGATGGCCCAGATGGTCTTGAGGCCGAGGACGCTGCTGTGGAAACTGCTGCTACTCCAGGTGGGGGGGTTCGGACGCTGGGGCCACTGGTGAGCCAATCCAAAGGAGTAATCCTCCCTTGGTGGTTGAAGTGAGTGACGGCTCTAACGAGGACGCGCCTCAGCAGGCTGCAAGGCCTTCTCCTGATGCTCAGGTTTCTTCTGCTAAGGGGGTTGCTAGTCCTGCCGCGCCCCTGCAGGCCATCCCACCCAGTCAGGGCTCAGAGGACCCTGAAACTGCCTTGGTCCAGCCACCCATAGGAGCATGCAATTAAATAGAAGGAGTAGGCTCCTTAGCGCCTTTGCCTGCTTCATTTTACTTTTTGCACTTTCTTTTTTTATTTGTAATGTAATCCCTATCGTGTAATTATTTTTGGACTTAATGAAATGCGAGCTTTGTTTCTTTTTCTGCTTGTTGCGGTTGTTTGCTTACTTGCACGCTATCCGCTTTTTCTTTACTTATATGATTTTAACTTCAATTGCATCTTGGCCAATCGCGGCATCAATTATTATAACGAGGGCATGTGCGCTTGAGTGGACCCTTCGTTTCCTAAGGGCCAGGTAGAAAAAAAAAATTTCGAGTAGATACTTAGGATCCCTTTGAAGTAGTTAGTTTCCCCACAGGCCTGAGTCCGAGGACCATGCAGTGCCTTGGTTCTGTCTAACACTTAGGCTCTTCGAAGTAGTTAGTTTCCCCATAGGCCTGAGTCCGAGGACCATGCAGTGCCTTGGTTCTGTCTAACACTTAGTATTTTTGAAGTAGTTAGTTTCCCCATAGGCCTGAGTCCGAGGACCATGCAGTGCCTTGGTTCTGTCTAACACTTAGTATTTTTGAAGTAGTTAGTTTCCCTATAGGCCTGAGTCCGAGGACCATGCAGTGCCTTGGTTCTGTCTAACACTTAGTATTTTTGAAGTAGTTAGTTTCCCCATAGGCCTGAGTCCGAGGACCATGCAGTGCCTTGGTTCTGTCTAACTCTTATGCTTTTTGAAGTAGTTAGTTTCCCCATAGGCCTGAGTCCGAGGACCATGCAGTGCCTTGGTTCTGTCTAACACTTATGCTTTTTGAAGTAGTTAGTTTCCCCATAGGCCTGAGTCCGAGGACCATGCAGTGCCTTGGTTCTGTCTAACACTTATGCTTTTTGAAGTAGTTAGTTTCCCCATAGGCCTGAGTCCGAGGACCATGCAGTGCCTTGGTTCTGTCTAACTCTTATGCTTTTTGAAGTAGTTAGTTTCCCCATAGGCCTGAGTCCGAGGACCATGCAGTGCCTTGGTTCTGTCTAACACTTATACTTTTTGAAGTAGTTAGTTTCCCCATAGGCCTGAGTCTGAGGACCATGCAGTGCCTTGGTTCTGTCTAACTCTTATGCTTTTTGAAGTAGTTAGTTTCCCCATAGGCCTGAGTCCGAGGACCATGCAGTGCCTTGGTTCTGTCTAACACTTATGCTTTTTGAAGTAGTTAGTTTTCCCATAGGCCTGAGTCCGAGGACCATGCAGTGCCTTGGTTCTGTCTAACTCTTATGCTTTTTGAAGTAGTTAGTTTCCCCATAGGCCTGAGTCCGAGGACCATGCAGTGCCTTGGTTCTGTCTAACACTTATGCTTTTTGAAGTAGTTAGTTTCCCCATAGGCCTGAGTCCGAGGACCATGCAGTGCCTTGGTTCTGTCTAACACTTATGCTTTTTGAAGTAGTTAGTTTCCCCATAGGCCTGAGTCCGAGGACCATGCAGAGCCTTGGTTCTGTCTAACACTTGGTCTTTGAAGTCGTTAGTTTCCCCATAGGCCTGAGTCTGAGGACCATGTAGAGCCTTGGTTCTGTCTAACACTTTGTATTTGAAGTAGTTAGTTTTCCCATAGGCCTGAGTCTGAGGACCATGCAGTGCCTTGGTTCTGTCTAACTCTTAGGCTGGCCGTCTGGACATGTTATCCCAAGTTGAAACAGGTTAAGAGTTGGAATTCAAAAAGACTGCTTCATTAATAATAATACCTTTTCAGGTTATTTACATTCCAGGGGTGAGGTACAGGTTTTTCGTCTAGATCTTCCAAATAGTATGCACCTACTCCTGCTACTGAGGTAATTCGGTAGGGGCCTTCCCAGTTGGGTCCCAGCTTTCCCCAGGATGGGTTCTTGGCAGTCCCGACGACTTTTCTCAGCACCAGGTCCCCCGGTGCCAGCGGCTTGAGTTTCACATTGGTGTCGTACCCTTGCTTGAGCTTTTGCTGGTAATAGGCCAGCTGGATCATCGCTCGTTCCCTTCGTTCGTCCACCAAGTCCAGGCTCCTTCCTAGCAGTTCATCATTGCTGCCGGGAGTGAAAGAGCTCGTTCGTAGCGTCCGAAAATTCGTTTCCAGGGGGATCACCGCCTCGGCGCCGTAAGTCATGGCAAAAGGTGTTTCCCCTGTTGACCGCCGAGGGGTAGTCCGGTACGTCCATAGGACATGGGGCAGCTCCTCAACCCATCTTCCCTTGGCGTCGTCCAGCCTCTTCTTAAGCCCGTTGACGATAACCTTATTGACGGCTTCTGCCTGTCCGTTTCCCTGAGGATAGGCGGGCGTCGAATATCTGTTAGTGATCCCAAGTTCACAGCAGTACCTCCTGAAGGCCTTGCTGTTGAATTGGAGCCCATTATCCGAGATGAGGGTGTGAGGGACCCCAAATCGCGTAACTATGTTTCTCCAAAGGAATTTCTTGGCGTCCGCGTCCCTAATGTTGGCCAGGGGCTCGGCCTCGACCCATTTCGTGAAGTAGTCCGTGGCCACCAGCAGATACCTCTTATTCCCTGGCGCTTTCGGGAAGGGACCTACAATGTCCAAGCCCCATTAGGCGAACGGCCAGGGACTAGACAAGGGATTGAGGACCCCTCCTGGCTGGTGAATGTTTGGGGTGAACTTCTGGCACTGGTCGCACCTCTTGACATATTCCAGGGCCTCCTGTTGCATTCCCGGCCACCAATATCCTTACGTGATGGCTCGGTGTGACAGGAATCTCCCTCCTGTATGACTCCCACTGATTCCTTCGTACAGCTCTTCGAGCAGTAACTCTGCTGCCTCGGGGTGGACGCACAGCAGGTATGGCCCAGAGTAGGAGCGCCTGTATAGTTGGAGATCCTCGGATAGCCAGAACCGAGGAGCTTTTCTCCGTACTTTCTCAGCTTCTGCCTTGTCTTCGGGCAGGATATCGTCTTTGAGGAATTTCACTATGGGATCCATCCAGCTGGGACCCACTTCAATCTGATGGACGGCGATCGACCCTCTTGCCATTTCGTTCGCTCTTTCTAGGTGCTCCACAAGTATGATCCGGGGCAGACCCTCTGCCGAGGATGTTGCGAGCGTGGCTAATGAGTCGGCATGGCTGTTCCCACTCTGGGGAATATGAGACAGGCTAAAGAGGTCGAACTCCGAATGCAAGCGCTGGACCTGGCTCAGGTATTCTTGCATTCTCGGATCTCTGGCTTCCATTTCTCCGTTTACCTGTCCTACCACCAATCTCGAGTCTGAGAACGCCTCTATCGATCTTCCTCCCATCTTCCGTACCATGACCATCCCTTGCAGCAACGCCTCATACTCGGCCTCGTTGTTTGTGGCTGAGAATCCGAGCCTCAGGGACTTCTCGATGACATGATCCTCAGGGGATACTAATACTAGCCCCACTCCGGACCCCCTCTGGTTTGCCGCGCCATCAACATATACTTTCCAGTATGGTGACCCCGGGATGGAGACTGCTCCAACTGATTTCTCATCCGAGCTCTCCTCCCCGGGGGCTACTTCCACAGTGGGTTCGGCGAATTCGGCCGTCAAATCCGCCAGGACCTGTCCTTTTATGGAAGTCCGGGGCATATACTTGATATCAAAGGCCCCAAGGATTGTATTCCACTTTGCGATTCTCCCGGTGTAATCGGCAGTCCGAACTACAGACTTTAGGGGCAGTTTGGTTAGGACGACCACTGTGTGAGCTTGGAAGTAGTGGGGGAGCTTTCTCATGGCGTGGACCACAGCCAATATGGCTTTCTCCAAGGGCAGGTACTTGACCTCCGCTTCATGTAGCGACTTACTGACATAATAGACTGGCTTTTGAACGCCATTGTCATCCCGTATCAGTACTAGGCTCACTGCGTGGGGCGCCACAGCAAGGTATGCGTACAAGACCTCATCGGCATCAGGATTGGACATGATAGGTGGCCGGGATAGGTACTCCTTGAGTTGCTGGAAAGCTACAACACAGTCCTCGGACCACTCAAATCCTTTCCACTTGTTGATTAAGAGATAGAAGGGCCTGCACCTGTCAGCCGATCGGGAAATGAATCGGTTCAAAGCCGCGATCATCCCGGTAAGCTTTTGGACCTCTTTGGGGTTTTGTGGGGGCTTCAACTTATGAATAGCCTTGATTTGGTCAGGATCAACTTCGATTCCCCTATGGGTGATCATGTACCCAAGGAACTTGCCTGAGCCCACCCCAAACGAGCATTTTGAGGCATTGAGGCGCAGCTGGTGCTTCCTCAAGACGTCAAATGTGCGGCCGAGGTTCGCCAGATGTTCGGATACCGCTTTACTCTTCACCACCATATCGTCAACGTAGACTTCGATGCTCTTGCCCAGCATTGGCTCGAACATCCTCGTCATCATCCTTTGATAGGTGGATCCTGCGTTCTTCAGACCGAAAGGCATTACTTTGTAGTGGTAATTCCCGACGAGTGTCACAAAGGCGGTCTTCTCCTGGTCTTCCAGGGCCAGTGGTATCTGATGATAGTCTTGAAAGGCGTTTAGGAAGCTCATCCGAGGATGGCCCGCGGTCGCATCTACCAGCTGGTCGATCCGAGGCATGGGGAACGGGTCTTTTGGACATGCCCTATTTAGGTCGGTGAAGTCCACACAGACCCTCCGCTTTCCGCTCTTCTTCCTGACCACCACAGTGTTGGCTAGCCATTCGGGATAGAAAACCTCTTTGCTAGCCCCAGCGTACTTGAGTTTATTCACCTATTCCCTTATGGCGTCAGCGTGCTCCCTCGACGGGCGTCGGGGCGGCTGTTTCTTGGGTACTATGGATGGACTAACGTTGAGATGGTGACCGATGAAGGACGGGTCAATCCCTGGTGCGTCGCAGGGGTCCCATGCAAATACGTCGATATTGCTTCGAAGGAACTCGACCAACTCCTCTTGTTGGGTGGGAGGCAGCTGAGCCCCGATCCGAAAGAACTTCTCGGGATCGTCACCGATTACCACTTTCTCCAAGTCCTCACACTTGGCCCCTTCGGCAGCTACATTAGGGTGCGCTACCGTGGCCTTTGATTGCTATAAACCCTCTTCCGTAATGGCCGAGGGCTGTGTGTCAAGCCGACATGATATGGCAGCCACCATGCATTGCCTCGCTGTGGGCTGGCAACCACGGATTTCTAGAACCTGGTCCCCTGATGGGAATTTCACCTTCTGGTGCAAGGAGGAGGCTACGCCCCTTAAGGTGTGGAGCCAGGGTCTTCCTACGATGGCCGTGTAGGGGGAATATGTGTCCACCACTATGAAGTTCACCTCTACCACTTCTGGGCCGGTCTGTATGGGCAGCCTGATCATGCCCCTCGGGATGACGAGCTTCTCGTCGAAACTCATTAGGGGAGAGTCATATGGCGTCAAGTCCTCCGGTCTTAACCCCAGCCCCTTGTAGAGGTCCAGGTACATGACCTCTGCTGCGCTGCCGCCATCTACCATCACTCTCTTCACGTCGTAGCCCCCAATTCTAAGGGTGACCACCAGAGCATCGTCATGGGGCTGGGTGGTCCCGATCTTGTCCTCCTCTGAGAAGCTCAAAGGAGGGCAGGAACTCCTCCTAGCCCTTTTCGGCCCTGCCTGGGACTCCTCGGCTTGTGGTTGGGCCACAGATAACACTCGCGAAGGGCGCGTGCTCGTTCTCCCCGGTGCCGCTAGGATTACGTTGATTGTGCCAGCGGGTTGCCCCATGGCGATGTCCCTCCGGGGCTCTTGATACATTTGGCCCTGACGATTGTCGGGGTTGAGCAGCAGGTGCTTCAGCTTTCCTTCCCGGACTGGCTGGTCCAGGTAGTTCCGGAGGTTCCTGCAGTCCTCCATGGTATGCCCGTGGTCCTGGTGGTATTGGCAGTAACGGTTCCGATTGCGCCTCTCAGGTTCCCCAGCCATCTTGTTCGGCCACCTGAAGTACGGTTCGTCCTTTATTCTTTCCAGCACCCTATGTACGGGTTCTCAGAACACGGCACTAACAGGTTGGGCGTTATTCACTCCTGATTCTCCACCGAAATCCCTCCTTGGGCGTGCGCTGTTATACCGGTCCGACCTGAAATCCCTCCTCTCCTGAAGGATAACCTTATCCTTCCCTTTGCCTTGCAACATATCTTCCTCCACCCGCTTGTACTTGTCAATCCGATCCATTAGTTGCCGCACGCTGGTGGCGGGCTTTCCGGTCAAGGACTTCCTCAGGCCGTGCCCCATTGGTAGCCCATTCTGGAATGTACTGATGGCGACGGCGTCATACTTGCCGTCCAGCTCATTGTAGATCTCCTAGTACTTGTCCAAGTAGGCCTTGAGGGTCTCCCCGTCACGCATGGATAGGGACAGTAGTGCGCTCATGGGCCGAGGAGGCCTGCTGTTCGTGACAAAGCGGGAGCCAAAAGCCTGAGTCAACTGTCTGTACGAGTCTATGGAATTCGTCCTCAGACCGTTGAACCACCTCATCGCCACAGGTCCCAAGCTGGATGGGAAGACTTTGCACATAAGCGCCTCGTTCTTGGAGTGGACAGCCATCCTCTGGTTGAACTGGCTCACATGCTCCACGAGATCCGTTTTGTCGTTGTAAGCAATGAAGGTTGGCTGCTGGAACCGCCGAGGAAGCTCTGTTTCCTCTATACGACGCGTGAAGGGCGACCTGGAGAGCTGATCCAGCGTCTTGCTCATGGCGTCACCTCCTACGCCCCTGGGGGTTGGGTTGGAGCGCCTACGCCTCTGGTAGCGTTCGTCCTCATGGGAGAAAGTCTCACTGAGGGGCGTCTTTGACCTTTGCCTGTATTCGTCATCACTCTCATCGTCAGAGGGCAGGTCAGGGCTGGGCTCGGACCGTCTTCGCTGCGCACGGCGCAGTTTCCTCTTCAGACCATCTATCTCGCGCTGCATGGCCACCTTATCATCCTTCCCCTGGGAAGTGCGGCTATGGGCCTCTTCTGATTGCGTGGCCTGGCCATCGTCGCGCTTCTGGGCTTGGTTTTCGCTCGCTGTTGAAGTATGCACGCTTCCTTCTCGAAATCGCCCATTGTCGTTCTAACCACCCCCGGGGTCGCCATAGTCACCCTGATGCCGCGGCTTCGCCGGTTCAGGTCGATTAGGAGTTCTTTGGTGAGGGCCCGATCCTACCATGCTTGACTGTTGTCCTTACTAACGCACAAGTTCTTCCCACAGACGGCGCTAATTGTAGGGACCAGGTTTTGAGGGATTCGACCCAAGCCCAATTTCCCCGCAATGAATTTATAGAGAATGGATTCAAGAACTAGGCGTTAGTGAGAAGTGCAACGACCATACATGATTGCATGTGGATTGGATGGCCTGAACGTGAATTAAGATGTGTAATAATGCTCCTCGGACGTGCTCTCTAGGGTTTAGAGTTCTTATAATTTTTGTTTTAAGACTGGCTACAAAGTTCTCTCAGAGAATACAGATTACTATGGTATTCCTTAGGTCATCTCCCCCTTTTAGGAGGGGTTCCTTACATTATATATCCCTCTCCCAATCGATCCTAGCCCTACATTTGTAGAGGGATTATGCCATCACTTGAGTGCCTGTCCCATCAGCCACCTTCCCATTCTCTCTGTGGATGGCAGCAACCAAGGTGGCACTGTTGAGGCGTCCCCTCCTCATTAATGCGGTCAGGACGTTAGTTGAGAGCATTTAATGTGGAGGTGACAGTTCATCTGGGACTTGCTCCTCCACCATGCTTCCATGTCCGGTATTTGGTATTTGTTGTTTGCTCCTTGGATGCTCGGGGAGGTTCCCTTTGATGGCGTGCTACTTGTCCGTTTTCGGATCTCGAAATTCCGAGGACGTTATCATCCTTGGCACTGTTTCGTGGGTAGCTGGGCATTACACTTCAGTCCTCGGACCTTGGGCGCATCCTCGGCATAGGCCTTGGGCCTGGTTCGAAGTGAGCCGGGGTTGCCTGACTATTTTTTGGCCCCACAGCATATGTTAACAAAATTTCTTAAATAGGACAAAGACTGGCTATGGCATTATCTCCATCGACTTGGGCATTTATCCTCAGGTATTTATTAACAAACTATTTAAGGAAAATTTTGATATCATTTTTATGAGATATGTAAAAAAATGTCGAAAAATTCAGTTATTTTTTACATTTTTTATAAAAAGTTTTTAAAACTATTTCTTAAATAGGGTACTTAAAGGCATCTGTTAACAAAATCCAATTATAAAAATAGGTCGCTTATGTTTTGTTGATCAATTAATAATTTAATCAAGGCATGTAGTCTAAACAAATCAATATTGTACTGTAATTGAATACTGATTAATTATATATCACTCTACAGGGAAAAGTTATGTCACCCACCATTAATATTATAGTTCATTTGTGCAAGATGGAAAAATGGTTGAAATTCCATGGTTTTAGGTTTGTTCTATTAATCAATTGAGTTTATGTCAGCGTCAAATTGAACAAAATATCTTATAGTTCTCATATCATCATTTAGTGATCAATACGTATAAAATTGTTTTAGCCTCAAAAGTCATCAATCAAATCACGTGAAACTTCTTTCTCAAAAAAAAAAAAAAAAAAAAAAAAAAATCACGTGAAACTTCACAACAATGTCAAATTGTCAAAGTAGATATTAAGACAATTTCTCCACAATATTATTAACATAATTGAAATATTACTATTGTTTTGATAAATAATCGAAATGTTAATTAAAGGAAAATTATTAGTTTATGAAATGTAAAGTGTAGATTGTAGATAAAAGGATTGTACACTTTCTTCAAAAGTGACAAATATTTGCCATTTTGAAGAATCCTTTTGCCTATAATGTACACTTTACATTCCATTATTAATTTAAACTAATAATTATCCGTTAATTGAAGGATAAGTACACTAAATAGTGGCAGGTGCCATATCTTTATTTAGGAATTTTTAGTTCTCTAACTTCTTCTTGTGGTGGAAAACATAAAACGCAAGGAATGTAGTGTAACTATGCAAGGCCATCAGCCATCCACAACCAAAACATTTTTATTTTAAATTTTTGACAGTTGTATAGAGTAACGTATTATTTAAAATTTTAAATGAACTTACATTAGATATATATTTTATTTTATAATATATAATCTGAATTATAAAAAGAATTAATTCTAATGAAGATATCAATTCCTTACTTTAAGAATATGCTTACAACATTAAAAGAGTAGAGAGAAAGATAATCAAATTTATCCCAATAAATATAAGACGGAATAATTTGTGGATTGCTCAGATGATCATGAATCATGATCTTTAATCACTAATGAAACATTTAATGGAAGGTCATGATCAAACATTTAGATGGCAAAGAGATGAGATAGGGTTAGATCATGGGTGCCCTGGCCCCCATCCCATCTCTTCTTCGGGGAGGGAAAAACTTGTGCAAGATCTGACTTGAAGAAATTTTACTAATCCTAATTAGACGACTCAAATTTTAATGAGATAGGGAAATGATGACTATGGGAGAGTAAAAAAAGGAGAGACAAGTGTTTTGAAAATGGTTATAAAATACCTTTAAAAAAAAATGGTTATAAAATATGTATATATAAAAAATATATTATAACTGTGATTAAATTTTATATATATAAGGGATAGGAAATTTGCACTAAGCGAAGCAAGGCAAAACGGGTTAGGCAGGATGGATCACTTTTGCCATCCCTTTATTTAATGTTAATTTTCGTTGCAAATTGGATCATGCAACATAGTACAAAGCAAAAACGCTAATCCTTTGGCTAGCATCACTATGTAATACAGAGTAAAATTTGTCATTTTGTTCTCTTTTAGATTGAGAAAAATTGTCTCGCTGTTAATCTTTTCTTGTTTATGTGGTTATTTGTTTTTTAAAAAATATTTCTTTGAGTACAACTTTATATAAAATAAAAATAACAAAAAAAGAATAAATAATCCTAATTATTCTTTTTGAAAACCAATAACTATATTATGGATTTCGGGATTGAAGTTTTGTTATTACGATAAATTGCAACAAAAACATGAGGTTGTGTTATGTTGTGTCCTTGACCACACATTTTATATGAAATTTCTAGAAAAAGTTTATCTCAAAAAAAAAAAATATAAGACCATATTTCAAAACACGTGGAACTTATGTATTTAAGATTCAATTATATAAAGACAGTCATCTCATAAGATACAATTTTTTTTTACGGTGTTCATTGTCCCTGTTAGGTTCTAAGGTCTTAGGATTTTATGTATTTAGAACTCTAATTTGTAATGTTGGCAAACTATGATCAAAACATTGTATTTAGTCTTATTTAGACTTGCTCAAAGTTGGTTTAATATTGTAAAGTTGGAATCGAGTGGCTGCAGAAGTACTTGGGACTTTCGGTCTGGCTCTATCGATCGAAGAATAGACTCGATCTATCGAAAATCGCACAGGTTGATTTTTCTGCAGAATTTCCAACTCAGCCCTACTTCATTAAACGTTTAGGATTTTATGTTTTTACCCTAGGTATATAAACTAAACCCTAACCACGTTTTTGAAGGTTGTCCATATTGCTTTGTTGCTCATACATTGCTGTTTTGTGTGAATCTCTTGTGAGATCTTTGAGAAATTTTCCTTTACACAAAACTTAGGGTTTTCAAGGTAGAGATGATTTCAACATCTTGAAGATCATTACCGTTGCAACCATTGGAACTTAAAAGAAAAGCAAGCGGGGAGCTTGTAGCTGATTGAGGAATTCAAGAAAGAAGTAGTCCGTGGATTCGGAGCCTACGCGTGGTCGTGTTAGGAAGTTCTACTGGTGGGTAGCATTAGGAAGTCAAGCGGGGAGCTTGTAGTCCTTTTGTATGAACTTCGATTCTTTCATAGTGGATTCAGGTTAGCCTTGAGGATCGGTGGGTCAAATCCTCCCCAGGTTTTTACCGTGTGGTTTCCTGGGTGATCATATCTTGTGTTCATTTATTTTCCGCTACTTTATTATTTTGATATGATTGTTTGATTGCTTTAACCTAGAATTGCATAATTTGACTAAGTAACAACTTGGCTAATTAATCTAGGCTACGCAATCTGGTTATTTAAGGGGTCTAAATTCCCATCAAGTGGTATCAGAGCGGGTAGCTCTTTGTTTGTTTTAGATCTTTTGATCTAAGAGCTGATCCTTGACTCCTGTTGTCATGGATAATTTGAAGTGTCTTTCTGCTCATGCTTCTGCTGATTTTATTGATGCCTGTGATGTTTTGAATAAAAAGGACACTATTGTTTCTGCTAATTTTTTGATGCTTTTGAAACTCTTCGTAAGGAATTATCTAAATCTTTGAAAATTGCTAAGAAATTCAAAAAAGAGTTAAAATTGACTAATCTTGAAAAAGAGGAATTGCTTATTAGATTAGATGAGTCGAATAAAAAGACTGATTTTTTGAGAAATCAAATTTCCTCTCAAGATGAGAAGATGAAAAGTTTGGAACAAAAGTTAGTTGAGACTGAAGCTAAATTGGAAAATTTGTCTAATACCAAACTTGCTGATGATAACAGAAGTGTTTCTGTTTCTCTTAAGCCTAAAACTGAGAAAGTTTATATCCTTCCTTTCAAGAGGAATAATAAAGAAAAAGCTTATTTTGCTAGGTTAGACAAAGGTAAAAGTTCTGATGTAGACGCTGAAGTTTCTACACTTAAGTCTAAACATACTGTTAGAGAGCATAATAAATCTGGTTGTCACCTTTGTGGTGTTGTTGGTCATATTAGACCAAATTGTTCTTTGTTGAGGCAAAAACCAAAATCTGAGACTAGATTTGCTGTTAGGAATACTGATGTTCCTAAATTTGTTCATGTTTGTCACTTTTGTGGTGTCTCTGGTCACATTCGTCCTAATTGTCATAAATTGAAATTTAAGCATTATGTATGTCAATCTAGGATATGTGATGATATTTCTCCTACCATAAGTCCATATAAATTGTTTCATATTCTTTTGAAAAATTTGAGCTTGTTGGCTTGTGAAAGGAATTTGCAGTATTTCAGTCTTTCTCAGAAGATTTGTGTAATTCCTCAAATACACTCTGCTTCATATGGATTTTCACCTACAAAGCCAAGGGATCGTGCTAAATGGGTGAGAAAAGATTCTCCAAGGTGAGTGTTGCTAACTTGTCTTTGATTTAATTCTTTCAATTAATTGTGGACATGTTTTGTTTTAGTTTTTGATTGTTTTATTTTCTTTGATTGTTTTGTTTTAAAGAAAAATCCAAAAACATTGAAAAATTTCAAAAAGACAAAAATATTTTGTTTTGTGTCTTGTTTTATTTTTCTTGAGGATTACATGAGTTATGATCTCTCTCTCTTGATTTAGAATATGCTTGACATTGTGGAGAAACTTGAATAGTTTGTGCTAAGCTATTTTTGATTTTGTGTGAGTATGTACTAGTTTGTACATGTACTCAAGGGTTAATTAAGAAATTGATATTTCTTGTTTGTGTACCCTCTATAGCTTAGTTTGGCACTATCATGCATTGTTTTTGCATTGTTCATTTAGCATAATATGTGCTTTTTGTTTTTGGTCATAAAATTTGTTGTTAAAACCAAAAAGATTTTTGTGTTTTGTATTATAGATCTTGGATTTATAATCAAGGTTGGCCACCTTTTCTTTACATAACTAGTTTATGTACCTTGTTTAGCTTGGATGAGCTTACTTTATTGCACTTTACTAGTTTGAGCTTTGTAGTGCATGTTGTGTGGGAAAGATGTTTATGGTGTTTATTACTTTGTCTTGATCTTGAAGTCACATGTTATTTGACTGTCGGACTTGATCCTTTTGAGAAAGGCATAAATAACCATCTCACCACTGTTCACTAGCCAATCATGAACACCTTAGTGCATATCATAAGATTTTGTGCTCGAGAAAGTGTAGCACATGCACAAAAAGAACATAAGGTGTAGCCTCTGTTAAATGCTTAATGCTTAAAACTGGTGTGTACTATTAGGCTTGATGCCAATTCACATAATTTAAACTGGTGTGTACCATTAGGCTTATTGCCAAATTTCACCTAATAATGGGGCAAAATTTAAGAAACTTACATGATTGCAAGCTTATGTTCTAGGAGATGTGGGAGTTATATGATGTAACTCTTTAGGTGATAGTCTCTTTTGAATTCTATGTGATGGATTTTGTAGACTTTGTGATTGATTGCTATTCACATATCACCTCACATGTATCTCAAGCTTTTGCTAGTTGCACACACTACACTACACAAGTTACTCGTTGCTAAACTTGGTACATTATATTGTGTGTGATTTTGTTGTGGCCATCTAAGATTAAAAGTTCCTTGATTTTAATGCAAAATGTGTTTAATGTTTGCGCGTTAAGGACAAATTGATTGAAAATCTTAATTTTGGAAGATCTAGGTTGAATTCAAGTGTTTTTGAAAAATCATTCTATCTCATACTCATGCATTTTGTTTTCATAATTTAATACTTTGAGGAGTTAGTTTTCAAAATGGAATTTGTGTTTCAAAACTGTGATTTTTCTCAAAAATTTTGTGAGCCTCTGCCCATTTCGATCGATCCAGTCTGATTTTCGATCAATCGAAAAAGTGCTCTATTTTGTCTCAAAATGACTGTCTGTTTCGATCGATCGAACTTGTTTTTCGATCAATCGAAATTGCGATTAAAATTCTTGGTTTAAGTCTGCCTGACTTGATTGATGTTCGATCGATTCTCGATTGATCGAAACTGGAAAATTTTCAGTTTCTATGTTTTTGACCAAAATTTGTTTTGTGCATCATTTGTGTTTAGGATTCACATGCATTACATTGATTTTTTGTATCCATCTTGCAGTTTTGCAGTCATATCTCTCATTGTTTTCACACATAACATGCATACACTTTGCTCCATTGGGTACTCAACTTGATTTAAAAATTGATTGATTAATTTTTGAGTTTTGTACATTCTAGTATATGCTATTTCTTATGTGTGAACTATAGAAAATATTTTTCTTAAGAGATATGATGGATAATCAATGTGCAAATATTTTCTCTATTCATGCAACTGTTTATGGGTCACATAATGCCATGTTTGCATTTTATTGAAAGAGATGATATTTTTTCTTCATGTGTATCCTCACTTTAGTTTTTAACTTTGGATTATGTGTTTTTAACTTTGATCCTGTTGGTGATGCTGCTGATCCCCCCCTCCTTTATTTTTCCCCAAAACTGTTTTTCTCAAAACTTGTTTTGTTTTTCCTATTTTTATAGGGGGAGAAAAGTTTTTTTTTCACCTGTGTTGTTCATAGGGGGAGCTGTCTCTATTTTCTATAGAGTTGGATTGTTCTGTATCCCCTTGATTCTCTATTTTCTCTTATCCTTTATTACGTATGTTGACTGTTTACTCTTTGTATGAGTTGTCTTTGTCAATACGTGACAAAAAGGGGGAGAAATTATTGATTTATGGGAATCATGTTGATATGTGTGAAAAATACAAAGATATTCATGTTAGGGGGAGTAACATTGATTGATATACATGTTATTTTTATTGATTCTTGTTGCTTTGTGATTCACTGCGTATTGATTTATATTTATGAGTTAATCATTCTTATATGTCTTTATTTTGTGTTGTGTGAATTTTACAAGAATGTTATACCTGTTGTTTTACTCTTTACTGTCACACATGCGTTTATGCGTTTGTTGAGTATTTCAGGATTATACAGGTTGATTCAACTAAGCTGCTATCTACACTTGCAACTGATGAATAGTAGTTAGGCTGAATTTGAATTTTATGAGCATTATCTTTGTAAAGGGCTTTTTACTTGTAAAACTTTGAGCTTTTATTTAGGGTTTTGTCACGGATTGCCAAAGGGGGAGTTTGTTAGGTTCTAAGGTCTTAGGATTTTATGTATTTAGAACTCTAATTTGTAATGTTGGCAAACCATGATCAAAACATTGTATTTAGTCTTATTTAGACTTGCTCAAAGTTGGTTTAATATTGTAAAGTTGGAATCGAGTGGCTGCAGAAGTACTTGGGACTTTCGGTCTGGCTCGATCGATCGAAGAATAGACTCGATCGATCGAAAATCGCACAGGTTGATTTTTCTGCAGAATTTCCAACTCAGCCCTACTTCATTAAACGTTTAGGGTTTTATGTTTTTACCCTAGGTATATAAACTAAACCCTAGCCACGTTTTTGAAGGTTGTCCATATTGCTTTGTTGCTCATACATTGCTGTTTTATGTGAATCTCTTGTGAGATCTTTGAGGAGCTTTCCTTTACACAAAACTTAGGGTTTTCAAGGTAGAGATGATTTCAACATCTTGAAAATCATTACCGTTGCAACCATTGGAACTTAAAAGAAAAGCAAGCGGAGAGCTTGTAGCTGATTGAGGAATTCAAGAAAGAAGTAGTCCGTGGATTCGGAGCCTACGCGTGGTCGTGTCAGGAAGTTCTACTGGTGGGTAGCATTAGGAAGTCAAGCGGGGAGCTTGTAGTCCTTTTGTATGAATTTCGATTCTTTCATAGTGGATTCAGGTTAGCCTTGAGGATCGGTGGGTCAAATCCTCCCCAGGTTTTTACCGTGTGGTTTCCTGGGTGATCATATCTTGTGTTCATTTATTTTCCGCTGCTTTATTATTTTGATATGATTGTTTGATTACTTTAACCTAGAATTGCATAATTTGACTAAGTAACAACTTGGCTAATTAATCTAGGTTACGTAATCTGATTGTTTAAGGGGTCTAAATTCCCATCAGTCCCTAGCTCAACTTATGAAATTTGGTCCCCACTTGTTGAAGAGCCAAGCTTGATCTTGATACTTTTTTTGACGGTGTTCATTGTCCCTAGTTGAACTTATGATTATAAAGAGCCAAGCTTGACCTTTGCTAGGTGATCACCCATGTGTAATCTACGCTTCACAACTACTATATATAGAAGTATCAATACTCAATAGTATCTCATCCTCCACCGACATATCCACTCTAGCAAAGTTTTGCTTCGTCCAAAGTTTCAAAAATGGACGCACAAAAGCTCCTCTTCACTGTTCTCTGCTTTTTCCTCTTATTCCTTCTCTCAGGTTTCCAATACTATACATAAAGCTAGCTGCTTCTTTAATATTTTCCATAAAAACCAAACATTTCTAATACATGCATGTGTGTGATTAATTTAATTATTGCAGGGGAAAAAGTCGTACAAGCACGTTTAGCTCATCACCACCACCACCACCACCGTCTCTTTAATTTTCGTCCATCAAAGCTCTTTGTCTTTGGAGATTCATATGCTGACACTGGTAACAACAAGAAATCTGAAGCTAACTCTTGGAAATACCCTTATGGAATCACTTTTCCTGGAAAACCAGCTGGTCGTTACTCAGATGGCCGTGTCCTCACCGATTTCCTTGGTGTGTCCCTTTCTCTCTCTCTCTCTCTCTCTCTAATGATTTGCTTCCTTTTTTTTTTTTTTTTAATCTTTAGCTCACTTTTTGGGACAAAGGATTTGCTTTTCATTGTGTATTGTCATAAATGGTGGGTACCCTCTTCTCTGCTAGCTTGCCACAAAAACAATGCCACTTTTCTTTGTTAATATGGATTGTTTGGTAGTGTAACTAGAACAACAGTTTTCAATGTTTAAATAATATTACATGTATTTTTACATATTTTTTTACTCACACGTATTTTTAAAAAATACAAACAACATTACTAAAATAACATTATCAAAAACCCCCTAGATGTCATGTGTGATTCTCTCTTTCGCCAGTAAATTTTGCATTATTGGATCAAATTTTTAAATTTTTTTTCCTTTTCTCTTTCTATCTTGTCAGATCATTAGCATCCTATAATAACTATGATAAACTCCAATCTTCCTTCGCACCATCACTCCTCTCTTCACACTGCCCCTATCTATTTCTCTCTTTTGTTTTCTCATGGCTTAAATGCAAAACCTTCTTTACGAAAAAATATATCGTGGAATGGCAACGTTGAGATGTGGCTCGAGAGTCCTGAAGATGTGAAAGTCATACAAATACAAAAACTACCATGGAATACGTATGGATTTTTTTATTTTTTTAAAAAAAAATGCTCCACAAACCCTAAACGTAAAATCGTTGTAGCAACTTCTTATCTCTCAAAACCAGATGGTCAAGTTGGAGTCATTGTGTTGTGGTAAGCCAATAGTTTTACTATTTAGGAGTCTTTCTTTTTCAATTTGCATGAAAAGTTGTATTTCTGGTAGAAAGTTGTAATTCTTGTGTTTTGCTTAATTTCCACCATATTTGACGTTTACTGTGTGAGAGTGGAGATTAATTAATTTTTTGTGGTTCATGTTTGAATAAAAGAGAAGTAGGCAGGGTTAGTTTTGTTGTCTCTTTTCCTCTCCTCCAATTCTCATCTTTAATATAATTCTTTTATTTATTACTTGAGAAACCAAAAGGCATATATTACACCTTTATCCAAAGCTTTTCTATGCTCTTGACATCAAACTTTTAAGAATTGTTAGTTTTGATTTATAACTATTAGATTTTTCCAATGAGAATCTTCACTTGGAAATATTGAATTGCATATTTTAAGTTTGAAGTTACAAAATTAGGTAAGGTTGACAAATAAATTTAAAAGAAAAGATAAAAATCAAATTATAAAAAGATGCGCAGTGGGTATTGGAATTTTTTATTTTCAAGGCTTACATTAATTAGATTGGCTTTTCTTGGGGACGGTGTTTTGAAATTCTTTTATGTATTATTATAGAAGAATATTGACTTTTTAATGAGAAAGTATACTGTTTTGATCTATGATAAACAAGTTTCCATAACTTAAGGGTAGTTTTTGGTTTTCTTTTTATGTTATAATATGTTCATGAACTTTGAGGTTTGTAAGATTTTTTTTGAAGTTTGTGAAAAATTTTGAATTATACTTTTTATTTTCCTCCTATTATCATTAGAAGAAAAAGTCCACTAAGAGGGATGAATTGCACCTCTTGAGATTTGAATTTGATTTAAATTATGAAATATATAATTTATTAGTAACTCCTCTTTTATTGTTAAATATGATCATGAATCAAGTTATGATTAATTGATTGATGATCAATGTGATTGACCTAGAATTTAAAATTATTTTTTTCTCAATTAAAAAATATAAGTGGTGCTTTCTCTCTCAAAAAAAAAATGGCTAATTCAATTTAATTTCTAGACAGTTTTCTACTGATATAGATTGTACTTAAAATTGTAAAGTATTTAGTAATGTATAGATCCTATGAAGTTAAATATGCAACTATTATGTGCCTCCCTTAAAGGTAATATATGGACTTAAATAAAGTTTTACATCCTTCTTAAGAAAAAAAAAAAAAAAACTAAAGTTTTACATGAATAATGTTTTTTTTTTTTTTTTAATGCATTGTCGCAACATGGTTGAGATTTCTATGCAAACTACAAATTGAGTGAATTCTAAAAGAAATATTTACTGTACAGTGATTTCGAGGTCTCTTCAAAATCATAGGTTGCTATACAATGATTTCGCCACCACCGACCTACATGCAAGTATTTTTTTATAGTCTATATGCACTTAATTCGTCTTTCAAATAATATTTATTGTTTGTTGTTTGCGGCATATATTGTTTGGGTTAAATAGTTGAACAATGTTAAAAAAACAAGACTTGCAAGATTAAAAAGAAGATTGAGTATGAATGAACAATGATTTCTATATTAGGAGTGACATTGCTTAGAGTTACAAACAATTTCATGGGATAGGTAGAATTAGAAAGACAGATCTACAGAGTTCTGATTTGAAAGTAAGTCCATAATATATATATATATATTTGGCTTTTAAATAATACTATTTAAAAACTTTTAATGAACAGTGTTTTTGGAGTGATTATATTTATATAAGATTATAATTATTTGATCGTTCTTTAGTCATTCAACAACATTAGTTATATTTTTAGACTAATATATGTTCATTGAGTTGATGTTACACCAACTTATGTCCTTAATCTTATTGGGGCATTTTAACTGAAAAATATAATATATACACACATGTAGCATGATTTTTGCTTTCAATTATATTATTATTATTATTATTATAATAACAATAAGAATAATTCATTTAGCTATTGTGTGGCTGGTTATCCAAAAAGGTGATGTTAAAATAGTAGGAAATGGGCTTATGGCCCAACGGCCCAGTCCGAGGACGTTCGTCTATCCGAGGAGGGTTAAAGAAAGATATTGTGGGAATAGTACAAGAAGAAGGGATGGAAATCATATATAATGGCCCAAAACGCGTCCGAGGATAAAATCCATCTCGGATACCATGATCCGAGGTATATGTAACTATCTTACTACTCAGGATACTACGCAAAGTTGTATTAGAACTGAAAAGTGAATATAGAACAAAGAAGGAGCAGGGAGAGATAACAAATATCTTCTAAAGCTGCTACCTCCACATTAAATGCTTCATAGTTAACTCTCTGGCTGCATTAATGTGGAGGTGATACCTGAACAGTAATTAAGCAGCCTTATAGCCGCTGATTGAAGGTTCTGGGAGGTGTTGAATGGGACAAGAAAGAGTTCCTTGAAGTTAACTCACACGTGTATAGTGAAAAGGAGATTAGGGTTGTGATATATAAGGGGGGAAAGTGGCCTAAAAGAAGAAGGTCGAAAAACAAAGAAAGAAGAAAAAGAAAGAGAAAAAATATTTAAGCCCTAAGAGATAAAAGAGAAATCCCAGAAACTCTTAAAAGGAGAGGCCGAGGATAATATTTTACCGGCTGGTCGTCATTGAATCTTCTTGACTCAGTTATTATGATACTTTTTCCTACATATTAGAACTAGTTCTTGCACCTACGCTCTACAAATCTATTGTTTGGGCTTGTTGGGTTAGAATCTCATCCCTATTCTGGGTCCAATCCAAATTGAGTCCCTACAGCTATTATTAACTAGTAATTTTCTAATTATTACTACAATACGCTAACTTCTAATTACCAAAACCCACAATTGAAATACTAATCCATATGAGATACCACTTCCAAAAATTAATATCTTAGCTATTATATATTATACGCTGACTTTTTTTTCTTTTTTGCAAAAGAAGCGTTTCTCTCTCTCCCCCCAAAACAAGAAGGATTATAATAAAAATTAGCTAGACAATGGTAAGACTACACCACCTCTTTTCTGTAATAAATGTTAAATTCAAATAATTTTTCATGTATATACACACACATGTAGTGTGCAACACACATGACTTAAACTTTGAGTTTAAACTTAAACTTGGTATGGTGAAACTTACTTAAGTTTCAGTGTCTTCTTCCATACTTTCAATGACAAAAATTAAATTCTCATCTGAGTCTCTTTCTACTTCAAATTTTTAAATGTTTAGTAATTTAGATTGTTCTTAATTATTGAATTAAGATTTCTACTTAAACATGATTTCAATTATTGTTTTGGATAGTTTTTAACTATTAAATTCAAGGGTTTTCCATTTAAATATATGTGATTAATTGAGCCTTAAAGTTCAATGTATTATTGAAAATCATATATATATATATATATGTAGGGTCAGTTTTTGTAGCCCAAGCCCAAAAAGGATGGGTTAGAGGCCCAACGAACCCAGCACAATGAATTTGTAGAGAGTGGGTGAAAGAGCTGAGCTGGATCTGAATTAAACTATGGATGGCTAAGTTACGTGAGGCAGAAATAGCATAAAATAATGACTGAGACTATTTAGGTGAAAGTCCAAAGAGACATCTTATTGAATAAACAGTAATTACAACGTTCAGAGCTACCGTCAAGCCTCTTTTTCTCCCCCATTTCTCAGGGTCAACCTTCTTTATATAGCACCTTTCTCCCTCATCTCCATCGTCCACCTGTTCCCCATCTGGGTATACACTTGAGCGCGTGTCATATCATGCGCCCACTTTAATTCTTTGTGAGTGGCGGTAGCTGAGGTTTCACTGCTCAGGAGTCCTCTCCACATAAATGCGGCCAGAAAAGCTGTTGCAGTGCATTAAATACGGTGGTAGCAGCTTTTCCTTTAGATATTTCTTCATTCTTATCATCCTCAGGAGTGCCCAGAGCTTGTTTTTGTCACACATATTGCCAGGAAGGGCACTCGGGCTCCCTGTACATGTATTTAATCAGAACTACCCGTATCCGAGGAGTAAAATCTTTTCGGACGACGAATGTTCTCTCCGGATTATACTTTTCGGCCCCCTTTGGGCCTGATGTCCGCAGGAGAAGTGTCCCAGCCCGCTTTTGCTCTTCGGACGTAGGATGCCATAAAGAACAGGGTCCCAGGCTCAAGTGGTAGATCTGGGCTTTTGCCCCCCACAATAGCCCCTCAAAATCTCAATTTTTCCCTCGCATCCGAAGAGAAAAAGTGGGATTTTGACTCGCCACGGAGCAAAAGCTTGGGAACAGACAAAAATTTAAACTGGCACGTGTATAGATATGGATGTGCGCATTCCATCATTGCTGCAGTTGTCTTCCGTGTTCCCAAAGCGTCACATTAATTACTCTAGGCGACGTCCTGTCCTTTGCATCCAACGGCGGACTGTTGATCCAACGGACAGGGTTCTTTCTTGGGATTTGGGCGAAATAACTTCCGCCCCTTCGTTCGACCTCATATAAAATATCAGAGGTTAGCATTTCCTTTTTACCTTGCAATTCTCAGACTATCCAACAAGAACAAGCATCCAAACGCTCCGAGCTTTCTCAATCGCTGACCCCAATCCTTCTCAGAGCCTTCAAGAATCTTCCTACGAGTTCAAGGATTGATCCCTAGTTCCGTGTCTGTAAGTTTTCATTGCCCCAAGCCTTCTGTTTTCTCTTCGGCTGTCTTCTACATCGTGTTTTCATTTTTCCGTTTAAGAAAGATGGGCAAACTCGAGTACATGGTAGACAGCCCTGCCCAGTTGGAGAAGTTTAGGGCTACATACCGTATACCCCCAAACGTGGGGGTAAGGTATTGTCCTCCAGAGAAAATACTGACTGATCGGAAAATCGGGGAAGTTGTGATCCCCCTCATCGCTTTCCTGGAGGGAGGAATGACGATTCCTATGGGTCCCATCACTACTAGTTACCTCCGAAACCATAGGATCACCCCTTGGCAGTGCGCGCCTAACATGTTTAGGATCCTAGGAGCAATTGAAGACCTTAACCATCACCTAGGATTGGGACTTACTTGGCTCGACGTGGTGCACATGTACGAGTTCCACAGCCAACAAGGGGCGGGATATTACTTAAAATCCCGGTCCGACATTGTTCGGCTGATTTCCTGCCTCCCCAAGTCCAACAAAGGGCTGAAGGACGACTACTTGATCGTCTCGGGCGCGTGGTATAACGGCCCTCATTGTCCGACCAAGCATGGAGAGCCAGGTGGGACATTAGTTTTTAGGCACTCTGACCGTAGGCTTAGGATCCGTGCTCTTTAACAGTTTTTGATTCTCTGTGTTGCTGCTTTCGATTTTCTAATCAAACTTTGCTGTGATTTGTAACAGATAAAGAACACATTACTCCTCGGCTCAGCCTCACCAACGTCGCTGCGCTGAACTTTTTATTACGGTCGGAGATCTTTGTTAGCGAGGACGGACAACTCCGATCGGCTCCCCTCATCCTAGGGTACAAAGCGAAACCCAAAGACTTCCAACCGGTTGGCAACGCGATAACCCAGGGAGACCGCCGCCTCAACCGTATTGACGTGTCCTGGAAGGGTTTTTTGGCACCGCACGAACTTCCACCCGTGCCACATCCAAACCCTCGGAATATACCTCCTCTCGTTCAACCACTCCAACAAGTTCCCCTCGGACAAGAGGTTGAGGGTGAAAGAGTTGGCTCCTCTAGCTCTTCACTTGAGGAGCAAATAGACAAGTTCCATTTCGAGGGGGAAGCGCCAGGAGGAGAACAAGTGGTAGAGGTCTCGGACGCCGAGGAAGAGATCGACAGGCATTCAAGCATTCACCCCGTCCTGATCGTTGCCAGTCCTGAAGACTCGTCGGACGAAGACATGGACTTAAGGAGTTTAATGAAGAAGAGGGGCCAAAAGACTGAGCACAAAGATGCTGGGACGTCTAAAGTAGTGGTGGCCCTGCCCCCAGCGCTTACTCAGGTCCCTGACCCAGGTTTGAAGCCCGTACCAAACCTGCAGAAGAAGAGGCCCCACGAGCCTGAAGAGAGGGAGGTGGTTGTGCCACATAAGACTAATAAACAACCAAAGGTGGTACGAGACCACCGAAGCAAGAGGGCCTCCTCCACCGAGAGCCGAGAGGACGTGGTTGTGGCTGACGTCCGCCGAGGAGGGGGAACTCGCATTTGGTCCCCAAGGTTAGAGCTGGATGGCGCTCCCTTTCCTTGGGACACCTCCCTCCGTAACTATGATGGGGGAAGGGCAGGGTATGTTGCTGAGGCCCTGCAGCAACCACTCCTCCTCCCTCATGACATGGACTCCTACAAGCACTTCAACCAGAAGGAGCTCTTCTTGTCCCTTAAGAGGGACGTGGCCATGGTAAATAAACTCTCTTAATCCAGGTTTTATCCTTAATTGGCTTCACTTCTCTTCCTTACTTAGTGTTGAAAATGTTGTCATGCAGATTACCCAGCAAATTTATGTAGCCGAGGAATGGAATAAGAAGTCCTACCTCGAGGCTCAAGCAGCAGCTCAGTCTCAATCCGAGACAGAGAGATCTCTGGGTCAGTTGAAGGAGGACTATGTTCACGTGTCAGAGCAGCTGAAAGACATGACCAATCAAAGGAACAGCCTCCGGGCCGGCCTAAAGAACGCCGAGACCCAGGCCGAGGAGCAGCGCAAACAGCTGCACATGACAGAGATCAACTTGGCGACTGAGAGGGAGCTAGTGAAGGGTCTCAGAGCTGAGCTTCAAAAGGCCAAAGAGAATGCCCTAGCAGCCGAACAGAAGGCTCAACTGGCCAAGGAGTCAATTGAAGCTGAGAGGAAGGCGGCGTATCAGTTGAGGGTGGATGAGATAGGGCAGCAGCTTACCGAGCAATTTGCCTCGGTTAGTCGTGATTACTGCGGCATAACCTGGCAAAAGGCACTGGATGCTGCTGGGGTTCCCTCGGATTCCCCCCTGAGGTCGCCTGGGAGCATATATTATGATCCTGAAATCCGAGAGCTCCCAGGTCCTGACCCTCCTGCTGCTCCCCAGCTTCCAGCGATTTCAGAGCAAGGCTTGGTCAGTCAAGCTCCCCCTTCCACCCTTGATGCCCCAAAAGAGACTGGTCAGCCAGGTGAAAAGGGTAAACCGGCTGAACCAGGAAAAAACAAAGGCAAAGGGTTAGAGGGAGGAAGACTTCTGCTGAGCCCGAGGGTTAAGCCCCAGAAGCTGCTGCTCGGATGGGCCAGGCTGCTGACAGTATGATCCCTCCAGCAAAAGAATAGACTGATAGGAGATTGTAATTTATTCTTTTTTTTTTTTTTTAAATGAGATTGTAATTTATTCTTTTTTTAATTAATGAAGTAATTTTTCTTTTACTTTTGTTATAAGGTCTTGTACTTTAATACTATGGGAATATAGGTAATTGTGATTCTAATATTATGTTAACAATGTGCATGGCTATGGTTGTTACTAAAAATAAACAGAATGTACAGGAACTATCAATAAGAGGCAACATGAACCAGGGATAATTTAAATATAATTAGGAGTTTCAATCATGGCTTATCAGAGGACGATATTTCAGCAATAGCAGTTGCATTAGATTTAGACTTAAACACTCGGATGACTGTAATGAAGTGCAAACTAACCTAAATCATCTGGTCCGAGGACTACAGGCATGATTGGGTTTAAGTTTAGACGGTTAAAAGAACTGTAATGGAGTGTTAACTAACCCCAATCATCTGGTCCGAGGACTACAGGCATGATTGGATTTAAGTTTAAACACTTAAAAGAACTGTAATGGTGTGTTAACTAACCCAAATCATCTGGTCCGAGGACTACAGGCATGATTGGATTTAAGTTTAAACACTTAAAAGAACTGTAATGGAGTGTTAACTAACCCAAATCATCTGGTCCGAGGACTACAGGCATGATTGGATTTAAGTTTAAACACTTAAAAGAACTATAATGGTGTGTTAACTAACCCAAATCATCTGGTCCGAGGACTACAGGCATGATTGGATTTAAGTTTAAACACTTAAAAGAACTGTAATGGAGTGTTAACTAACCCAAATCATCTGGTCCGAGGACTACAGGCATGATTGGATTTAAGTTTAAACACTTAAAAGAACTGTAATGGAGTGTTAACTAACCCAAATCATCTGGTCCGAGGACTACAGGCATGATTGGATTTAAGTTTAAACACTTAAAAGAACTGTACATATGACATGTTGTTATGTTGATTATAAGGAAAATTCGATTAATAATAATACCTTTTGAGGTTATTTACATTCCAAGGGCGCGGTATCACATGACTATCCAAGTCTTCAAGGAAATACGCCCCAATGCCAGCCCCTGAAGTGATACGATATGGCCCTTCCCAATTAGGCCCTAATTTTCCCCAAGCTGGGCTTTTCGTAGTGCCGACCACTTTCCTTAACATGAGATCACCAGGTTCCAAAGGTCTGAACTTTACGTTGATGTCGTAACCCTGTCTGAGCTTTTGCTGGTAATGCGCCAATCGGACCATTGCGTTTTCCCTCCTTTCATCGATTAGGTCCAAACTCCTCTCTAGCTGCTCATTGTTACTCGTTAGGTTGAATGAGCTAGTTTTCAACGTTGGGAATCCAGTTTTCAGGGGTATGACAGCTTCAGCCCCATAGGTCATCGAGAAAGGAGTCTCTTCAGTAGACCTGCGTGGAGTAGCTCTGTAAGCCCAAAGCACATATGGCAATTCTTCCACCCATTTGCCCTTCGCGTCGTCAAGTCTCTTTTTCAGGCCACTCACAATGACCTTGTTGACAGCTTCTGCTTGGCCATTGCCCTGGGGATATACTGGGGTGGAATATCTGTTCATGATTCCCAGTTCGCTACAGTAACCCCTAAATGCTTTCCTATCAAACTGGAGACCATTGTCCGAGATAAGACTATGTGGAACTCCAAATCGAGTAACAATACTCTTCCACACAAACTTCTGCACATCTACGTCTCGGATGTTGGCCAGAGGTTCTGCTTCAACCCACTTGGTGAAGTAGTCAGTGCCGACCAGCAGATATCTCTTGTTTCCTGCAGCCTTAAGGAACGGCCCCACAATGTCCAAGCCCCACTGGGCAAAAGGCCACGGGCTGGTTAGCGGGTTAAGAGTTCCTCCGGGCTGATGAATGTGTGGGGCAAATCGCTGGCACTGATCACATTTTTTAACATAATTGAGGGCATCTTTTTGCATGTTGGGCCACCAATAACCCTGAGTAAGAGCTCGGTAAGCCAAAGACCTACCCCCAGTGTGGCTTCCACAGATTCCTTCATGCAATTCTTCTAATAATAGCTCAGCCGCTTCGGGAGACATGCACAACAAATATGGTCCTGAATAGGATCGTTTATATAGCTTCTGATCTTCGGATAACCAGAACCTGGTCGCTTTCCTCCAAATTTTGTCGGCCTCCCCCTTTTCTTCAGGCAAGACATCTTCCTTTAGAAATTTAACTAAAGGGTCCATCCAACTGAGTCTAGCCCTGACTTGATGTACTTGGATTACTTCTCCTCTTGCGTCAGTAGGCTCATGCAAGTCTTCGACGAGGATAACCCTCGGCAAACCTCGCGCCGAAGAGGTGGCTAGAGTGGCCAAGGAGTCAGCGTGTGCGTTACCACTTCTGTGAACATGCACCAGGCTGAAAGATTCGAACCCTGTTTGCAGATGTTTAACTCGGCTCAGGTACCCCTGCATTCTTTCATCTTTCGCCTCAAACTCCCCCTGTACTTGACCCACAATCAACCTTGAATCCGAGAATAGCTTTACTGCCTTTCCTCCCATCTTCTGGACCATACTCATCCCCATCAGTAGAGCTTCGTATTCCGCCTCATTATTTGTTGCCGAAAAGCCCAGCCTTAGTGCTTTTTCAATAATGATTCCCTCGGGGGACATCAACACTAGCCCCACTCCAGAGCCTTTTTGGTTCGCAGCACCATCCACATATGCCTCCCAATGGGAAGGGCCTTGTTGAGAAATCATGCCAACTGATTTTTCATCCATGTCTGACGTCGGCTTTACCTCTTCTAGTTGGGGCTCCGCGAACTCAGCTACCAAATCAGCGATCACCTGACCTTTGATCGAGGTGCGTGGCATATACTTGATATCAAAAGCCCCTAGGATCGTCCCCCATTTAGCAATTCTTCCGGTATAATCCGCGCTGCGGAGTATTGCCCTGAGCGGAAGCTGGGTGAGAACAATGACCGTATGGGCTTGGAAATAATGCGGGAGCTTTCGCGTACCAAGCACCACTGCTAGAATAGCCTTTTCTAATGGTAAATAACGGATCTCGGCTTCATGCAGCGATTTGCTTACACAGTAAACTGGTTTTTGTACACCGCCATCTGCTCGGATCAGCACCAAGCTTACGGCATGGGAAGCTACAGCGATGTACGCAAACAAGACTTCGTCTGGCTCAGGGCTGGACATAATTGGCGGTCGAGCTAGATAATCCTTTAATTGCTGGAAAGCCATAGCACGCTCTTCTGTCCACTCGAACCCTTTCCATTTATTAATCAAGGAAAAGAAAGGCCGACACCTATCTGCTGATCGCGAGATAAATCGATTTAGAGCTGCGGTCATCCCAGTTAGTTTCTGAACTTCCTTGGGATTCCGAGGAGCCTGTAGCTCATTGATGGCCTTTATCTGATCGGGGTTGATCTCAATTCCTCTGTGAGTCACCATATATCCTAGGAACTTGCTTGATCCCACACCAAATGAGCACTTAGAAGCATTCAAGCGCAGCTTGTATTTCCTAAGAACTGCAAAAGTACTTTCTAGATCCTTTACATGCTCGGCCACCACTTTGCTCTTCACAACCATGTCGTCTATGTAAATCTCGATATTTTTTCCTAGCTGTGGTTCGAACATCCTCGTCATCATCCTTTGGTAAGTAGAACCTGCATTTTTTAAGCCGAATGGCATCACCTTATAATGGTAATTACCAATGGGAGTTACAAAAGCAGTCTTCTCCTGATCGTCCAGGGCTAAGGGTATCTGGTGATAGCCTTGAAACGCATCCAAGAAGCTCATCCGGGGGTGCTCGATAGTGGCATCTACAAGCTGATCGATTTTTGGCATGGGAAATGGATCTTTAGGGCACGCCCTATTTAAGTAAGTGAAATCCACACATACTCGCCATTTCCCGTTCTTCTTCTTCACCACCACAGTATTTGCCAACCACTCTGGGTAGAAAATCTCTTTAATAGCTCCAGCCTGCTTGAGCTTTGCTACTTCTTCTCTAACTGCTTCGGCATGTTCTTTAGATGGACGCCAAGGAGGCTGCTTCTTAGGGGTGACCATGGGATTTACTTTCAAATAGTGGCATATGAATTCCGGATCCACCCCAGGGGCTTCATAAGCGTTCCAGGCGAATACGTCGAGGTTTTCCTTAAGAAGCTGCACTAACCTCTCCTTTTCCTTAAGAAGCTGCACTAACCTCTCCTTTTCCTGCAAAGGTAACTGGGATCCGACCCGAAAGAATTTTTCAGGGTCATCTCCAACGATGACTTTTGTTAAATCTTCGCACCCTGCGCCCTTATCCGGCTCTTTAGTGGGCGATAACCGAAGCTTTTGTTGCTATAAGCCCTCTTCGGCTTTCGCTGATGACTCGGCTTCCGGCTCATGTTGAATGGCAGCCACCAAGCATTGTCTAGCGACGGATTGGTCCCCACGGATTTCACAAACCTGGCCTTCGGACGGATACTTGATTTTCTGATGTAGGGTGGAAGAAACTGCCCCCAAAGCATGAAGCCAAGGTTTGGCTACAATTGCCGTATAGGGTGAAAAGACGTCTACAACTATGAAATCCACTTCCACCACCTCTGAGCCAGTCTGCACAGGTAATCGTATTTGGCCCTTAGGGGTCACGGCCCTTCCTTCGAAACTGATCAATGGAGAACTGTACGGCGTTAAGTCACTGGGTTTGAGGTTCAGCCCCTTGTAGAGGTCAGGGTACATAATTTCTGCCGCACTGCCTTGGTCAACCAGCACCCGCTTCACATCGTACCCTCCGATTCTGAGGGTTATGACCAACGCATCATCATGAGGTTGGGCAGTCCCCACCTTGTCAGCATCCGAGAACCCTAAAACTGGGTGACCATTCGATTTGCATCTCTTCGGACCTTGGCCAAACTCCCCCGCAGGCAGCCGATCTACTGACATGACCTTAAATGGCCAGGATCCTGTTCTCCCTGAGGCTGCAAAGATAACGTTGATAGTTCCCGGAGGGGTTTTTAAAGGATCGTCCCTCCTGGACTCTGAATTCATCTGGCCCCCTCGACCACTAGAGTGATGCAGGAGATGCCTCAATTTGCCTTCACCGACCAACTAATTCAAATGATCCCACAAACTTCTGCAGTCCTCGGTCGTGTGTCCGTGATCCTGGTGGTACTGGCAATAGAGATTGCGATTACGCCTATCAGGATTCCCTACCATTTTATTCGGCCACTTGAAGAATGGCTCGTTCTTGACCTTTTCCAAAACTTGGTGGACTGGATCTCTAAATACGGTGTTGACTGCCTGAGGATTGGTTGATCCTAACTGCACAGGAAAATCCCTCCTTGGTTTGTTATTGTGGTATCGATCTGACCTGAAGTCCCTCCTCTCCTGGGGGATAACCTTGTCCTTGTCTTTTCCTTGTTGCTGGTCTTCTTCGACCCTCTTATATTAGCTGACGCATGCTAGTAACAGGTTTGCCATACAAAGATGTCCTTAAACCATGGTCGGTAGGAAGACCGAGCTTAAACGTTTCTAAGGCCATTGCATCAAAATTGCCCTCCATGTCGTTGAACATCTCCCAATATCTATCCGAATACACCTTCAGGGTTTCTCCTTCCTGCATGCTTAAAGACAGCAATGACGACAGAGGTCGGGCCACTCTTCGGCAGGTGACAAAACGCGAACCAAAGGCTTGGGTGAGCTCTTTGAAAGAGCTGACGAAATTTGGGATTAGTCCATCAAACCACCTCATCGCGACTGGTCCAAGACTAGAGGGGAAAACCTTGCACATCAGTGCCTCGTCCCTATAGTAGACAGCCATCTTCTGGTTAAAATGACTCACGTGTTCCACGGGATCCGTCTTACCATTGTAGATGGTGAACGTTGGTTGGTTAAAGCGCCGAGGAAGTTTCGCCTCCTCAATCCTGCGCGAGAAGGGTGACCTAGAAATCTGATTTAGAGCCCTGCTCATGGCATCATTTCCCACGTCTTCATGTGATGGACCTCTACGTTGCCCCTTACGATGGGTTTCTCATTCATAAGAATAGGACTCACTAGCTGGTGTCCTGGATTTATGTTGATAAGTAATGTCTGGATCATCATCAGGGTCCTCATCAGAATACGAGAAAGCCCGTTTCCTCTTTGCATGGCGCAGCTCCCTTTTTAGCTTTTCAACCTCTCGTTGCAAATCTCGGTTCTCTTCTGCATGGGATATGTGACTGCCAATGTGTGATTGGCTCTGGTCAAGGGGCACGGTGTGTACACTTCCTTCGCGGTCTTGTCTTCTCTCCAGGTTGAAAAAAGGGTCCACGTGCTGAGATGCCCTAGATTCTGCTTCTTGCTGACTTGGTTCGGCCATCACCTACTGTTGTTTTCTCCCCTGCACAAGCTCTCCCCTGCACAAGCTCTCCCCACAGACGGCGCCAATTGTAGGGTCAGTTTTTGTAGCCCAAGCCCAAAAAGGATGGGTTAGAGGCCCAACAAACCCAGCACAATGAATTTGTAGAGAGTGGGTGAAAGAGCTGGGCTGGATCTGAATTAAACTATGGATGGCTAAGTTACGTGAGGCAGAAATAGCATAAAATAATGACTGAGACTATTTAGGTGAAAGTCCGAAGAGACATCTTATTGAATAAACAGTAATTACAACGTTCAAAGCTACCGTCAAGCCTCTTTTTCTCCCCCATTTCTCAGGGATCGACCTTCTTTATATAGCACCTTTCTCCCTCATCTCCATCGTCCACCTGTTCCCCATCTGGGAATACACTTGAGCGCGTGTCATATCATGCGCCCACTTTAGTTCTTTGTGAGTGGCGGTAGCTGAGGTTTCACTGTTCAGGGGCCCTCTCCACATAAATGCGGCCAGAAAAGCTGTTGCAGTGCATTAAATACGGTGGTAGCAGCTTTTCCTTTAGATATTTCTTCATTCTTATCATCCTCAGGAGTGCCCAGAGCTTGTTTTTGTCACACATATTGCCAGGAAGGGCACTCGGGCTCCCTGTACATGTATTTAATCAGAACTACCCGTATCCGAGGAGTAAAATCTCTTCGGACGATGAATGTTCTCTTCGGATTATACTTTTCGGCCCCCTTTGGGCCTGATGTCCGCAGGAGAAGTGTCCCAGCCCGCTTTTGCTCTTCGGACGTAGGATGCCATAAAGAACAGGGCCCCAGGCCCAAGTGGTAGATCTGGGCTTTTGCCCCCCACAATATATATATGCATTTTATGATACATTAGTCTCACACAACATGCATTCATTATGTAACTTAAAAGTAAAATATTATTTATTTTTATTATTTATTTTAAGTAAATTAATAAAAAAATTATTTACATATGAATTTTGATTAAACCGTGCATCGCACGGGCATAATGCTAGTCATTGTTAATTCATAAAGACTACAAATAAACTCATTTTCACACTCTATTACACAACTTGCTTAAAATTAATGGTGAGTTTTGAAAAAAAAATGTTGGTATGTACGTATAAAAAGTAATGTGTCCTTAGATTTATTATTATTAATTTTAATGTTATTTTAACAAGTTTAGATATGCAAAATTTATTATCATCTTCTTCACAACTACTATGTTCATTTTATAATAATTGTTCTTTATCATTAAATTAAGACACTAATTAATTTTTTTGGTGTAGGCAGAGTTTTAACACTAGATTTCTTTCTCGACAATTAGAACCTTTACTAGTTGAGTTAACTAAAACTCACTACAACTACTGAGTTGATATGATATAATTAGTATTAATAAAAATAGTGTTGATAATAGACTCATAAGAATAATATTACTCTTATCATAATTTGTCAAATAAACCGTTATAAACAAAAATTTATGAAAATTTTTGTATACCTACTCAAATTTTAGTGTTTATTACCTTTTGTTTTGAGGCTTATAGTTATTCTACAACCACAATCTTTATCAATACCATTTTTCATAACTATTCTACGTGAAAAATTATAATTGACCATCTATCACTTTTATATTTATCTTTCTTTACTTCTCACATTCACGTTAAAATTGTGACAAATTGTTTTAACGTTGAAACTCCTTTTGTCCATCACCCTAAACACTGTCTTCCTCTTTTTGTTTTTTAAATACTTTCTTCTTTTTTTAGGTTGGACTGTCTCAATCACCCAAAAAATATATATCACTGTCGTCTGTCTTACTTTATCTCCTTCTCCTTTTTTTTTTTTTTTTTTTTTTTTTTTTTTTTGAAGGGTTATCTCCTTCTCTTAGTCATTAAAATTGAATAACCTCTGATGAATGATAACCACAAACAAAAATCTTCTGTTCTCAACAAATTTGTACTTTTACTTGTTTCCATATAAATTACTTGTCAAAAAGTAACTAATTAGACATTTAAAAGGGACGATTAATGTGAGTTAAAGAATAGTAGAGGTGGATTCATCATTTGCTTATATCATCATTAAATAAAATTTGAAAGTCTCCCTTTTCCTTTCCTTAAATTACTTTTTCTTTTCTAGATTACTTTTTAAAATTACTTTAATTAGTAGTTTCTTTTTTTGAGAAATTACTTTAATTAGTACTTCTACTCTATGAACTTTTTATCCACTCTTTGTCAGTTAAAATCTATTCTCTCCTCCCCATAACAAAAGATGTCGGTTGGGATTGATCATTACTCATTTGGTAACTTTTAATTATAATTAAAAAAAATTAAGCACATATTACTAATTGATAAATGTTGCAGTTGATAATATTGTTTTTTATATATATCTATATATATATATATATATATATAGTAGCAGTTGATAATTGTAGTATATATAAGTATATAACCACCCTTATTATGATAGTGACTTTTTTCTTGTGGTGCATAAGGTTCAACCGTTCAAGTAACATATTGCATGATTTGACTATTTCTTTTGGCAAGTGTTATTGCTAGAGTAGGACTTTTTAGGGGGTGGTGTTTCAAAAATACCTGATGCTTCGAGTACAACATTATTGAGTTTTCAATGAAAGCTTCACACGCTTTGAATTCTCTGATAGTGACATAAATTAAGTAGCATTTACATTTTTCTTTCAATGGGATGAAAATTGAACATATGATCTGACTACTTCAATCTTAGCTAGGCATCCCTGATCTTGTGCTTAATTGTAACCATGCAGCTAAGTTCATAGGTTTGAAGTCTCCAATTCCGTACAGATTGAGGGAAGATGGGGTCAATGACTTGAAATATGGCATGAACTTTGCTTTTGGAGGCACTGGTGTGTTCGATACGTTGGTTTCAGACCCAAACATGACCACCCAGATTGATTTCTTCCAAGAACTCATCAAAACTAATGCGTTTAACGCTTCGGATGTAGAGTCATCTGTGGCACTCGTCACCCTATCTGGTAATGATTACGGTGCTTATGAGGTCACGAATGGGACTGCTCAGGTAAGAACGGTACACACATATACATTATACATATATAATAATACGATAAATTACCGTATTTTTGACAAATTAGAACTAAAGGGAAGTATTGAAAAAATATATATAATTGATTAATGTATAATTGATTAGCACTAGGGTTGTAATACATTATACATCAGTTATTAAAAACTATTTAGTCTAAGGATTGAGAAAAAATAAAAAAAAAATTTAACTTTTAATCTTATCGCTTAGTTTCAAATGCAGCCTCTCTTAATAGGATTAGGATCTCTAGCTAGGATTACATTATATAATTTTCATGAATTTAAAATTTTATATAATGTCACCTTATTTAAAATTTAAATTTCATTTCATAACAACTAATTTTAATTGATACTGTAACCCTTTATTGGATCTATTAACCACCACATCTTTATTGCTAAAATATATATATATATATATATATATCATTACAAAGAACTATCATTTTCTGTCTATGCTCCACTGTCCACTGCCTTGTGTTGTGCACCCTGAATTCTGAATCATGTGAATAAGTGTCCCCACCGTCATGACTTATACGTACCCCTCCAACATATATAGTACACCAGGAACAGAAAAATGACTTATACGCCACACCATTCTACCCCTATCTCCCAACTCCCAAAGTATGGTGAATTTTCGATTACGTGGAAAGAAATTATTACAGTGACAGTGATGTGTCTGTTTTTCACACGAGATTTATTATTGGTCCTAGCTCTGTACAGAGATTTTTTTTACCGTGTCTAGCTATTTTATATTGAAAATTAGAACATGCCTAATGGTCGGTATGGATTAAGGAAAGACAAAAAAAATGGAGTAGGGTAAAGTAAATTTTGTTAAAAATTAATTTATTTTTAATTAATTCTATTTTACTATCCTCTACTCTTCCTTCTTCCACCTTCATCCGAATGGACCCTAACCCTTTTGGATGGTATGATGATCAATTCTTAATGTGTTTGGATAATAGGTTGGAAAGAGCAAAAGATAAGTAAAGTTTTGGATTATACGTATGATTTTTTTAGCTTTACACACACACACACACAAAAAGTGGAAAAGAGAAGAACATGAATGAAAATGTGCCAATAAATATGATTTTATGACTCACAGCTGGGCTTTCGTCCACTACAAGCAAAAATCAGGTGATAAATGATTGACAAAGGTTTTTACTTGTTGAAGTAATTCGAGTCGTAATGTATACTGTATACAGTACAGCCAAAATGTTACGTAAGAGCACCAGCATTTGCTGTTGCCGAAAAATTCTATATTCACACACCAAAATTTAGTTTTACTACTTTAATATAGCATTTGATAATACACTCTTATGTGTTTACCAAAAAAAGACAATACATTTTATGTTACATGTTTTATTTTCATGTTCTATTCATTTATTTATTATATTTTTCTCTCTCTTCTTCTCCGTCTACCACTCTAATAAGGAAAGTTTGGCTCTAGTGCACTGAAGGTTGAAGGTTGACACGATTCAAACATGTGATAAAAATTGAATACATGTCCGTTACTAGTGCTCTAATAAGAAAAGTTTGGCTCGAGTGCACTAAAAACTAGCACGATTCAAACACGATTCAAACATGTGATAAAAATCGAATACATGTCCACTTTGAGTAGGCTCCAATCCAATGCACTGGATCACTATAGATAAGCAGTGTCCATATAATAATATATGAAACCTGCAAGAAAAGACAGCAAAATTAAATTCTGTTAACTTACACGTTTCTTGTCTCCTTTGGGCTGGTTCTGTTAATTTCATAAGAATGGGCCCAGTGGTTAGGTTAGGTTGATCTCCGTGGTTCAGGAAATCCTGGTCTCTGTCTTGTATCTGAACTCATTGGTCACTGGAAAATATGTACATGTGAGTCATGTGTGACCCAATACTATTGGACTTATTTGGAGGGTCCATTGGCATCTTTTTATATACGACAAAGTTTATGGGCTCCTTTCATGGACCATAGTTCTTGAAATGTCTCACACCCCTCCACCCCTAAACATAAAAAAACAAAAAACAAAAATATTGAATTTTTTTTTTTTTTTTCAAACTTAAGATTCGATCACTATCTCATGCATAACGTAGGAATAGGATTCCCGTGCTTGCAGTTAATGAAAAGACCTCCATGATTACTGGTCCTTATACTATTGTTAATTTTAATTTCATATTTCTTATTTATTAACTTCATCTGATTTTAAAGCTTCCTTTTACATCTATAAGATAGCTCAACAACATTGTGTCAACTGCCAATTAAAACTATGTCTTAAGAAGACGTTTATATGACAAATTGTCTCTTAGATATTCCAATTTAGTTTATTCACATTTGAAGTAGGATAAAGCTTCAGTTTCTGATACCAAAAAAGTAAACTCATTATCGGATTTCACTTTAATGGGTATCGTTGAGTAGATCAAATATATGAAAAATCATTTAAAAAGAACTGCTCAAATATAAAATTTGATCAAACTTTATTAGATCTCTTATGTATACACCTAAGTAATATCTCATCATTTGTTTTTCCTTCATGGTTATTGTTTATTTTATCATGAAAATATATAAAAAGCATAGTTATTAAGACAATATTAATGCTAGTACTGAGCTTGCTATCTCAATCCATCCATTGTAGGGTTTTCCATCCTTCATTACCTCAGTGGTCAAGCAACTTAAAGTCAACTTGAAACGCATTCATGGCTTGGGTGTCAAGAAAATTGCTGTGACAGCTTTACAGCCTTTGGGATGTCTCCCTATTAGCACAATCAAATCCTCATTCCAACATTGCAATGGAACAGAAAACTCACTTGTTAGCTTCCATAACCTTTTGTTGCTGCAAGCTGTGGCAAAGCTGAACAACGAAACCAAAGTTTCTACTTTCGTCATTCTCAATCTTTATGACTCGTTCATGTCCGTATTAAAGAACAAAGGAGACCAGAAAGGTGATTATACATTTACTTCCATTTTCAAAATATATTTTTCATTGACGTATTTTCTTTCATTTCTGGAATATCAAGATCATCATTTCAATTGGGTTTGATCCATTTTGGTGTTCTAAGCTCAATCTCTAATTTGTATAGACTAAAATGCTGTCCAAACTACCCCTAAAGATTTTATTTTAATTCAAACTTTAAGGGTAAAAATGTAGCAATTCAAAAAATGAGGGACTAAATTGTGATTGGAGCAAACAATGAAGTAAATTGTTTGTCCACAAAATATCAAATCTGTTAATTAAGTCAAAATTTTAACTGTTTCATTTTAATTCAAACCTTAAAGTGTCATTTTGAAAGTTTGTGGATAAAATAAAAAGTTTCATTTTACCCCATTTTATATGAGGAAAGGAATGAACTTTATGCATGTACTTGGAATAGAACACGAAAATTTGTGGGCTTTCAAACTATCTTGGTTGGTTTGTTTGCTTGGGCCTTTGTCCTAAGTTATAAAAACCCTTGACCCATAAGCCATGAGTGGCCATTCAGAGCTTTATTCGATTACTTTGGTTTACTTTCAGGAATCAAACAAATTGAATTCTAGTCTTATACTAATAGAGCAATATCTTCATCTTCAATTTATGCAGGAAGTACAAAGTTTGAGAACCCACTGAAACCATGTTGTGGTGGTATAAGCAGTGAATATTACTGTGGAAGTGTAGATGTGAATGGGACCAAGAAATACACAGTATGTGATGACCCCGAATCAGCATTCTTTTGGGACTCAGCTCATCCTACACAAGAAGGATGGAGTGCTGTGTATTCAGCTTTGCAAACCACTCTTGAACAACTTTAATTTCTAGACTTAACAAGAACGACGAGGTTTAAAAATTATTGTGGGGTAATTTGTTTGTTTTGTAATTTCCTAGTTTCTATTATGTCTTTATTTGTCTGTGAAGCCATTTATTATTATTATTATTATTTTTTTGTTCAGTTGTAACTTGTAATATGGTTTGGAGTTAGGTCATATGTAAGAATGAAATAAATAAATTTGCATAATCAGCAATAACATGGGATTAGCCCCAGTTGTCCTAGGTGTAGTCAAGTTGAGTCCACAATTCACGTTTTGCGGGATTGCCCTTGGGCTGTTCAATATTGGCACTCACTTCTTGAGGCCCTTTATCAATCTGATTAGATGGTCCTTCCTATTCACTCATTCTAAGACTAAGAGGCTAATGCAGCAGCTGATGGACTAGGGGGAGCTTGCAACCAGACAAAATTTTTGTACTTGAGTCTTGCCCGAGCTTTTTGTATGAAAAGTATTTCAGGGATATTTGTCAAGTCGGCACTCTTAGAAAGTGCCCTATAACAAATTATGTAGTCTCCTCAAGTGTCTGTTTGATTAAATAAAATTTCTTCTTTTTAAATAAATAAATAAATTTGCATAACCCCAATATATATAGTCAAATTCCCAATAGTTTAAAGAGAAGATTCGAAAGTTTAACTCAGGTATTCCTTCAAAATTTATAAAAGAGCTCCCTATCTCTGTTGATACTTATCATGTGTTTGGAAGTTCGAAGGAAGAGGAGAGACTAAAGAGTATGACGAGAAACCAAAGAAATAGAAGAACTGGGAGGCAAATGGTTATCCATTTACTTATTCGGATATTTTTAAAATTAAGTAGGGGGAGAAAAATATCTTCCGTTCGTTAATTTTTTTAAAAATATAATAATAAAATGTGAGAGGATAGGTAATAATTATAATACATTATGCAAATCAATAATTACACTTTATACCACTCTTTTGTTTAATTTGAAGAAATAGGTATAAATTGATATTATAAAGGCAAAATTTGACAACTTTTTAAATATAATATAAGTGGAACATCTCTCCTGCCTTTCCCCTCAAACTCTCTTTCAAGAATTAAAAATGAGGGGTTTAAAGGGGTATCTTACCCCTCCAAATCCCTTCTCATTTCCTTTTAAAATATGAATCCAAACAATGTGGATTAAACACCCCATAATCTCTCTCTCTCTCTCTCTCTCTCTCCAAACTCACTGTTAATTTGTTCCATATAATTTTGTTTTTCCCTCTCAGGCAAACCTCATTGATACTCAAACACAATGGTAGTTCACTCTTCCTAACAATTCACACTATTCCCAAATTCTAATCCCTAATACTATTGAAAAGTAAAAGGTGCATTTGACATGTTCTACATGCTTATTATGATCGGAAATTGTAAACGATAATAGGATTGAATATTATATACCCAACCACCTTGAATGAAGACCCTATTGTGGACTTGACCTGAAAGAGAATTTTGTTAATGAGAAATTAATTATGCTAGAAGTACAATTCACATTGGTTACGGTACATTGATCTTCATGAACACAGGAATTTACCAAATCTAGCCCACCATCTAGGACAATGACTGACTATGGGCCTTCGCGTTGCAAAACTGAATTAGTCTTAGAACATTCTATAATTTAATACGCTTCACGTGGTTATTACACCTTCATAGCATATGCAGAAAAGTGTCAAATTCAAAAGTAGCTCGCTTTTGTTGATCAATTAATAATTTAATAGTTGACAAAAAATAAAACAATTAATAATTTAATCAAGGCATGGAATCTAAACAAAACAATTTTGTAATTGACTACTGTTTACTACTTTACTTATATCTCCCTCTACAGTCATAAGCTATGTCACCCACCAATAATATTGTAGCTTCATTTATGAAAGATGGGAAAATGATTGAACAAAATATCATATAATTCTCATATTATCATTCAATGAGTAAGATGTACAAAAATATTTTTAACCTCAAAATTCATCAATCTTCTAGGTCCTGAAACTTCACAACAATGTCAAATTCTCAATGTAGAATTGTAGATGTGGGGTACAAAAATTAAATAAGGTAATCATGCCACGTATAAAAATTAAATAAGGTAATCATGCCACGTATCATACCCAAAGCCGAGGAGCCCAGGACAGTTCCGAGGAGCCCATACGCTCGGACAGTAAAGCCGGAGAGGTGAGCCACTGCCACATCAAGTGCGCGTTAGCCTTGACGTGATTGGAGGGATGGTAGCTATCACCACATTTATTGCATCTCACCAAACCCTCTAGACGGATTTATGTGGAGAAGACCCCTGAACAGTGCTGTATTGGTTGCCACAACTCACAGAAGATTGGGAAGGGCATCTAATGGGACAAACACTCAAGTAGTGGCCTGCATAATTGTTAGAACATATGTAATTCACTCATTAAGAACATATGTCATTCTTTTATGTAATTGACTAATCTTTTGACAAAACGCACTTTACTTGTAATTGGGTAGTTCTAGGTGTTTTTAATACTTCAAGTATCAAGGTTTCAAGATCAAGTGTTGAAGTCATCAAGTCTGTCCAAGAAAAACAAGCTGATAGTGCAAATTCATTAAAGCTCAACAGCTGGCTCGACAGCTGCATCTATCGAGCTTAAAGAATGCTGTCTCAAGCCCGTAAGCTCGAGAGCTTCTCAACACCTCCTATCTATCGAGATTTAAGAAATTCAGAATTCTGATCTGATTTCTTGGGATCCATGAATATGTCCTTGGGCTTTCTCTTCTTCTAACTCTAGACATATAAAAAGATTGTTTTAAGAGCCGTTAAACAGTTCACAAGTTGCACAAGTATTGAGAAAACTCTGTTGAAGCAAATTGTGACCGGAGACGAAGTTCTTGCCCTAGTGCATCTCTTCTTGAAGAAGTTGCTGTGTATGTGCACCTTTGGGTTTTGTGACCAAGCATCTTCTTGATCTTCATCGTGTAGGATGAACTGAAAAACTTTGCAGCCAACCTCTCTTTCAGTTGGTGTTTGAAGTCGCGTACTGGGATCCGCGCATTGGTTAGTCACGTACTTGGGAGCCGTGCATCAAAGGAGGAACTGTCACTACAGAACAAGTCCAATTGGGTATTGAGATAAGGGTTCAATTGTAAGTTGGTAAGGTACTTAGGATTCCTTTACTTGGAACCGCTTGTTGTGATAATAGTGGAGTTTCGGGAGTGGTGACCTGAAAATCACCCGGTAGAGTTTTTGCCGTAAGGTTTTTCCCCATTCGTAAACAAATCACCGTATCTTTTAATTTCCGCTGCATACTTAGTTTATTAGTGATTTTTTTGTGCTTCCATGCGTTTGCATGTTAAATTGATTAATTAATAACTTAGCTAATTAATTAATTGGTTTAATCATAAGGGGGTCATTTATTTTGTGGCCTATCAATAATCAACAAATGGAAGGTCAGGATCAGCAAAAGAAGCATATATAACATGAGAGACCCTCCAGGGATGGGTGATCAGAAAAACCTGTAGAGAAAACACTGTAGTAACAAGGACTGAAATTGTATTTAAGTCTAAAAGAATTATATTCAAGAAACCCTCTCATCGGACTTCGCCGAGAAAGAATTTCTTTGCACAGAGCTTATCTTTCTTTGTCTACAGTAGATATTAAGATAATTTCTCCAGGAATTTTTTTATTATATATAAAGTTGAAATATAACTATTGTTTTGATAAACTGAAATGTTAATTATACAACGAATGATGACAGGTGCAATATATTTATTTAGTTATTTTATGGTCAAATTTCTTCCTTGTGTTGGCGAACTTTAAACGCCAGGAATGTACGTAGTGTAACTGTGCAAGACCATACACAATCTGCATCCAAAACGTCTTTATTTTCAGCTTTGGACATTGTATAGAGATTAGAGAGTAACATATTATTCAAAATTTTAAAAGATGTAATAATAGATATATTTTAAAATTTGTAATTGTTGAATAAATTCTATGGGTCATATAGACACATACCTTAGTAGAACAAATTACCTACTTGACGGATCTTGCTCTTTGCTTACTTTACAAACTCCTCTTGATCTCTAGTGTACCTTTTTGTCACTAAAGAGGCTACTAGAGTCTCTTCCTAAATTCCACACTCCAAATTCTAAGGCACTGTTTGATGGTGTCTCTAGAGGGAAGGTCTTTTGAGAGAGCATTCAAAAAACAATATGTATGTTTTTTCAGTTCTTGCAATATTCAATTTAATAAATTAGTTATTTGCAGTTCTCGCAATATTCACTTTAATAAATTAGTTATCCTATTGTTATAGGATTCTCGCAATATTCACTCTTAATAAATTAATGATATGTTGTTATAGGAGTTTTTAAATACCAATAGATATCAACCCACTATCATATGAGTGATCCCTAAAAATACTTAATCACTAAGTTTAAATTATTCAACTACTGATTTTGACAACTCATATCAAGATCAGTTTAAATTTAAACTCACTTATCAGATAGCTAATATAGACAATACATGAGCCATGGTTTTTGGGTTGGGTCAAACTACTCAAACCTAGCCCAATTGCTAACAATAATTTAATCTAAATTATGAAATAAATTAATTTTAATAAAGATGACAATTTTTATATACTTTAACAACAATTTGTAACATAAGAAGAGTAGAGAGATTTCTCTACAAAAAAAAAGAAAAAAAAGTAGAGAGAAAGATAGTGAAACTCATCCCACTAAACGGATAACAAAGTATCTTGTGGATTGCTCAGATGATCATGATCTTTGAACACTTATGCAACATTTAATGTCAATTTTCATTGAAAATTGGATCATATGTTTGTTCACAACCAGATTTTACTCATGGCAGCTTTATTTTATTTTTTATTTTAAAAAGAAGTTGTATTAGTATTTGACTACTAATGTAAGAGAGAAATGTGGAGGAAGAAAGAAGACATTAGTGATAAAAAAAAGGACAAAATTTAGTTACAAAATTAGTTGTAGCCTAAGGCTACAACTTTACTTAATATCATTAACATTATTATATATTTCGAAAATCTAACCGTTGGATTGCATGTTTTTTACACTTTTAGTACACATGTCAAATTTTGTGCTAATCAGATATTATTTACCATATGATCTATTAGATTATAATTTATGCATAATTTTAAACTACAAAAACTTACAATTTAAACAACTTATTGATGACATAGCTATTGATCTTTAATTTTTTAGAAATTTTGCAAGTATGAAGGATATAAGAAGAAAATGTAATCCAATGGTGGATTTTTCAAAATTCACCTTCAATAAAATGATATTGAGTAAGGTTATAACCTTAAGTTACAACCAATTTTGTCGCTAAATTTTGTCATAAAAAAAAATGATACTTTTGTAGGGAAAAAAAAAAAAAAGAGGTGCTACGTCCATAACATTTTTACAATAAATCATAGGTAGTTAGTTGTGGTTGGTTTAAATTTGAACTTAATACTAAGATTACTTTTTTGCCCTAACAATAACAACCTGTAGCAACTTGTCACTTAGAATTTGTTGTAAAAATGTTGTGAAAATGTTGTGGACATATTATTTCTCAAAAAAAAAAAACAATTATATATATATATATATATATATTTTTTTTTCCAAAAAGAAGAAGTTGTATTAGTACTTGACAACTAATGTGAGAGAAAAATATGAAGGTGGAAGATTTTTTTATTTTATTTTTAATTTAGCTAAAAATTAGGAGTTTTTAAATTACTAATTTTACATGTCTAACCCTATGATTTAAGCCTTAAAAACAGATAAATTTGAGGGTATTTTGGGTATCCAAATTGAGGATTCCAAACAGGAAAAACTCTTTAAATAGTAATAGTAATAGTATATGTGTGTGTGTGTGTGTGTGTGTGTGTGAGTTAGGTTTAAAGAGTTAGGTTCAAGTTACACCTGGTGTAACTCTAAGTAATGTTACACCACCCAATAACTTATTATTAAATTCATATTTTGAGAATCCCACAGTTGAATTACATGTTTTATATGTGCTTAACATGCATGCCAATTTTCATGCTAATCGGATGTTATTTACTTTGTGATTCATAAACTCATCTTTAATGAATTAATTTAAACTACAAAAACTTGAATTTAAATAATTGATTGATAACATGACTATTAATCTTTTATTATTGTGAAATTTTGCAAGCATGGAGAGTATATGAATATAATGTAATTTAACGATAGATTTATCAAAATTCACATCTAATAATAAGTTATTAAGTAGTGTAATATCGCTTAAAGCTACACCAGGTGTAACTTGGAGAGTATATGAATATAATGTAATTCAACGGTAAATTTGTCAAAATTCACATCTAATAATAAGTTATTAAGTGATGTAATATTACTTAGAGTTACCCTAGGTATAGTTTGAATCCAATTATATATATATATATATATTCACGCAAAAACAAAAGAGAAAGATCACAGAACCGTTCATTAAAATAAGATAAATGCTATGCTCGTGTAATGGTGCTAAAGTAAAGACTCCACGTAGGGCCATAGGGGCCCCGCTTGTTGAAGAGCCAAGGTATCATGACCTTTACTATGTAACCCATGTAATCGGTAATCCTTCACAGTTCACACCCAGGCCACTATAAATTTATAAGTATCAATAAAAACATCCATTCTAGCAAAGTTTTGCTTTGACAACGCTTCACTATTACTATTATGAACACCCAAAAGCTCATCTTCTCTGTTCTCTGCTTTTTCCTCTTGTTCCTTCTCTCAGGTTTCAATCACTATAAAGCTAGCTAGCTTCTTCTTTCATGGTATTAATTTTCCATCAAAACCAAACATTTCTAATACATGCATATGTGTGATTAATTGCAGGGGAGGAACAAGTGGTAGAAGCACGTTTAACTCACCACCACCACCACCACCACCACCACCACCAAGACCGTCTCTTTGATTTTCGTCCATCAAAGCTCTTTGTCTTTGGAGATTCCTACGCTGACACTGGCAACAACAGGAAATCCGAAGCTAACTCTTGGAAATACCCTTATGGAATTACTTTTCCTGGAAAACCGGCTGGTCGTTTCTCAGATGGCCGTGTCCTCACCGATTACCTTGGTGTGTTTCTCTCTCTCTCTCTCTAATGATTTGCTTTTTCAATCTTTAGCTCACTTTTTGGAACAATGGATTTGCTTTTCCTCGTGTACTGTACATGGTGGGCTTATCTCATTAGCTAGCCCACTTTCCTTGTTGTTTATAATACTGATGTCTGTGTGATTCTCTGTTTCGCCGGTAAATTTTGCATTATTGTTGTCAACTTTTTTTAATTTTTCCTTTTCACTTTCTATCTTGTCAGATTATATAAATATAGCATCCTATCTTTTTTTGCTGCAGACATTCTTACTTTGTGTCGTACTTGATAGGAAGCTTTGTACATTGTGGAATGTTACACAATGGTTAACTTAGGAAATTGCTTTATGGAAGTAACATCATATGAATCTTATATGGGTCCGCTATTAAATTTGTAATATTAACCTCTGAATAGTAGTAATCACTATTCATTAAAAAAATATTAATCATAAACGTTTGTGCCACCTTTATTAATTGCTGTACATTTCTCTTCATTTCACCAACTATTATTAATTCGAAAATGCCACAAATACCCTCATTTTCTCACTCAATTTTACAATTGGCATAAATATCAATTCTATGTTATGCAAAAAATAAAAATAAAAACGATGGATCTAAGTAAAAAAGAGGTGTATTCTTAGATTTATTGTTATTAATTTTAAAGTTATTATTATTATTATTATTATTTATTTGAGATAAAAATCATATTCTAACCTAGTCTAAGTTAATGTATGTAAAATCCAGAAATGGACTCGTGGTGGTATTTTAATGTTATTTTAATGAGAACTCTAAATATGCAAAATTTATTATCACATTCTTTACAAATACTGAATTGATATAATGTAATTACCAATTAGTATTACTGAAAATAGTGTTGGTTTTCATAAGGGAAAAAAAAAAGTGTTGGTAATTGAACTCATGTGAGAATGTCAGAGTAATATTACTCTTATCATAAATTGTCACATAAGCTATTATAAAAAATAAAATAAAATAAAATAAAAATTTTGTGAAATATTATGAAAAATCTTGCGTCCTGACTCTCATTTCAGTGCTTGTCACTTCTTGTTTTGAGTTTTAGGGTCCGTTTGGTTCCTGTAAAATATTTTCCGGAAAATACATATTTTCCGGAAATGCTATTTTCCGGAAAAGGAAAATATTTTTAAGTGTTTGGTTGTTTTATGAAAATTAGTGTGAAAAATATTTTCATGTGTTTGGTTCAATTAGGAAAATGCTATTTTCCTACAACAAATTCCGGCAGCAAATTCCGGCCACAACAACAACAAATTCCGGCAACCACAACACCACCACAACAACAACAACAATAATCAGTTCATCAAAAAAAAAAAAAAAAAAAACAACAACAGCAATCAAACTTAAAAAAAAAAAAAAAAAAAAAAAAAAAAAAAAAAAAAAAAAAGCTGAGAGATCGAGGAAGAGGAAGCGATCGACGGCGCAGCGCGGCGACGACGATCGACGATGAGGCGCGGTGCGACGATGATCGACGGCTTCTGGGTTCGCTGGTGGGAGATCGAAGGCGAGTCGCGATATCGAAGGCTAGATCGCGAGATCGAGCGGAGGTGATCGAAGGCGATCGCTGGGGCGGTGCTCGGGGTTCGCCGGCGCGGTGATCGAAGGCGCGGTGCTCGGGGTTCGCCGGCGACGTCTCCGGCGTGTCTGGGCTCGCTGGGTTCAGGGTGCTGGCGCTCTCTTTCTCTCTTTCCCTCTCTCTGTTTCATGCTCTCTCTTTCTCTCCATTTTTCCGGAAATCATTTGAAGTGAAAATGATTCCGTAAATCATTTTCACCCTTGACCGTGAGTCAACTGAAAATGATTTCCGGAAAATTGCTTTTTCCGGCGCAACCAAACACCCGAAAATATAGAAAACCATTTCCGAAAATGAATTTCACCCAAAACAAACGCAGCCTTATTGTTGAAACTTGAAAACTCCTTTGTCCATCGCCTTTAATACTTTCTTCTTTTCTTCAACCAAAAAAAAAAAAAAAAAAAAAAGACTTTATTTATTTTTAAATTTTAAGTTGAACTGTCTCAATCACCCAAAATATATATCAGTCTTTACTTTGTCTCTTCCTGTCATGATAACATCGAATAACCTTTGATGACCACAAACAATATCCTCAGTTCTCAACAAATTTGTACTTTTACTTGTTTCAATAAAAACTACTTGTCAAAAACTAACTAGGCATTTAAAAAGGGGCGAGTAGTGTGAGTTAAAAGTATAGTTTAGGTGGATTCATTGTTTGCTTAGCTTCTTATATCATCATTAAAGCAAATTTGAAAGTCCCCCTTTTTCTTTCTCTAAATTACTTTTTCTTTTCTAGATTACTTTTTTAAATTACTTTAATTAGTGCTTCTATTCTATGAACTTTTAATCTAGTGATGATTTCTTTGTAGATTAAAGTTTCAAACTCTATTCTCTCCCCTATCCCAAAAAAAAAAAATATATATATATATATATATATATATTCTTTACTCCTCATAACAAGAGACGTGGATTGAGATGTGATCATCAGGTAATTTATAAATACGTGAGTTATATTTGCTTATTAAAAAAAATTAAGCACTTACTAATTGATACATCATACATGTTGCATTTTATAATATTGTTATATATATATATAGAGAGAGAGAGAGAGAGAGAGAGAGGTAGGAATCTAACCTCAGATCTCTTATTCGAGAATAAAAAATTTTCCCAATTGAGCTGTTAACTCAATAGGACATAACTTGTGTCTAGTGCATTAGTGTGCTGGACATGTTGAGATACGGACACGTGTTCAAAATTGAACAATGTTTACATCTTAACGTGTCGAGTGCAACTGATGCACTGAACATAAGCTCTTCCCAACCCAATATATATCTATATAACCAACCTTATAATGAATTAATGATAATGACATTTTTTTTGCTTGTGGATGTGGTGCATAAGGTCCAAGTAATGTATTGCATAATTTGACTGTTTGTTTTGGCAAGTGTTATCTCTAGAATAGGACTTACATTGTTTCTCCTCGAGTACAACATTATTAAGTTTTCAATGAAAGTTTCACACGCATTTAATTCTCTGATAGTGACATAAATTAAGTGGCATTTACATTTTTCTTTCAATGGGATGAAATTGAATATATGATCTGACTATTTCACTCTTAAGCATCCCTGATCTTGTGCTTAATTGTACCAATAATGCAGCTAAGTTCATGGGTGTGAAGTCTCCAATTCCATACAGATGGAGGAAACTCGGGGTCAAGTACTTGAAATATGGCATGAACTTCGCTCATGGAGGCACGGGTGTGTTCAATACGTTGGTTGCGGACCCAAACATGACCACCCAGATTGATTTTTTCCAAGAACTCATCAAAACTAATGTGTTTAACGCTTCAAACATAGAGTCGTCTGTGGCATTCGTCACCCTCGCTGGTAATGACTATAGTGCCTACAATTTCAGAAATGGGTCTGCTCAGGTGAGAACAGTGCACACTTTTACATACAAAATAATGTGATTGATTACCATAATTTTTGATAAATTAGCAGTTAGTACTCTCAGAAAATTATATATATAATTAAATAGTTAGGAGGAGTGATTTAAACCTTGAATATTTCATCAAAGAAATTTATCTATAGTGGTCACAAACTCACAATGTTATGGTAGGTACATAAAATTTTTTATAACTTGTTAAGATAGTAAGTTATGATTGAAATAAAATATTATTTTTACATAAGTTCACTAATAATAGTCTAACATTATTTTATTGTACATCAATCAAAATGTATATGTTATGTCAATAATTTTGAAAAAAAAAATTATGAAAGTTGTTTATAAATCGATGTGGTTGAATTCCATAATTTTGATAAGAACATTTTGCATACGGACAATGTCAAATGCTGACTGAGATCCGAAATTGGGTGCAATTGAAACCAATAGTTAAGATTAAATGATAACTTTTTAACTTTTTCTCTCAGCCATTAGATTAGAAAAATTAAAAAGTAGTACTATTTTGGTCCAAGGACTTTGAAAAATGATTAACCTTTTAACTTTTAATCTTAACTTGAACCCACATGAATTTAAAATATAAATATAATATTACCTTATTTAAAGTTAAATTTCATTCCATAACAACTAATTTTAATTGATACTGCATCTTTTATTAGATCTATTTAACCACTACATATTTATTGTACATTAAAAAAAGAAAAAGAAAAAAACCACTGCATCTTTATTCATTTCAAAGAACCATCATTTTGTGTCTATGATCGATGTTCCACAGTCCACAGTCCACGGCCTTGTGCACCCCTGAATTCTCAACCATGATAATAAGTGCCCCTACTGACAGGACGTACACCTTCCCCTCCAATATATTTAGGACATCGGGAGCATAAAAATGTTTGTATTTCATGTGAGAAAGTAACCACACCACACTACCATATCTTTCAACTTCCAAATTAGTTAGAATTTAGAAATACTGCATAAATACCTCGCTCTTTTTTCTTGGCTTGAGTTAAGGCAATGAGAAGATATCATTCAATTCAACTCGTTTAGTGATGCTTAAGAAGGCTCGTTATTGAGTAGTCTAGGACTGTACTCCCTTCCTTTCACATAAGAATGAGTTTCACCTACCATGAGGCCCAACCCTATAAGAGAAAGGGAGCACAGTCTCAGATTATACAATAATTTTCCGTCTAAGAATATGGTTAACCCTTTTGGATGGTGTGATGATAAATTCTTAATGTGTTTGGATTATAAGTCGGAAAGAATAGAAAGGAAATAAAATTTTGGATGATTTGATAAGTTTTATCCAATAGGGTAGGCTTATGACTCACACCTGGGAATTGAATTCGTCCACTGCAAGCAAAAACCAAGTGATAAATGACTGACATAAGGTTGTTTCTTGTTGAAGTAATTCGAGCCATTATGTCTACACAGAACTTAACAGTGCAGCCAAAATATTATTAATGTATACTTTCTCTAATTATACAAGAAACCCTGCAAGAAAAGAGATTCTACTATTAACTTACTTACACGCTTCATCTTGTCTCCTTTCCTTTGGGCTGGTTATGTGAATTTCATAAGCATGGACCCTGTAGTTGGGTTAGGTAGATCTCTGTGGACCAGGGAATCTGGGTCTCTGTCTTTTATTTGGTCACGACTCACTATAAAACATATATACATTGTGACCCAATTCCATTGGACTTATTGGAGAGTCCATTGGCATCTGTTTTATACTCAAGACAAATGAATTAAGTAAATGTTACCGGATATTGGGATCAACTTTTATTGGTTTACGGGTTCCTTTCATGGACCATAGTTCTTGATGTGTCTCACTCTCACACCGAAAGAGAAAGAAGAAAATATGAGTTTTTTGTTCATACACTTCTTTTGGATTTGATCGCTATCTCATGCATAATGTAGGATTCCCATGCTCGCAGTCACTATAACCGACATATTAGACACTTTACCTAATCAAAAGATCTCCATGATTACTAGTCCTTATACTATTGTAAATTGTTCATTTTATTAGCTTCATCTAATAGCTCAACAACATTGTGTCAAGTGACAACCAAACTTATGTCTTCAGCAGACATGATATATGACTTATTTTTCTCTTATACATTCCAATTATCGGATTTTACTATTTAATGGGTCTTATTGAGTAGATCAAATATGTGAAAAAAAAAAAAAGCATTTAAAAAAGACTGCTCAAATATAAAATTTAATCGAAACTTTATTAGATCTCTTATGCCCCTAACCCTAAGTATTACACTTATCTCATCATTTGATTTCCTTTCATGGTTATTGTTTATTTTATCATGAATGTATATAAATTAAAAGCATGGTTTAAGACAATATTATGCTAGTACTAAGCTTGCTAGCTCAATCCATCTATTGTAGGGTTATCAATCCTTCATTACCTCAGTGGTCAATCAACTTAAAGTTAACTTGAAACGCATTCATGGCTTGGGAGTTAAGAAAATAGCCGTGACAGCCTTAGAGCCTTTGGGATGTCTACCTTCGAGCACAGCCACATCCTCATTCCAACGATGCAATGGAACTGAAAACTCGCTTGTGAGTTTCCACAACCTTCTGTTGCAGCAAGCTGTGGCAAAGTTGAACAAAGAAACCAAAGCTTCTACTTTCGTCATTCTCGATCTTTATGACTCGTTCATGACCGTATTCAAGAACAAAGGAGACCACCTAGGTGATTATACATTTACTTGACTTTTCAAATATATTTTTCGTTGACGTATTAGGTTTGATCCATTTTGATGTTGTATGGGCTAAGATGCTGTCCAAACTACCCCTAAAGATTTTATTTTAATTAAAACTATAGGGGTAGCAATTGGAAAAATGTGGGACTAAATTGTGAGTGGGCCAAACAATAATGAGGTAAGAATAGAACATGATAGTTTGTGGACCAAACAATAATTTAGTCAAAATTTTAACCGTATCATTTAAATCCAACCTTTAAAGTGTCATTTGGAAAGTTTGTGGATTTTTATGCATGGGCTAAGAATAGAACATGGGCTTTCAAACTATTTGGTGTGTTTGCTTGGGCCTTTGTCCTAAATTATTACAACCCTTGACCCATGAGTGGCCATTCAGAGCCTTTTTCGATTACTTTGGTTCACTTTCAGGAATCAAAAAAATTTGACTTCTATAGTCTTGAACTAATAGAATCATCTTCAATTTGTGCAGGAAGTACAAAGTTTGAGAACCCACTGAAACCATGTTGTGGTGGAATAAGCAGTGAATATTCCTGTGGAAGTGAAGATAAGAATGGGACCAAGAAATATACAATTTGTGACGACCCCAAATCAGCATTCTTTTGGGACTCAGCTCATCCTACACAGGAAGGATGGCGTGCTGTATATTTAGCTTTGCAGGCCACTCTTGAGCAACTTTAATTACTAGGTACTTAACAAGAACAACAGGGTTTAAAAATTGTTGTGATGTAATTTGTTTGTTTTGTAATTTTCTAGTTTCTATGCCTGTTTTTGTCTGTGAAGCCATTTTTGTTCAGTTGTAACTTGTAATATGGTTTGGGGTAAGGTCATATGTGAGAATGAAATAATAAATCTTTTTTTTTTTTTTTTTGGTTTTAACCAAAATCTTCTGGGGTGTTAATGTTATCATCAGAGTCTTAGATTGGAGAAGCAAAGTAACAGTGATAATGAAAATTGACCAAACATAAGGGTCGCATAAAGGCAGTAACACTAAAATTGGAATGATCAAAGCTTGTCTCAACAACTTGTTGAGCATAAAATTGGGATGAGAAGCCATATTTCCTATTATATAAACAGTGTAGGTTCATTTGGTTGGCAAAAAAGGAAGAAAATCTATGAAAGTGAAAAGGACTCAATGAGTTGTCATTTGTATGATCGATGGGAAGAAATTTGGGTTGGGTGGATTTGAGTTTTTCAAATCAGGCCACCAAAAGTATCTTCCAAATTGGACGAAATAATAAAAAGAAAAATGTGTGATAGATTTGAAAGGACATTTGTATTTCTTATCACTTTATCTTCCTAACAGAATAATTGTGTTGTGTACTTTTTATTTATTTATTTATTATAATGTGTCAATTTAACTAATCAAAGGATGTTTATATATATATATATATATATATATATATATATATAAAATGGATTGGTAAATAAAAGTAAATTAATATAATAAATATCATGTGTTTGCTTTTATAAGATGTCATCTTTAACAATTTAATTAATAATAATAATAATAGGAAAAAAAATCTTATATACTAAAGAAAATGTTACTTCTTATGTAGTAATATGAATCTATGAATCTATGGCAAATTCAAATAAACTATCTTTTATTTTCACCCATTTCTCTTCCCAAGACCCAACCAAAGAAATGGAATTTATATATATATATATATATTTTTTTTCTTTCACTTTTTCATCCATGCCCGAAAAACACATGGCGGAGTACTGCTCTTTCATATAAAAAGCCCAATATAAAAAGCCCAAAGAAGTGCTACAGTGGTGCAAACATGATGAAGCTACTCTTTCAAATAAAAAACAAAAAGGAGAAGTTATGCATACTTCAATTTTACCATATAAACCTTTTAATTGATTTTGAAATTTTAAATACAAAAAATTCTAAAATTATTACCAATTACATTGTAAAAGTCATACAAAATATATATGATATGACAAAAAAAGTGATTGGGTAACACTTCAAAAATATAATAAATAAATATTTGAATTACTTATTTGTTATTAATGACACATTAATTTGTAATGCTTATGTAGTAAAAATTATAGTATCTTTAGCATCACTCAAAAAATAATTAATAAACTTATTTATTCATCTGGTATGTGAGATCAATTACATTTATATCAACAAAAAGAAAATTTTCATACATTACCTTATTAATTTGTAGGCTTATTTTGTAAAATTAGTAATAACTTTAATATTTCAAAAAAAAAAAAAACCATTTAGAGGAGTCCAATTGTTCTCTCTCTCTCTCTCTCTCTCTCTCTCTCTCTCTCTCTCTCTAATAAAATAATTGAAGATGTTTTTGTGTTCATTTGATACAATTTATGACAAATTTAATTTCACTTAAATATATGTTGAACAAAAATATTTAAATACAATGAAACTTTAGAAATCGGTACATCCTAAAATAGAATTTTTTTTTCTTTTTCGGTGAGATAATTACAAATTTACAATATACTGCTAACTTCACATCTTGAATCATTTTCCCCTTAAACTCCCAAACAGTTTATACATGAGAGAGTGTAAAGCCAAATAGGCACAAATTTAGTGGTCCATTCCTCGACTCCCTTTTTTTTTAATTTATTTTTTAATATTTTGATAATTAGGGTTAGGTATTTAAACTCTGAACGTTTCATTTTGAAACATAAAAAAATGTCAGTTGAACTACAAAACTTTTGACTTATTTCCTCTTCTTTTACTTCTAAATAGTGGACCATTATCTTTTAAAAAAAAAAATTAGGGCATTAATTATACTTTTCTAGTGTAAGACATAAGTGCTTCAAGCACCCCCACATTGGAATGATCATCACATATATGCTTATATATATAAGGAGACTAATAAGTTGTTTGACAATATAATTACACATTACGAATCATAAAATTATAGTCATAATAAGGATGAGATATATTTATATCGTGCACCGGCGACCATCTAAAGTGGCAGACATGTGTGGCTGTGCAATGGCAAGTATTGGCCACACCATGCTCGTAGGGAACTCTCCCTTTTAGATTTTATTTTATGATTTTTGACCCCCAAAAATATATATATATACACACACATACATACACACACACATATATATATATATATATATATATATCCTACTTTGAAACACATGCATGTATAAACTTTTGTGTAATGTGGACTTTTCAACTCTCTCATATTGTATTTTTATGGCGCAAGAGTTCCTTCTAGAAAATGAAATGAGGTTCATTGTTTATGGACTTATCCTCCGGGTAGATTTATTTTTAGGGCCAGTCCATGGCTTAGTTTCATACATCTGAAATGGGGAAGAAAAAAAAATCGATTTGAAAGTGTGGCGGCTCCAATTTTTTTTTTTTTTCAAGGAGATCATTAAGAGACTTGAATTATACAAAATCTAATAAAAAGGAACTTTATATATATATATATATATACACACACACATACGCACATATATAAAGTCTTACAATTCCTTTTTTCAAGTTTTTTTTTTTTTTTTAAATTTTGAAATTGTTGTATGATAGTTTCATTATTAATGATGTAAGCTACATCTCTTTCAAAATTTTAGTTAAATAAAGTTTTTTTGGCTTTTTTTTATTATTTATAAGGGTTTAATATATTGCTAAGATGACCAAAGTTTAAGGACAAAATTTGACTATAAACTTAGTTGTTGCCTAAAGCTATAACTCTCACTAAACATTTTAATATGGTTACATATTTTGAAAATCTAATCGTTGAATTGTATTTCTTTATGTTCTTAAAACACTATATGTCAAATTTCATATCAATCAAATGTTATTTACTATTCAATCATAAACTAATTTTTTATGTATAATTTAGACTACAAAAATTTGATATTTAATATTTAATTGATGATATAACTATTGATTTTTAATCTTGACATTTTGCATTCATGGATGATATAAGAAAAAAAATATAATCTAATGGTGGATTTATTAAAATTCACATCTAATAAAAAAATTTTGAGTGAAGTCGTAACCTTAGTTTACAACCAAATTTGTCAAACTTTGTCCAAAATGTAATTATATATGTTGGACCTAGAAATATTTAGGGTAGTCACAAGTTTTTTTAAAAGAGTAAAAAAAATAATTTATAATTTATTTATAATAGGTTTTTTTTTTCCAAGGTCAGGTCTCCCCTGACCACCTTGTCTTCAATGGGAGCCGCCCATGATTTGAAATAGAAATCTTATCCAAATTGAGTTGGTTTGCCAACTACTGAGTTTTCCTTGGTGCCTGGGACCATTTATATTGAATGCAATATTTTTTCCTCAATTTTGAGAGGTCATCCTTGGTGTCGAGGCTTTATTAAATGCTCTTTTAATGTCACAAATAAGACCGTAAATAAACTAAATTGTTTATGAGCAACTTGAGTTCAATTTGAAAAAAAAATTGTTTATATTTGTTTGTTTAGCAAACGAGCTAAGCTTAAGCCATTACTACTTTTTTCTTTCTTTCTTTTTTGGAGTAAAAGGTAAGTTGATTAATTTTATTCAAACTAGAGAATTAAGCATGAGTACATGGGTTAGATCAAAACGGAACATCCTCTATCCATACAAGAAGATCATGAGCATCAATCGCTGTTTTTCCCAATGTTTGGGCAACACCATTAATTATACTAGCTTTTGACATGGTTAAATAAGCAATGCCATTTTAAAGAACAGGCCTAAACTTTTGTTTCAAACACAATATTATCGTAGAGGGTTTAGGGAGATTCACAAGTAGAGAAGGTGTTAATGACTATAGCAGAGTCCCCTTCACAAAGCCAATTTTCTATTTTAGCTAGCAAATTTTTCAGTACACTTCCCAATAAACTCTATTATATTTCTGTTTCATTTAAATGTTACTTATTTGGTTTTTCATCCTCCACTTATTTTCTCTCCCCAACCTTATCTCTTTCTCCCTTTTAATAATAAAATAATAATTTGAAGAGTTACAATGGATCTCCAAATATGTTGAGCCACCAAGGCATTTCTTCTTTTGTTTTTAAAATTTTTTTATAGAGTTTCTATCTCAACTATGGCAATTCTTCTGAATGCTCAAAAAGCTAATTTTTGGGAGAAAGATTTTTGGGCTTGACTTCCACATTATCATTTCTATTCCGTTCGGGCTAAAAAATGACCAAAATATTTTATTCTCGTCATTAAATTAGTTTCACTTAACTCCCATGTTTTACCTCAAAATTCTAAAGTCTATTTCAGCCTATTTTAACCGTTTTGTTTTATATCAGCCTATATACAAGTACCCACCACTTCCATTTTTCTCCCCTTTTTTTTTTTTTCTTTCTTCTTTCTTTTTTTACCCCTCTTTTTCTTTACTTCTATAACTTGAATCTATATATATATATATATATATATATATATATTTATTTATTTATTTATTTATTTATATTAACGATGATTGACATTTATTTTTGGATATTACTATATTCTCTTCACCTTTTTTTTTTTTGGTTTTATAAAGAACTGAGGGTATTTAGAACTCTTCAAGAGAAATTATAAAGAAGAATCCTTTAGGGGTAACTCTAAGATATTGGTTAGAGGTTCTAAATCTAAGATCTTATGATTATCATGAGACCTTATAAAAAACACTAAGCCAACTCCTTAAAATTTTGATTTGGATCATGTAATAAGATTTATAGTCCTTATTATAATCTTATGTAATTGAATTTTATAAGTCTGCTTAATTAGGGGTGGTAATTTGTGTTCACATGTCGGATTCGTGTCATGTCAATTTATGAGTATCCGATTATATAGGTCAACACTAACCTGATATGTTTATTAAATGGGTCAAGATTCCTCAACCCTAACATGACTCATTTATTAAACGAGTCAGTCGTGTCAACCTGTTTATTAGATTTTATCAAAATGAAAAAAAAAATTATGAAAAAACAAACAAACAAACAAATATTTTTAATATAAAATTCAGAACTAATAAGTAATTGCATCACAGATAATTATTCAAAATTGAAGTATATCTCAATATCACAAATAATCAAACATATTATGTCAAAGAAAGTAAACCACAACAACTAATAAGTTTATATACCTAGGGTTTGAAGGCTATATTAGTAAAATTTCATTTAATTAAACAGGTCAGATGGGTCAAACGGGTTCCATAGGTTGAACACTAACCTAACTCATTTATTAAACGGATTAGTCATGTCAATCCGAATATGACACGAATTCATTAAGTCTTAATCTATAATCATTTTACCAAAAAACATTAATCCATAATCTGCTAATTTCATGTCATGTCGTGTCGGGTTCGCGAGTCGTGTCTAATTGCCACCCCTATGCTTAATATGTAATAATAATGTTGCGAATGTTTATATATTATTTGGCCTTAAATTGATATAGGATTGTATCATATTTGTTAAAGAGTATAAAAAATCTACTGTGTGTAATACTGCAATGACATGTATGTGTATTTTTCAATTATTGTTTCAATATATTATAGTTTGACTTTAGCAATAATTCATAGTTCCGCATGTGTTGGAGTTTGATATTTTGATCTCATAAAACACAAATAATTAAGAAAAGCACTTGAACTGTCATTTTTGTTGCTTCCATTCCAATATTATTTGTCGTTACATTTGTTTAAAGTGGTTTTAAAAAAAGCAATCCAACTGAGAAAACTTCTAAACAAAGGTGATAAGTGATAAAGTAACAAAGAGCCGTGTAGTAGTACCTCTCAACTATTTTTTTTTTTTTTTTTTTTGAGTTTTGAGTAATGGTCGTTAATGGTAGCAACGCATTGAGTCCATTTGGCTGCAGATATATATCATACTCACTCATTTCGTATTTAAAATCAGATAACACAAAAACTGGTGCAGACAGGGCAGTTGGGCCATCGATCTCTTTGACTATTGTGGCATCCCTATCCCCACCAACAGTTCTTTATTTTTTGTTTTTCCCTTGTTTTTAGCTAGCTGAATCCTACCACAGCAAAGCATGTAAATTCTCCTCGTTAATGATGATGATGATGAGAGGAAGTGGCTTTCTAGAAAATATAATGATTTTCGGAGAGACCGAATAGTGAAAAAGCCAGGGCGAAGCCGTGTTCATATTTGTTTTCTTCTGCTACTTTGTTGCATTACGTGTTGTCCAGTCACATTTTGTGATCCGCAGTCCTTTTCTTGTCTTTTGCTGTGTGTTTAAAGTCCTTTTCTTTTGTGGTTTGGATAGAGGTATTTGAAGTGGAAGTTTTTTGATTTTAAAGGATATGAATGGAGGAGGAAAAAATAAATTCTTTTTATTTGATGAAATTTTTATGAATGGATTCAGTTTTATCCACATATATGGATTTGAAATAACTAGGGGGTAAGATGTCACTTCAAATCTATAGTATCTCAACTATTTATTTTTTAGAAAAATATTTATGACTCAAATTCTAATTTGTTGTCAAATTTATATCAATTAAGCAATTGTTCTTGAAATTTATTGATTTTAAATCCTCAAATCCAAACATAACTTTAGGCAATTCCACACGCCTAATGCACTTGGATGGTAAATAATCCAAACCGTTCATTTCCTATTTTGTTAAAAAAAAAAAAAAAAAAAACACTCTCTAGAGGATACCAATATATTTACCGAATCAACCAATCCAACCTTCTTTTTGATTAACAATCTCATAAACATGAAATTGCACACATATAAAGTTGAAAAGATAAATAAAATTACAATTTTTTATTTTTAAATTTTTTGAGTTTGAGATTATTTCTAAATTATTTCCTCAACTTTTAAAACTTACAATTTACATACTCAAGTATTGCATTATGTCAATGTAATCCTTCAATTAATAGAGTTCATCACATTCACACCGTTAACTTAGCAAAAATGATGTTTTTCTGTTCTTACATGAAAATAGAAAATAAAAAAAAAATTATAAAAAGAGACGGTTAATAATAATAATAATAATTTAAAAAAAAAAAGCCTTTGGTTAACTTAATTAGTAAGAACTTTGACGTGAAACTATTGCTAAAATTTCATATTAGTGAAAGAAAGAAAGAATATAAAAAATATAGAAGTGCATGCATATATATTTTCTTGGTTTAATTTCCCTTGAAATAAATGCATATCTAAAGCATGAGAAAGGAATAAATGAAATCATAAAATTAAATAATAGCAAGCAATTGATTCCAATAGAGCTATTTCTCCTCCTTCACATTGGAAGAAGTTGCAGTGGAAAGCTTTGAAGTTTGAACACAAATGTCACCTACTTCCTAGGTCGAAGAATCAACTTAATTAGGTTTGTTGGTCTCATGACTCATAGTCATTTCTTTAGTTATAGTGCATGCACTGGCAGATACTGGGGTACTCAGGTGGGGTACTAAGTGCTAGCTAGGTGAGCTGCTAGTACTGTCTTTTCAGACCCAACTCTCTCTCTCTCTCTCTCTCTATCTTTTTTGTTTTGGTAGGTTTTGATATTACTTATCTAATTGCTTACCTAGACATGCATAAAAATCAAACACCCTTACCTTCCATGCACCACCCATTTTAGTATACAAAAAAAAAAGAAAAAAAAGAAGAAGGAGAAACTGACATTTGAGCAAAGTTATCACCACAAACATTGATCTTATATATGGTCTAAGAACATGTTGCTCTGCCCAACATATATGGAATCGATTAATCAAACACCATAGCCAAGTGCCGGGAGTGATGGTTTTAGTCTTTTAGAGAGGAACACAAAAAGGCAAATTCACGTGGAGTTCATCAAAAGACGCAAACGCACTTCTCGCAATCATTTCATCTAATTGAAAACTACAATAGTACGTACTACAGGAGATTAATTTATACGTGTCCAGCGATGCTGACTATATAACAATATAGAAGGCCAGTATTTAGAGTTTCAGCGTCCCAAAATTTTGATTCTACTCTATTTTATTATTTTAAAAAGTCACTTTATCATTATATCATATTATTTTTTAATACTTCTAGCATCTCAAATTTTATTTCTCTATTCTACTTATTAAAATAATATATTCACATAATAAAATAATATATCTTAAAACTTAAATAAAAACAAAAACCCAAATCACCACCTACCACCACCACCACCACCACGAACAACCATCAACCCATTAACCCATCACCAATCCTAAACCCATCAACCCATCAACAACCACAACACCGATCAAACTCATCACTGATCCAAACCCATCAACCCAACAAACCCACAGCACCGATCAAAAAAACACAGCCACGACACCAAAAAAACCCACCACGACGCCAAAAACCCAGCCACAGCACCAAAAAAACCCACCAAGGCACCAAGGAAAAAAACCCAACCACCACCAAGCAAACCCACCACAACACCGGCCAGCAACCACCAAGAAAAACCCACAAAAAAACCACCACCGATCTTGCTGTTGTTGATCTAGAAATCCATCAACCATGGCAGCAAAGCCACCATGCCAACAAACAGAGAAGAGGGAGATGGAGAGAAAATAGAGAAGAGAGAGGATGAGTCGGACCGAATAAAATATTGTTTTTGGTTTTAGAATTGTGCTACGGTGCAATTCTATCTTTAGAATTGCACTGTAGCAATATTGCAAAAAAAATTGCAATACTTGGCATTAGCATTCCCTAATGCAGAGCATTTTGAGGCTTGAAATGCCAAATTTTCCTTACATTTGGCATTAGCATTCCCCAGTGCTGATGCTCTTAACGAAATATTGTATCTTTGTCTCTCTTTGGATAGTAAATAAGATGATATTTCATATAAACTTTTAAGGAAAATCTTATTATACATTAGAGCATACACTAATTATTTATTTTGAAGTTTTTTTTTTTTATAGAGAATTGAAAAAAATTGTCAAAACAGTTTTATTTTTTCATATATTTTTTTAAAAATAGTTTATTGATGTATGTCCTAAATACACATATTAATAAAACCCTTACACATTTGCTATTTTACACTTATAGTACACACTAGGGCTGTCCACGGGTTGGGTTTGGACCAAACCCGAACTTGACCCGCTGGAAAATCGATCGAGTCAGTTTCGGGTGAGGAAGAGCGTCGGTCGGGTCGCCAGAATAAAGAAAGCATCAAAATCTGAAAAAAAAAAAAAAAAAAAAAAAAAAAAAAAAAAAAAAGAGTTGCCGAAATCTGGAAAACTCGCTGGATTCTGGAAAAACTTGCCTGATCTCCTCGAATCTAAGCTTCATATCGCCGGATCTCCTCGAATCTAAGCTCGATCTTACCAAATACGGTAGAGATCTCGCCAAATCTCCTCGAATCTAAGCTTGATCTGGCCGAAGTTGGCCTGGTTTGTAGATAACATCGGTCGGGTAGGGTGGCTCGAGTTTTGGAGAAGAAAATGGCCACTCGACCCGCCGGCGGCGGGTTTTTGAAGTCAGGACCCAAGTCCGACCGCCAGAGTAGTCGAATCGGGTGATTTTGGGTCAGGTTCGGGTGGGTGGGGTGGGTGGCGAGTTGATTTGGACAATCCTAGTACAAACTCTCTTTTGAATTTATGTTTTTAAAATACAGTTTAATTAGTTCGCGTGGCGTGTCTGTATGCAGTGGCGTAGTCAGACTGTTTTCTCAGAGGGGCAATGTGTAAAAATTTATTTGCCATAGAAATTGCAAAAAGGAGAAGGAGGTTTTTTCAAAACCAGGAGAGCCATGGCCCCCTCTGACCTCTTCCCCACCCACCCCCCCCCCCCCCCCCCCCCGCGTACCGTAAATAATGCACAATAATAAGCATGTGATCATTGCTCCGTATACTCTGTATTGAGAATGGACAACATGTTACACAAAGTAATAAATTCACGTCTAATATGTGGGCGCCCACTAGTAAACAAATCGCATAGAGTACACAATATAGTGACGTTGTCACCACTCAAATTATTTGGTCAGATTTTTTTTTAAAACCTGAGGATAAACTGGATAATATCCTTTGTCAAATATCATATGATTAAAAATATGTATTGGAGCATTCATCAAAAAAAAAAAAAAAAAATGTATTGGAGCCACTATGGGCTAGTCAAAAGTTTTCACATTGAACAATTCTTCTTGGGATTTTCATGATTTCATCCAATTGAATATTCTTCCAACTCAAGAAATCGGCTTGATGGCCTAAAGGCACTGACCCCGGCCCCATCTCTTGGGTGATTACTGGGGTTGGACTCCCTCACTAATTCCTAGTAAAACAATCCCAACTCAAACTTCCACAAGGAACATGGCACAATTAAGTCATTATAACCTATCTTATCTCATAATAATAATAATAATAATAATTTTTTACAATTATAGTCAATTTTTTTCTTTCATGTATATGAATTCCACTAACTATTATATATTAACCAAAAAAAAAAAAACACAAACACAAGAGGAAGAGATGTGATCCTTTTACCAAAAAAAAAAGAAAAAGAAAAAGCTTTAAATAGATCTAATGTTAGCTATTACAAAAGCTATAGACCATGAGGAAGAACAAGCAACAAATGGATCAAAGGCATTTAAATCATTCTCTTCCAATATAAAATTAGTGATCAAATCCTTCTTCTTTCATTCCTTCCATAGCAAATAGAGCCTGTTTTTGCTTCCGGTCATAACTAATCATTGGAATTAATAGCCTGAGACCATATGTTTAACACTTTTGCCCTATGATTTCGACAGGTCAAAGGTATCATCGTTCAATTAGTTCTAATAATTGCGTCAAACCTCAACTTTCTCATTCAAATCATCTTGCAACTAATATCAACAAATAGTTAGAAATTTTGAGTTTCCTCTTGTTGGATTTTAGCACCTTACTTGGACTCACGACCCACCCGCTCCAGTCCAATGGGTCCTTGGTGGTTTTGACTAATGTGGGTGGTCGAAATTGGATCTTAAAATTCACATAAATGAGATATTTGAGCAAGTATCAAGTTTATAGTAAAAAAAAAAAAAAAAAAAATCTAAAAACCCATCTCAACTAAAGTTTTTAATTCATATACCTTTAATTACACGAGTTTAGTTTTCATTGAGAATAAGGATTTCATCCTTACTTCTTCACATTCATTTGCTTATGAGCAATGCACATACACACAAAAATTTGATAACATTTTTGACACTTGCTAATGTGGCAAGTTTGTATTGATTTTCATATAGACCCACTACTGACACCACCTTTTTACCTACCACTAATAATCTGTTACATCAGTAATTGTCAAATTTATTGTGTTTATAAACTTTCTCTTTGCATATAGCTTTTTTTTTTCTTTGTCAAGTAATCTCTCTCTCTCTCTCTCTCTCTCTCTCTCATATTCGTCGTTTGTTGAGTTGTCAACCCCTTAGTGCCTTGTCGTCAAATTTGTTGTGTTTATAAACTTTCTCTTTGCATATAGCTTTTTTTTTCCTTTATCAAGTAATCCCTCTCTCTCTCACATTTGTCGTTTGTCGAGTTGTCAACCCCTTCATGCCTTGTCTTCGTTTGCGATCACTCCAAGTAGTAGTTTTATAAAGTCATCCCTTTCTCAAGGAAACTACTCATTCTCAGTTCCTTTTCAGCATCAAAAGACTATGACGCTCCATCCACAACTCAATGTTGTTGTCGTTCCTCCTTTATATATTTGTATTATACTATGATGAATGTTGACTTTTGTGATTGAATTTTATTTGTAATGTATTAGGTTTGATTTTTTTCCCCCATTTTAGATCAAAGGCTCATGGATCTAATTTATTTCCATGTTGGGAAATTTGTGTTGAAAAGTAATTAACCCTTTGATATCTAACCAACCACCCAAATATTGGGGTGATCGATTTTGACCCTTCCAATGGTCGGCGGGTCTAAAGATCCCTAACCTAAAATGGTTGGATCAAATGATGGGTTTACCCCAAACCCAATTTGACTCGACCCATGAACACCAGAAACAACAACCCACAACCACTGGTGGCAATGAGGGTGTTAAAAATACAACCACCCAAAACCAACAAGAAAATTACCAAACATTACGTTAGCATAAAAAAATTAAAGAATGAAAGAAATTGCCCTAATTTTCACAGCCAAACCATGACCACCAACAATTAACGAATGAAAAAAATCGATTGGCAACAATGGACCATGATGGCACTTATGCTGCTAACGACAGGTCTTCATTGGCGAATCACATGACTCAATCGCGTATAGATCGATACTTCCACAATTGTGAGATCAATAGAGAGATGTAGAAGATTTGAGAAATGGGAAAGGGGTAGGGGTTGAATGAAAAAATATATTTCTTTAAATGATGAGATATCATTTAAATAGGGAAAAGAAAGAAATAAAGTCTGATATAGATAGATATAAAAAGAGTATAAATATATATTTTTTTAAATAATAGAATTTCAACTAGAATTGAGCTAAAACTATTATAAGAAGCTGGTGTGTACGCTTTCTGAAAGAAAATTCAATTTGTTCCTGGAAAACGTTTTGGGCATATTGACAGAAGGCTCATACTAGTGCATGATTGAAGTGTCTAACTAATAACTTTGCAGTTTAGCAAAAGAAAAGTTTACTCAGCTATTGGGGCACCTATATAGCTGACGCTGGATAGGATACCAGATTAGAGTAAGCCACTAGGGTAGGTGCAAAAGCAAGGGGGGACTATAACTGTATAATTAGGGATCCAGTTGCATTGTTTTGTTATAATTGTCTTTTGTTAACGGTTCCATCACTCCGTTAAGGAAGAATTTGCTGAATCTTATTGTATTGGATAGCAACAAAAGCAAACAAACAAATACATCTTCAGCTAAATCATGTATAACTGCAACCAAAAAACTAATCGATTACAATTAAAAAAAAAAAAAAAAAAAAAAAAAAAAAAAAAAAAAACCCCAACCTCAATCATTGCCTCCAAACACTTGTTAACTAAACCTTTTATTATTTACGTGTTTAACTTTACAGATCAACTTATACTAAATGAGGTGATATTACATACACCGATGCATGTAATTAAGATCCATTCTATGTGAGAGGAGGAATACATACATCCAATGCATAGCAAATTTTCTCACAGTAGATATTAGTTAATTAGTTACATAGCTCTTACGTTAGTATTGCATATGCTTTACGCCTTTAATTACCTTTATAGTTGTTTCGCTGTTTCTTAATTTTGGGTCAATTTTAAAGTTGTTAGGTTGTTATTAGCATTTATAGAGTCTTGTCCTTCGAAAATTTGTGACCTAGGTTACTCAGGAAGTCATGATACAGCTTGCTTGGAGATCATACAGATGGCAAGCATCATTCTGTTTTTGTCAGAACAATGAAATGAAAGCTAGCGACCTTTCGTCACTGTCACAAAATAAATTTAAAGGTTTTTATTTTTTTTGCAGTATTTGATTTGTCAATTGGGAGAAAAAAGAAAATATACTCCGAGTACGAGAACGATATTTCAGATCTTTTTTCCTTTTTATTTATAAGCTAGCTCTCTCAATATTTTTCTCTTTAGCGACAATATTATTTTGGATTCTTTATTTGTTTTTTCTTAATTCAGTTTATTTTCTTTTATAACTTGTGAAGTAAACGAAGTGAAAAGTTAAAAAGAGATAGCAAGCAACATAAGAAAATATTAAAAAGGACACATAACTAACTAATCAACGATCGAATCTTTGAATAACAGTTAGTTAATTAACCTTCTTTTTGAGAAGTTGAAAAGGTTATCATGCAACTTAATTAAGCTTTTAAGTAACAAAGCTTACGTTTAGGGTTTAATTAGGCATGCATAGCCTTTCCATTTCCAACTGATCATATGGCTAAACGTCCATTTCCAAGCAACTTAAGCACATGCCTTGCAGTTCTAATATCCTATCAAACCAAGCTAATAAGGTACTAAGTGTTGCAATAATTGTCACTAATTCCAGTAATATTACGTGTACGTGCACTTTTTTGTCATGTTAAAGTTAGGCATGCAATGACCTATGATTAGCAATTGGGTTTATTCATGTGGTTGTAAAGCATTCTCTCTCCCCTCCACTCCTTTCTTTTTTTTGGTTGGTAATGAGATTTTTTCGCATATCTTTAATGAATAATGTTACAAGCACAAATTATTTTATAACATCTTTACAAACTATTGATATAATAAATTTTTACTGATTTTCTCATCTAAACTTACCAATAACATTATATTTTTACTTACTAATAATCACCGATCACATCTTTTTAATTCTGTATATTACAGTGAGTTATAACTTGAAACACATCCCAAAAAGAAAACTAGTCAACTTTGTTTAATTGTCTCCGTGACCATTCGAAAAGATATGGTGACAAAATGCCAATGGAATGCTGAGTACACCTATCACCACTGGCTATAAATGACTGATGCATCAAAATTTGTTAGAAATTTGACCATAGCTACTGCCTCAATAAAGTGAAGATAGGTGGATTTTAGCAGCAAGAAAAACAAGGGGTGCTGTAACTTGCCCCCGTCGTTTCCTCTATTTGGAACATCATGCCCCATATACTTTCCACAAAGAATCCAGCTGGTATTGCATATCCATATGCATCTACGTCACCTATGCTGTCACTGCAAAAATAATTTCAAGGACTTTGTGCAGCACGTTAATTTCCTGTGAAACAAGGCTTCTGATCGAGAGTGTGATATTTGTGGAATTGAGTTAACAGGTACGGTCTTATTTGCATCAGGACGTTCTTTTTAATTTCCCGGACATTGAGATATTTATGGCTCATTCAATTACGCGTGCAAGAATGGGATAGTGAGCTATGGAGTTCAACTGACACTTCATTACAAATATCTTGATTTACTTTTTAGCAACCAAATTATTATTGATAGCCAAAAAGTCATTGCTAATAAATAGACATCAGTGACGACAACGACAAAAAAAAGGGGTATATCGTATAGGATAGAGATAACAACAATAACTCAATAAATTAAAAAAAATTCTCTCATTTCCTTTCGGTGATATTATTTTCAAAGCTGCTATTTTATTTCCTCATGGTTGAGGTTTTCTTTTTTTTTTTTGAAAATCCCTTCTGATTAAGTTTATATAATTACCAATCAATCCAACAAATATGGTTAAGTACAAGTTTGATGAAAAATGTTAGAATTACAAAAAATTACATAACTTTTGCGACGAGTTATGCGTAATGAAAATATAGACCAATTACTTTTCTCTATCACTCACAATTCATCATACTGTGAATTGAAACAAAAGTTGTGGCCTTAGTATTATTCAAATTTGTTCCCTCAGGCTTAATTGTGCCTTAGACTTTAATTTCATCTTGAATTATTTTATAAAAAAAATTTAATTATAGAAATTTTTTTTTAAAAACAAAAATTGTATATCTTTTGCTTCAGTAAATGAATGACAATCATTGACATGGAAAACGTTTTAGTGCACATGTCTATATAGTACTGATATGAGACGTTAAACTATATGATGCCATCACGGAACACGATTTGGGGATTACGTATTACAAATCTTTTCTATTTTTTTTTAAAATATTATAATTCACGTGTTCTCTTATTTTTATGACGTCAGCATATGAATTAATACGTAAGCATGATAAAGAAGTATGATATTTGAATTTGGAAAGCCAATACAACTCTGCCAATCCAAGTTTTCCTCTGGTTATATATGTTGGAATCAAATGGTTCTAGCCTTGACTTGGGTTCCCTTTGTGTTGCAGAGAGATTATTCTTGTGCCAAGAGATTGAGATTGTAGATTCTCATGTCACTTTGCAATGTTCCTTCCCTAAGCCTGTTCTTGACTGGCTTATAAAGAATGGTTCAACTACTGTGTTAAGAATGCACGTGTGATTAAGATTTCACATGAAATAATATTGATAAGAGTGAATGGTTAATATAATATAACTAGATTCAAATTCACAAACCTAAGCTTTGTGCAAAGATAGATGTTAGAGAAGTTGTTAACTCTTTGGAATTCAACACAATACTCTATCTATGTTTATGAAGATCTTTATAGACTAATTCAGCGTATTGTGTTTGATTTTGTATCTCTCTCCTTCACTATCTGCCTATCAAAAAACAAAACAAAGAGAGATGCACCCCAAGAGGGGTTGTAGACAAGTATGAGACTTTTTAATCAATTGTACACCTCCTCTAGATGAATCCTTTTGTTTTGGCACTAATTAAATAACTATGATGTATTGACTACTCATTTAATTCATAATTGGAATACACCCTAGCTGATTGAAGCAGTGGTAGCAAGATGGCCAATTTAGTTTGCTAGAGAGGTTGGAATCAATGAGTGAGACTGAGATTGAAAGGGGACTCTGACAAATTTTCAAGCTTTTAATGACCCTCAGCCTTCGCACTCCACAGCATCCAGAGTCTCAACATCTTCCTCAAATAGTCAAATGCTTTGATTGCACTGCTTTAGACATATATTAGAAGGCAATGCCGTGGTTCAGGCCTTAGATAACGAATGCTTTAGAATGCAAATCCTTTGTAACCTGGTTAGACACAATATTGTCACTAAGAATTAGGGCAGTAAAAGTTGAATATTGAAAATTTCGATAGCAAAAAAAAAAAAGAAAAAGAGTCTTTTTTCTAAGTTGAGCCTGAACCATTTGAAAACAGATTGGACGTACAACATAAAATTCAGGAAAAATAAATTATTTGCCTCAAATACCCCCATCCTTTTGTAGGGCTATAAATAAACTAAGTCATTTGTAAATAATATGGACTTAACTCGATAAAAAGCTTGTTTATATTTGTTAGTTTATAAACAAGTCAAACTTAAACCCTAATTTAATGCTTGTTTAATACACAAGTCAAGCCCAATAAGAAAAAAAAATGTTCATGAATAACTCATGAACAATAAGGCTCGACAAAAAACAAGTCGAGTTTAGGCTTTTTTATGTGCTTGATATAGGCTTTATAAATAAACTTATATATTACTAAGGCTGCATTTAGTATTAACTTAAAAAGTCAGATTTTTTTACTATTTAGCTTATTTTTTTTACTATTTAACTTATTTTCGCTACTATTGCACGTTTTGGTACTATTTATGGGTCCCACTGTACTATTTCAGTTATTTGTTAGCTTTATTTATAGTACTTTCAGTAAAAAGTTTTCAGTTTTAACTAAATAAGCTGTTCCCAAACGAACTCTAAAGGTCTATTTGGATATCGCTTATTACTGAAAACTAAAAACTTATTACTAAAAACACTGTAGCAAAATAATTTTTAAACTATGAATAGTATCCATGGGATCCAGTTTTAAAGTTACATTTGCGTTTTCCCGTATTTGTTGGTCCTAAGGAAAAACGCAAAACGCGCTCCGCGTTTGCTTTAATTAATTGGGAGTTAGCCCACTAGTCCAAACCAAATAAGGTTGATAATATGCTTAATATGGAATATAATTGTGTTGGATCTCGAGTTCAATAGCTTGATATTGAGCTTGACCTTGGCTTATAACTTGACTAATGAATCAAGCCAAGTCAAGTCAGGCTCAGGTTTTGGACTTTCTAATGAGTTTTTTTTTTTTTTTTTTATAGGCTTAAAAGGGAAATTTTATTGAAGATAAAGAAACAGATAAACAAGCAAACAGAGTTCCAACAACAAAACAAGAGTGACTAGGCTCTTGATTTTAGACAATAAGTGTGCATTTGGATTGTGATGGAAAGTTAAAACTATTTTACTATTCAGCTTATTTTTGCTATTATTTATGGATCCTATTATACTTTTTAGTACTATTCATGAGCTTCACTGTACTATTTTAACTAATTTTTACTTTTATCTACAGTACTTTTAAAAATAAGTTTTTAATTTCAGCAAAATAAATGATATCAAAACATACCCTAAATCTGAAGAAAACAAAACAAAACACACAACAAACTACAAAAAACAACTTTTTGATGAGTTTGAGCATGAACAATTTTTTTAGACTTGGTTCAAGCTTGAACCGAGATTACACATTTTATTTTTGTTGGCGACTCTAACTTGAACATTTAATACTGAAAAAAGCTCAACTTGTTTACCGTCGGAGACGCATGTTGAAAGAAAAAGACTGGATGATACAGATAAAAATAAATGCACGTGGCTGAATCTCCACATATTACAATAGGTGTGACGCAGAAGATGCCTCTACTAATTGACTTAGTTCTTTTGAGCACGAGTTTTAAATGCTATTATTTTATTTCGGCTTTTTATTTATATTTTATTTCAATTTTTTATTTTCCATAGTTTTCTTTGTAGTGGAAACAGAGAAACCACTGAACTTAAATCACTGTTCTAACAAATATAAAATTCAAGCATCCAATGCACAACAGCTCCAATTGCTCTTTTGTCTCTCTCAGTCTAGTTTCTTCTCTTTCTTTCCTTTTTTTTAATCTTCAACCATCAATGGAGATTGAAACTTCCTGGTTCTTGCAGTTTCTTAATGCCTGCTTTTACTTTCTTGCACTTTGTTTTCTTATCTTTCCTCCCTTGCTATACTTAGCTAGACTAAAGCCTTGGTGCAACTGTGAAAGATGTCATACTTACCTCACGTCAAGTTGGTCCAAACAATTTGATAACCTTTGTGATTGGTATGCTCATCTTCTAAAAAACTCTCCTAGCAAAACCATCCACATACATGTTATTGGAAACATAATCACAGCCAACCCCAATAACGTTGAGTACATGCTTAAAACAAGGTTTGAAAATTACCCAAAAGGCAAACCCTTTTCCATGATCTTAGGTGACTTTCTGGGTCGAGGTATATTCAACGTGGACGGTGACTTATGGAGGTTCCAAAGAAAGATGGCGAGTCTAGAGCTCAACGAGTACTCCATAAGATCGTTTGCGTTCGAGATTGTCAATTACGAGATCAATACCCGGCTTGTCCCACTTTTGTCCTTAGTTGAAAGCAAAAAAGATGGGGTTTTGGATTTACAGGACGTGTTTAGAAGATTCTCCTTTGATTGTATATGCCGATTCTCATTTGGGTTAGACCCCAGGTGCCTAGAGTTGTCACTACCCATGTCTGAATTTGCTGATTCCTTTGACCTTGCATCGAAATTGTCAGCAGAGAGAGCCATGACTGTGTCCCCACTTGTATGGAAGATCAAAAGGGTGTTCAACATAGGTAGTGAGAAGAAATTAAGGGAAGCTGTTAGCATGATCAATGTTTTGGCACAAGAAGTCATAAGGCAAAAGCGCAAAATGGGATTTTTAACTCATAAAGACCTTTTGTCAAGGTTCATGAGTAGTGTTGACGATGATACATATTTGAGAGACATCGTTATAAGCTTCTTATTAGCTGGGCGTGACACGGTTGCATCAGCCTTGACTAGCTTGTTTTGGCTTTTGGCAAAGCACCCACACGTGGAGTCAGCAATCATGGCTGAGGCAGACCGAGTCATCGGAGCAAATAAGGAGTTCACAAGCTTTGAGGAGCTACGAGAGCTTCATTATTTACAAGCAGCAGTGTATGAGAGTATGAGACTCTATCCTCCTATACAGTTTGATTCAAAGTTTTGTCAAAAAGATGATGTCCTCCCTGATGGGACTTTTGTGAGGAAAGGCACTAGGGTTACCTATCATCCTTACGCAATGGGTCGGATTGAAGAAATTTGGGGTTTTGATTGCTTAGAATTCAAGCCAGAAAGGTGGTTGAAAGATGGTATATTTTTTCCAGAAAACCCTTTTAAGTACCCAGTTTTTCAAGCTGGACTCAGGGTCTGTTTGGGAAAAGAAATGGCTCTAGTGGAGCTCAAATGTGTAGCACTTTCATTGCTTCGAAAATTCCACATCGACTTAGCTACACCGAGCCACACGCCACGGTTCTCTCCTGGGCTCACAGCCTCATTTAGTGGCGGATTACAGGTTTTGGTACGAGAAAGAGAAACACCTTTGTAATTCATAAATGTCCTTAGCCCCATCCTTCAAGATTGTTGTTATTATGGTGAATATTATTGGTGCCATTCCTAGCCATATGTGCACCAATGAAATTGTGCAGGCTGTACTGAATTTAGAGGAATGTGACGTGTGATTTGATAGTCTACATAGGCTTGCACATACCAGATTGTCTGGTTGGTGTCGGTAGGATTTTTATGCTGAAGGATGTACATTATGTTTATGTAGCTGGTGTTTTTTGACTGTGCAGATAGACATTCCTTCGTGGAATGTGAGATGTTCTGCCAGTTATTTTAGCGCACTCTTTATATATATGAGTCCGGTTAATGTGTGTCCTTAGGACATACATTAAACTTTCTATTTTTAAAAATATTTTTTTGAGAATTGAAAAAACTGTCATTACTTTTTCAATTCTCGAAAAAAAAATTTCCAAAAATGAAAAATAATGTGTGCCCTAAGGGCACACATTAGTAAAATCCTATATATATTAAGCTCCAATTAACTTTGGACTCTTCTATTTGTGTGCAGGATTAATGTTATGTACCAAAGCAAGTAGCTTCTTTGATTCTTGTATTGTTTTATTGCTTGGAGGGCACACATTAGTAAAATTCTATATATATTAAGCTCCAATTAACTTTGGACTCTTCTATTTGTGTGCAGGATTAATGTTATGTACCAAAGCAAGTAGCTTCTTCGATTCTTGTATTGTTTTATTGCTTGGAACTTTATTCTTATGGCTTATATGTATATTTTTATATATTGCAACACCAAGTTTGACTTAAAACCCTAATAAAGCAGGCTCAACATGGTTTTCCCTTAAGTTTTAACCTCTCACTTATCAAGAGAACTCAGTTAACAGGTGGGTTTTATGACCTGGTTTTAATGTAAAATAATAAACTTCTTGCGGGAATTAAAGTAAGGTAATTCATTTAAAAAAAGAAAGAAAAAGGAATGAACCTTAAATTTACCTTATCCTAAAATCTTAAACTTTTTGGATAAAATATTTATAACAGTAAAAACAGACCCAAAAAAAAGAAAGTTGGAATGTAATTGGAAAGTGGTTGGGAAGCAAAAAGTATTGGGAGGTGAATAAGGTGCAAATTACTTTTCACGATGTCTTCACGTGTACATGTTCTGTCATGGCTCTCACAAGACTGTTTGTGTTCTGCACTTCGATGGCTACAGTTTCCAACTTTCCATGTTGTCCCAAGATCTGCAAAGTTGCTTCTCTCATGCTTTGGTATTTTGGAGTCCGTTTGGTTTCGTAAAATATTTTTCAGAAAATACTTTTTTTCTGGAAATGCTATTTTTCGAAAAAAGAAAATATTTTCAAGTGTTTGGTTGTGTTATGAAAATTGGTATGGAAAATATTTTCATGTGTTTGGTTCTATTAGGAAAATGCTATTTTTCTACTATTTTTTCACAATTTCCGGCAACAAATTCCGGCAACAACAACCCAACAACAACAACAACAGCAAATTCCAGCCACAACAACACAACAACCACAACAACAACAACAACAACAACAATCAGTTCATCAAAAAAAAAAAAACAACAACAACACAAAACCCACAGAAAATCCACCATCCACACCACCGCAACGAAAAAAAAAAAAAAAATTCAGAGGAGGACGACGAGATCGAGAGGGCGGCGCGATCGAGACGACGATGAGATCGAAGATGATGATCTGACCCAGAGGAGGGCGGCGCGATCTCGCAGGCACGACCTTGGCTCCGTGATCGCGATCTCGGCGCGATCGAGAGGGCGGCGCGATCTCGGACGAAGGAGGCGACGAGATCGGAGACGAAGTAGGCGACGAGATCAAGGACAAAGGAGGCGACGGCGACGAGGATGGCGATCTGACCGGGGAGGACGTGCTTCAGGTGGAGTGTGCTTGGGCTCTCTCTCACTCTCTCTCTCTTCGGGTGTATTTTCCGGAAATGCTTTGAAGGTAAAATGAGAGCGTAAATTGATTTCCGTTCAAAATGCCTTATTTTCCGGTCAATGTGAATCGTTTTTTCCGTTGACTGTATTTTCCGTAAGAACCAAACACCACATTTTCCGGAAAATCATTTCCGGAATCAGTTTGAAGCCAAAACAAACGGAGCCTTGATCTTGATATACTAGTTTTTGGCATACAATTCCAATTTAATAATAGGCACTGACGTACGTATATTGCTCCATACAGTACAATCATAGTGGCCATTTTTATTAGTCTTTGCATTGATTGATGTCTGCTAATACTTGACTGTATTGATGCTCAGGGGAAATTTCAAATTACAATTGTTGCAATCAGGATCTAAGAATGTCAGTGATATGTTTGCAGAGAATCTGCTCGTGCTTAATTTCCCAATTTATAATGATTTGTGTTTTGTTTATAAAACAAACCGACAAATGTAATTCAATTATTAGACATGTACGTGTATTTTCAGTTTTATAATAAAAATGGAATCTTAAATTCTAATCATAACTGAGAAAACAATGGTATATAGTGAATTAATTCATTATGAAGCAATGATCAAAGCCATTAGGAGTTAATTAGACCAACAATACCTAGCTACCCCCTATAGCCATCCATTCAGCACCCTACGATGACAATTAGGTTAATTTACTAATTCTGGATTTCGTTGAGTTTCATCAACTATCCAGAACAAATCATTTTTATAATCTTTGGGTTTTGTGTCAGATTTGGATTTATATTCTATACCTAAGATGCGAGTTTTTCATCAAAACCGGTTTCTCCAAACTAAGAGATCGCTAGCAAACATCTTTCTTTCTCAAGAGGTATAGGTAATACGTGACACCAATGTTTGGTAAAGATCAAACTTCAATGTGCTATATAAGGCATGAGCTCATGGGGTGGATTGAGGCCAAAGCAATTTCATAGATAATGTTCTTTACCTTGTTTGGTTTCAATATTGGTGACATCCGAGTACTCTCTCTCCCTTACCTTCTTTTAAGGTGGGAGAAATTATTCAGTACAACGGACCAATCATTGTTTCATCCTCTCATTTAGGGTGTATTTGGATACAGTTTATTTTACTGAAATTGAAAAATTATTGCTGAAAGTATTATAGATAAAGGTAAAAGTTAGTTGAAATAGTACAGCGGGGCTCATGAATAATGCCATAAAGTGAAGTGGAACTATGAATAGTAACAAAAATAAGCTGAATAGTAAAATAATTTTAATTTTTCATTTCAATCCAAACACACACTTAATACAATTTTAATTTAAGTGATTGTGTAAATTTATCTTTACAATTAACTGTTGATAACAAGATATATGTGTTGATTTTTGAGCTATGTCATTTTGTCTCAAAATAAATTGGTGATGAGAAAGACATACTGAAATAAGCCTATTTTTAAAGCGGTCGTAGAAAACCAAATTATAATAAGAAATAGCTTCTTTTGAATAATTCGAATAATAGAGTGGAGAGTAAATTTTTATTATTATAAATGGTACTCAATTGCTATGGTTTCAACTAAATAATTACAAAGGCTACTTGGGATACTTGCAGCAAAGGCCAGAGGGCATCAAAATGCAAAGTTTTGCTGGAAGCAATTAAAGACCTTCATGTTTTGCCGAACAATGGCCATACTATACCGGTGTGTTCTTTTGCTAGATTTGATACCTCTACAGTTTGGAGATGTCTTTCAAAAGCTCAACTGTTCATGAGGAATCCATATCTTGGAAATATTTTATATGACTATCTAGTTAAGTCTTACGGTAGAATATTTGGATTTTGTCATGACCCAGTTGAATGTTCCAACTGTAATTGTAAAGGAGTTGAATCCATCTTTGTTATAGGGCTGACAGGATTTGCTCTTACCAACCAACCCAACCAATCCCACCTAAATACGAATTAAATATAAACAATTCCTTTGCATCAATCCCAGTCGATTAAAGGGATTGGACAAGGGCCTTTTGGTGTCCACCAGAATAGTATACGTGTGTACTACATTCTCCATCTATTGAAACTGTACTACATTCTATATATATTTATTGAAAGTGACACTTTGATTAGTTTTTGATAAACAAACAGTATGCTCGTAAAGTAAATAAAATTATATGTCTAGAATTGCAATTAGCAGAGAGATGACTGTTCAATCTTGGGAGTTCAGATGTCAAATTAATTCCAAAGCTCTCATATCTATTCCTAGTCTAGGGTTCTTCACCTCCATTCCATACTTCCTAAAAGTTTTGCCAACCAATTTGTTTTTTGTTTTTTGTTTTTTTGTTTTTTTTTTTGTTTCTTTTTCAAGTAATAAAAGAAAAACCCCAATTGAATTTAACTAAACCAATGAATAAGTATGAAGCCTCATATGCTCAGTTTGGTAATTGACCTCAATATGAAGAGGAAGAAATGCAAGAAAAATTCTTCAGGTGATCACTTCAGGGTGTGATCAAATTACATTCGCAACATTCTGTTGTGAGCTACATCTCTCCCTGCAATTCCCATTCAAAAGATCCTTCTTCCTTTTATACATTAGAATTTGTTTCCAAAAATAAATAAATAAATAAATAACCAAAAAAAAATAATTAAAAAATTGGAGAAGATTTGGGGAAAATCCCATATCAATTTGAGATTCAATTAATTATATATTAGCAGATCAAAATCTCTTTAAATTGGAAAATGCAAAAGGTAAGATCCATTTTACTATAATAGGCTTACAAACTAACATAATAAATGTGAATGGTACTACATTAATACTATAATAAACCCCAAAAGGTTCCATTGATCTAGCAGTTCTAAGGTCATGGTTTCAAAACTTGTGAGCATCCTTGTCCACTCCTATAAATTTATATTAGAAAAAGAACATAGTAAATAAATTTTTTAATTTTTTTGTTTTAAATTAAAATTTTGATAATTTTACATATTAATTTGTTAGAACCCGGAGCAGTGCTCGGGACTACCTAGCTTTTTTACCCTAATAACACTCTTTTTTTTACTTAATAAAATATAACTTTTTATTTATTTATTTTACGAACTACTGATTTTAAAATATAATGCAATAATCGCTTTGCTTTCACATAAAGGAAGTAATTAATTGATAATCATTGCGATCGTATATACCTTTTATATCCGCTATGATCTTTTGCAGTTTTTTCTAAATATATCCACTAGGTGCTTGTTTTGACATAAGCTTTCAATAGCATTATTGCCGTTTAAAGAATCTAAGATAAGATAGCATTGCGCAAGTCTTGTTATTATGATTTATGGGCCAAAATGGCCCTTTACCATCAATTTTCGAAATATTTGACAAAAAAACACTGTTTCGGAAATAAACAGGAATCTACCACTTTTTCAAGTACTCGAGTTTGGTGAACTCGAGTACCCTATTTTATAGTTCCACCGTGGCTGCTGAGCTGGAAATTGGTGATTAAAAAAAATTAAGTGGTACTCGAGCTTGGAAAACTCGAGTACCATGCAACATAATACTCGAGTATACTAGGCTCGAGTACCTTTTATAAAAAAAAATACAGAAAATTTTTTTTCTACAGTACTCGAGTTTACCAAACTCGAGTACTGTGTAAATTTTTTTTTTTTTTTTTTTTTTTGTTTTTTGTTTTTTTTGCTTGAGGATAATTGACAAATAAATATAAGGATAAAAATAAGTAGCTTTTCTATCTTTTTATTTATTTAAATAGAAGCATTGTAAGATATAGAGATTTTAATTTCGAAATATGAATTTAATTTCTACATTGATTAAAATTGTTCATTGTTTTCTCATAAAAATTGTTCACTATTTTCTGTATAAACTATTTCTACGATTTTACATAAAATTATTTTCTGTTCAGCATTATTTAAGAAATTGTTCGCTCTCTTTTTTGCATAAATTATTTTCTGTTCACTATTTAAAAAATTGTTCACTGTTTTCTCATAAAACACCTAGTGAAATCGTGTTTTCTAAATTTAAACGCCAAATCTGAATGCTTTTTCATGTTTGAATTTCACAATAATCGAATATATTTTTCTGCATTGATAAAATTTGTTTCTACATTTATGAAATTTTCTCTCTGCACATCATATTTACTATATATTCAAATCTGTTATTGCATTCATAAAATCTGTTTTTTGCATTAATTAAAACTGTTCACTGTTTTGTCATAAAAATTGTTCACTGTTTTTTGCATTAACTATTTCTAGCATTGGCGCATTTATTGCACTTAAATGGTTTTTGTGTTTTTCTAAATTTGTAACCATATGAATAATGGACAAACTCCATAAAAGAAAAATGAATGATTCGTATAAATCACCTAATGGTAAATGCCTCGAAAAATTTGAATTAGTTGAATGTAGAAATTCGAGAAAAATCAATGGAAAATCAATGAACGTAGCAAATCCTGAATGTGTACATAAGATGTACAGATAGTCTAGACTTGTTGAGAAATTTGATTTCGTTGAAAGTACAAAATAATGAAAATTCAAAGGAAAAGTACGTACGTTAGATGTATAGATCGTATGAATTTGTTTAAAAATTTGAATTCATTGAATGTACAAAACTGTGAAAACTCAAGGAAAAATTGTATACATTAGAGGTACAGATAGTACGAATATGTTGAAAAATTTGAATTCGTTGAGTGTGTAAAATCGTGAAAATTCAAATGAAAATTGAAGAGCATACCAAATTGAGTAAACTTAATGGAAAATTAATTACATTAGATGTACAGAGCATCTATTTTTTTGCATTGATAAAATCTGTTTCTACATTAATAAAATTTGCTCTCTGCACACCATCTTCACTGTTTTCTCATAAAAATTGTTCACTATTTTCTGCATAAACTATTTCTAACATTTTGCATAAAATTATTTTCTGTTCAGCATTATTTAAAAAATTGTTCACTCTCTTTTCTGCGTAAATTATTTTCTGTTCATTATTTAAAAAAATTGTTCACTGTTTCCTCGTAAAACACCTAGTGAAATCGTGTTTTCTAAATTTAAACGTCAAATCTGAATGCTTTTTTATGTTTAAATTTCACAATAATTGAATTTGTTTTTCTGCATTGATAAAATCTGTTTCTACGTTAATAAAATTTGCTCTATGCACATCATGTTTACTCTATATTCGAATCTGATTACTACATTCATAAAACCTATTTTCTGCATTAATTAAAACTGTTCATTGTTTTCTCATAAAAATTGTTCACTGTTTTTTGCATAAACTATTTCTACGATTTTGCATAAAATTATTTTCTGTTCAGCATTATTTAAAAAATTGTTCACTCTCTTTTCTACATAAATTATTTCCTGTTCACTATTTAAAAAATTGTTCACTGTTTTCTCGTAAAACACCTAGTGAAATTGTGTTTTCTAAATTGAAAATCCAGATCTGTATGTTTTTTCATGTTCAAATTTCACAATAATCGAATCTGTTTTTCTGCATTGATAAAATCTATTTTGTTACACACTTTGTCAAAATTATCCAACAATGATAGATTGTGATTGGTTGTTTATCTCTTTCTAATAAACTCACTATTTTTTCTACTTCACCTACAGTCTACCATGTAGAAGTATAGAACAATTGTGACAAAATGAGTAGAAATTAGAGATGATTTGAATACAATGAATCATAATGTATTGAAAATTTCCCTTTATTACATTTTATTATTATTATTATTATTACTCCTTATTTAGTTTATCTAAAAAGTTAAACATTTTTGGGTTTATCCAAAAATCTATGCCACGAAATACATTGTAGGAAATCAAGACCAAAGAACTGCCAAAATAAAAAATTGAGCGGTATTGTTGCTGTACTTATTTAGTTATCATAACATCAACATTCAGTACTTTTAACAGGCACAACTACTTTCAAACACAGAAAAAAAAACACAGAGAGAAGTTCAAAATCACACACATAAATGGACACTCAAAACATGCTCCGAGGTAAAAGTCATAATAGAAAATTGATTATTGAGCTACATTTTATTTTATTTTTCAGGCACGATTGCAGCCATTAAACCAACATAAATTCTGTTACAAACATTTTTTTTTCTAGACATATAGATTCTATTCTCTCTCAACCCCTAGACAGAAGGAAAGTATATAACAAATCTGATATTGAAAGGCTTTAAAGAAACAAAATATTTGGTCAAGAACCTGCTTCAAAGTTGTATGTGAAAACTGAAAACACAACCTACCACCTTTATTTGATCAGGTGGATGTAGTTTCTATTTTATTTTTTATTTTTTTTGGTTGATTGGAAATTTATGCTGCTTATGACAACTTATTTAAGTACAGCAACAATGCCGCTCAATTTTTTATTTTGGCAGTTCTTTGGTCTAGATTTCCCGCAATGTATTTTGTGGCATAGATTTTTGGATAAACCCAAAAATGTTTAACTTTTTAGATAAACTAAATAAGGAGTAATAATAATAATAATAATAAAATGTAATAAAGGGAAATTTTCAATGCATTACGATTCATTGTATTCAAATCATCTCTAATTTCTACTCATTTTGTCGCACATGTTCTATACTTCTACATGGTAGACTGTAGGTGAAGTAGAAAAAATAGTGAGTTTATTAGAAAGTGATAAACAACCAATCACAATCTATTATTGTTGGATAATTTGACAAAGTGTGTATCAAAATAGATTTTATCAATGCAGAAAAACAGATTTGATTATTGTGAAATTCGAACATGAAAAAACATACAGATTTGGATTTTAATTATTGTGAAATTTAAACATGAAAAAGCATTCAGATTTGACGTTTAAATTTAGAAAACACGATTTCACTAGGTGTTTTACGAGAAAACAGTGAACAATTTTTTTAAATCAAGAACAGAAAATAATTTACGCAAAAAAGAGAGTGAACAATTTTTTAAATAATGTTGAACAGAAAATAATTTTATGTAGAATGCGAGAAATAGTTTATGCAGAAAACAGTGAACAATTTTTATGAGAAAACAATGAAGATGGTGTGTAGAGAGCAAATTTTATTAATGTAGAAACAGATTTTATCAATGCAAAAAAATAGATGATCTGTACATCTAATGTAATTAATTTTCCATTAAGTTTACTCAATTTGGTATGCTCTTCAATTTTCATTTGAATTTTCACGATTTTACACACTCAATGAATTCAAATTTTTCAACATATTCGTACTATCTGTACCTCTAATGTACACAATTTTTCCTTAAGTTTTCACAGTTTTGTACATTCAATGAATTCAAATTTTTAAACAAATTCATACGATCTATACATCTAACGTACATACTTTTCCTTTGAATTTTCATTATTTTGTACTTTCAACGAAATCAAATTTCGCAACAAGTCTAGACTATCTGTACATCTTATGTACACATTCACGATTTGCTACATTCATTGATTTTCCATTGATTTTTCACAAATTTCTACATTCAACTAATTTGAATTTTTCAAGGCATTTACCATTAGGTGATTTATACGAATCATTCATTTTTCTTTCATGGAGTTTGTCAATTATTCATATGGTTACAAATTTAGAAAAACACAAAAACCATTTAAGTGCAATAACTGCGCCAATGCTAGAAATAGTTAATGCAAAAAACAGTGAACAATTTTTATGACAAAACAGTGAACAATTTTAATTAATGCAAAAAACAAATTTTATGAATGCAGTAAGCAGATTTGAATATACAATAAATATGATGTGTAGAGAGAAAATTTCATAAATGTAGAAACAGATTTTATCAATGCAGAAAAATATATTCGATTATTGTGAAATTCAAACATGAAAAAGCATTCAGATTTGGCATTTAAATTTAGAAAACACGATTTCACTAGGTGTTTTATGAGAAAATAGTGAACAATTTTTTAAATAGTGAACAGAAAATAATTTATGCAAAAAAGAGAGCGAACAATTTTTTAAATAATGCTGAACAGAAAACACGATTTCACTAGGTGTTTTATGAGAAAACAGCAAACAATTTTTTAAACAGTGAACAGAGAATACTTTACGCAGAAAAGTATATAACAAATATAGATTCTATTCTCTCTCAGCCCCTAGACAGAGGGAAAGTATATAACAAATCTGATATTGAAAGGCTTTAAAGAAACAAAATATTTGGTCAAGAACCTGCTTCGAAGTTGTATGTGAAAACTGAAAACCCAACCTACCACCTTTATTTGATCAGGTGGATGTAGTTTCTGTTTTTTTTTTTTTTTTTTGGTTGGTTGTTAATTTATGCTACTTATGACAACTTATTTAAGTACAGCAACAATGCCGCTCAATTTTTTATTTTGGCAGTTCTTTGGTCTTGATTTCCTACAATGTATTTCGTGGCATAGATTTTTGGATAAACCCAAAAATGTTTAACTTTTTAGATAAACTAAATAAGGAGTAATAATAATAATAATAAAATGTAATAAAGGGAAATTTTCAATACATTATGATTCATTGTATTCAAATCATCTCTAATTTCTACTCATTTTGTCACACTTGTTCTATACTTCTACATGGTAGACTGTAGGTGAAGTAGAAAAAATGGTGAGTTTATTAGAAATAGATAAACAACCAATCACAATCTATCATTGTTGGATAATTTTAACAAAGTGTGTATCAAAATAGATTTTATCAATGCAGAAAAACAGATTCGATTATTGTGAAATTTGAACATGAAAAAACATACAGATCTGGATTTTCAATTTAGAAAACATAATTTCACTAGGTGTTTTATGAGAAAACAGTGAACAATTTTTTAAATAGTGAACAGGAAATAATTTATGCAGAAAAGAGAGTGAACAATTTTTTAAATAATGCTGAACAGAAAATAATTTTATGCAAAATCGTAGAAATAGTTTATGCAAAAAACAGTGAACAATTTTTATGAGAAAACAATGAACAGTTTTAATTAATGCAGAAAACAGGTTTTATGAATGTAGTAATCAGATTCGAATATAGAGTAAACATGATGTGCATAGAGCAAATTTTATTAACGTAGAAACAGATTTTATCAATGCAGAAAAACAAATTCAATTATTGTGAAATTTAAACATAAAAAAGCATTCAGATTTGACGTTTAAATTTAGAAAACACGATTTCACTAGGTGTTTTACGAGGAAACAGTGAACAATTTTTTTTAAATAGTGAACAGAAAATAATTTACGCAGAAAAGAGAGTGAACAATTTTTTAAATAATGCTGAACAGAAAATAATTTTATGCAAAATGCTAGAAATAGTTTATGCAGAAAATAGTGAACAATTTTTATGAGAAAACAGTGAAGATGGTGTGCAGAGAGCAAATTTTATTAATGTAGAAATAGATTTTATCAATGCAAAAAAATAGATGATCTGTACATCTAATGCAATTAATTTTCCATTAAGTTTACTCAATTTGGTATGCTCTTCAATTTTCATTTGAATTTTCACGATTTTATACACTCAACGAATTCAAATTTTTCAACATATTCGTACTATCTGTACCTCTAATGTATACAATTTTTCCTTGAGTTTTCACAGTTTTGTACATTCAATGAATTCAAATTTTTAAACAAATTCATACGATCTATACATCTAACGTACATACTTTTCCTTTGAATTTTCATTATTTTGTACTTTCAACGAAATCAAATTTCTCAACAAGTCTAGACTATCTGTACATCTTATGTACACATTCAGGATTTGCTACGTTCATTGATTTTCTATTGATTTTTCTCGAATTTCTACATTCAACTAATTCAAATTTTTCGAGGCATTTACCATTAGGTGATTTATACGAATCATTCATTTTTCTTTCATGGAGTTTGTCCATTATTCATATGGTTACAAATTTAGAAAAACACAAAAACCATTTAAGTGCAATAACTGCGCCAATGCTAGAAATAGTTAATGCAAAAAACAGTGAACAATTTTTATGACAAAACAGTGAACAGTTTTAATTAATGCAAAAAACAGATTTTATGAATGTAATAACAGATTTGAATATACAGTAAATATGATGTGCAGAGAGAAAATTTCATAAATGTAGAAACAGATTTTATCAATGCAGAAAAATATATTCGATTATTGTGAAATTCAAACATGAAAAAACATTCAGATTTGGCGTTTAAATTTAGAAAACACGATTTCACTAGGTGTTTTATAAGAAAACAGTGAACAATTTTTTAAATAGTGAACTGGAAAAAAATTTATGCAAAAAAGAGAGCGAACAATTTCTTAAATAATGCTGAACAGAAAATAATTTTATGTAAAATCGTAGAAATAGTTTATACAGAAAATAGTGAACAATTTTTATGAGAAAACAATGAACAATTTTAATCAATGTAGAAATTAAATTCATATTTCGAAATTAAAATCTCTATATCTTACAATGCTTCTATTTAAATAAATAAAAAAATAGAAAAGCTACTTATTTTTATCCTTATGTTTATTTGTCAATTATCCTCAAGCAAAAAAAACAAAAACAAAAAAAAAAAAATTTACACAGTACTCGAGTTTGGTAAACTCGAGTACTGTAGAAAAAAAATTTTCTGTATTTTTTTTTATAAATGGTACTCGAGCCTAGTATACTCGAGTATTGTGTTGCATGGTACTCGAGTTTTCCAAGCTCGAGTACCACTTAATTTTTTTTAATCACCAATTTCCAGCTCAGCAGCCACGGTGGAACTATAAAATGGGGTACTCGAGTTCACCAAACTCGAGTACTTGAAAAAGTGGTACATTCCTATTTATTTCCGAAACAGTGGTTTTTTGCCAAATATTTCGAAAATTGATGGTAAAGGGCCATTTTGGCCATGATTTATGAGTACATCTCTCTTTGAAGATTGGACCCACCTAATTAAAGTACCTTTAACAAAGTAGAATTTTCTTAATGATTCCATAGTTTAACATTTTGTAGAATTTAAAGGTGTATTTGATAAAGGTTTATAAGAGGAGACGTGTGAATGGTCATTGTCATACTGGAAAAGATAGTATGGATTTGAAAGAGTTTATAAAGGCCAAGGATGTGAGGTAAGAAATGAATATATCTCTTATAACCTGTTTGGATTGAGGAGAGAAGAAGGGTGAGTGGAGAGGAGTAGAGAAGAATAGACTAAAAATAAGCTAATTTTGAGCCAATGTCACTCTACTTTACTATACTCTCCCTCCCTCCCTCCATCCCCCTCAATCCAAACAGGCCATTAGACTTTGCAACAAATATATGATTTGATATTTATGAACAATTAATTGGTTCAAAAATAGGGAATCACACTTAATTTAAAATGTAGTATTAACTATTAAGTAGGGTGAGAATGAGAAAAATTGTAGGGTTCCGGTGAAACTCCATAACTAATAATTATGTTCTCTTTGATGACGTTTGCCACCGCTCCTCCTGCAACTTTGCGGAGTGGCACTGCCTCTGCCCATTTGGTGAAATACTCCATAGCCACCAGGATTCATATGTATCCACGCGATGGCGAATTAACTGGCCCCACCAAATCAAGCCTCCAAGTGTGAAAGGGCCATGGGGTGACCATGCTATGTAGGTTCTGTGGATAAGTGTGAATCAGGTTGGCTTGTACTTGGCAACTGTGACATTTTTTCACAAGTTCTGCTGTGTCTCTCTTTGTGGTGGGCCAGTAGTAGCCCATTTGTAGCAGTCACCTGTATAACTTTTCTTCCCCTGGTGCTCCCCGCACTCTCTTGCGTGCACTTCCTTCATCATCTCACTTGCTTCCTCGGGACCCAAACATCATAGTGGGTCCCTATCATATCCCTTCTTGAAAAGGACTTCGTTATGCAAGAAATATTGTGTCGCCAACCTCTTCAACTTGTATCTTTTATTGTGCTTTTGTGGCAGGATACCCTTTGTCAGGTACTGTACGAATGGACTCTCAAATCTTCGCTAACGAATACAGTGTAACTTTTCTCTTTGTCTACTGCAAGTCGGCAGATCTCGCATTGGGTTTGGACTTGATTTGCGTCCCTTCCCATACTTGGCCAATAAAAGCCTGTCTTTTGGAGTCTGCGGTAAAGATTAACTTCTCCATAGAATCCGTAGGTCTTATCATGTACTTCCTTTAGCTTTCTTCGGGCCTCTTCCTGCCCCATACATCTCGACAAGACCCCACCTGGCATCTTGTGGTACAATTCTCCTCTTACCAAGGTTTAATTTTTTAGCGCCTTCAATTCTGCTATGTCTTCTTCCTTTGTCAAAGCTTCCTTTATAGGAATCCTCAAATCTTCTTCACATTGTTCCTCCTGAAACCTCTCCTTCAACATCTCAATAATAGACTTCTTTCTCTTGCTAACTTCTATCTTGGTGCTATCTCCTTCAAAAATTATTTGCGAGCCTAACGCAGCCAGCGCATCCGTACATCAATTATCGTTCCTTGGGGCATGCTTTATCTCAAACGTTGAAAACTTTTCTTCCATCTTCTAGGCCATCGTTTTGTATGGGGCTAAGCTGGGTTCCTTTAAGGAGAAACTTCCCTTGGCCTGACAAACCACTAGGTTTGAATCACTCATCACTTTTAAATGCTTAATCGCATTGGGTTTGGACTTGATCTGCGTCCCTTCCCATACTTGGCCAATAAAAGCCTGCCTTTTGGAGTCTGTGGTAAAGATTGACTTCTCTGTAGAATCTGTAGGTCTTATCATTTACTTCCTTTAGCTTTCTTCGGGCCTCTTCCTACCCCATACATCTCGACAAGACCCCACTTGGCATCTTGTGGTACAATTCTCCTCTTACCAAGGCGTAATTTTTTAGCGCCTTCAATTCTGCCATGTCTTCTTCCTTCGTCAAAGCTTCCTTTATAGGAATCCTCAAATCTTCTTCACATTGTTCCTCCTGAAACCTTGGACATTCTGGCCTTTTGCCCCTTTGGGCAAAAATATTTGGCATTATGCCCCTATTTCGAAACTATATGGGTGCGTGCCCCTGTTTCGATACTCGATGACCCTAAAACCGAGTTACTTAAAGTACTTGATTGGTTTAAAATTGAGTTATGCCCGATCAAAATTAAAAAAAAAAATTGCATAGAACTCGATTTTATGGAAATCGAGTTCCAAAACGTCACTATAGGGCATAAAAACGCCACTATAAGGCTCTCTAAACCTGCCATGGGACAATCACACTTAGTAAAAAAAAATTTGTAGGAAAACACCGCTATAGGGCTTTAAAACGTCACTATAGGGCTTAAAAACGCCACTATAGGGCTCCCTAAACCTACCATGGGACAATCACACTGAGAAAAAAAAAATTGCAGGAAAATGCCGCTATAGGACTTTAAAATGTCACTATAGGGATTAAAAAACGCCACTATAGGGCTCCCTGAACCTTGTATGGGGTGATGACACTAAATTTTTTTTTGCATGGAACTCGATTTCTAGGAACTCGAGTTCCATGCAAATTTTTTTTTTAAGTTTGATCGGGCATAACTCGATTTTAAACCAATCGAGTACTTTAAGTAACTTGATTTTAGGGTCATCGAGTATTGAAACAGGGGCACGCACCTATATAGTTTCGAAACAGGGGCATAATGCCAAATAAAAAAAAAAAGGTAAAATGCCAGAATGTCCCTGAAACCTCTCCTTCAGCATCTCAATAATAGACTTCTTTCTCTTGCTAACTTCTATCCTGGTGTTATCTCCTTCAAAAATTATTTGCGAGCCTAACGCAGCCAGCGCATCCGCATATCAATTCTCGTTTCTTGGGGCATGCTTTATCTCAAACGTTGAAAACTTTTCTTCCATCTTCTAGGCCATCGTTTTGTACGGGGCTAAGCTGGGTTCCTTTAAGGAGAAACTTCCCTTGGCCTGACAAATTACTAGGTTTGAATCACCCATCACTTTTAAATGCTTAATCCCCATTTTAAGGGCCGTGCCCAGCCTGGTTAGACAGGCCTCATATTCTGCAGCGTTGTTCGAACAGAGAAATTCTAATTTGAATGAAAGCGCCACAACCTTGTCTTCTTCAGGATACAAAACTACTCCCACTCCCCCTGATTGGATGGTAGAAGACCCGTCAAACTTCATCACCTACTACTCTCTGACTTCTTCTGCCATAACTACCTCCCCTAAGACCTCATCGTCCAGCGGGAATTCTTCTTCTCTTAGGAATTGTGCCAACAAATCTACTATAGCCTGGCTCTTCACTGCTTTGGGCGTTCCCGCTCTCAGGTCATACTGTGACAACTAAAGTAACTATTGGGATATCCTTCTAGAAAGGATTGACTGTCGCAATAAGACTTTGATTGCATAAGACTTAGTCATCAGCCATACCTTATAGGCTAGGAAATAATGGCATAGCCTTTATGAAGCATATACTATGGCCAAAAATGCTATTTCTGCTCTTGGATAGCAAGTCTTTGCGTCCTTCAGGGCATGACTAATGTAATAAACTGATTGCTCCATGCCACCTCTATCTTCTTGGGCAATTAACACGCCTATAGCATACGAGTTGATGGCTAAGTTGAGCAGTAATGACTTTTTGCGGATTGGGGCTTACACAGTAGGGAGGTTTATCATAATCTACTGCAACCTTTTGAAGGCCGTCTGCTGTGTTTCTCCCCTCCCAAAGTTTTGCCCTTTCTTGAGTAGTCTGACGAAGGCAGAAGTAATTGACACCAATCTAGAAATGAATCTCCGGATGTATGAGACCTTCTCCAAGAAACTCTTCAATTCCTTCATTGTGGCTGGTGGTTTCATGGTTGCTATGGCTGTAACTTTGGTTGGATCGACATCTATCCCTTTGCTGTGAACCAAGAAACCTAGGAATTTCCCAAAGGATACCCTAAATGCACACTTGAGGGGATTCATCCTTACTTTAAAGGCCCTACATCTCTCAAATACCCTTCTCAATGCTTGGACATGCTCTCCTTGTTTCCTTGGCTTCACAACTATGTCATCCACGTTGTCCTCCAATTCTTGGTGCATCATGTCGTGGAATATTGCCGTCATCATCCGTTGATAAGTTGCACCTGTGTTTTTCAACCTAAAAGGCATTATAGTATAGTAGAAATTGCCTATGGGTGTTCTGAAGGCAGTTTTCTCCGCATCTTTTGGAGCCATTTTAATCTGATTATACCCGCTGACTCTATCCATAAATGAAAACATGGCGTTCCTTGCCGCAAAATCTATCAGCACATCCATATTTGGCAACGGGAATTCATCCTTTGGGCAGACTCTGTTGAGATTCCTGAAGTCTATGTAACACCTTATCTGGCCATTCTTCTTCTTTACTGGCACTATGTTGGATAACCATCGCGGGTGCTGGATGGGTTTAATGAAACTTGCGGCCAGCAGTTTCTACACCTCCTTAATTATCTATTCCTCTATCTCAGTGTGGAAAATCCTGGCAGGTTGGGCCACTAGTTTGGCCTCGAGGTCTTCATTCAATGTGTGCACCACTAGCCCGGGGCCCACATTCAATGGACAGTTTTCTCCGCATCTTTTGGAGCCATTTTAATCTGATTATACCCACTGAATCCATCCATGAATGAAAACATGGCGTTCCTTGCCGTAGAATCTATCAGCACATCCATAATTGGTAGCGGGAATTCATCATTTGGGTAGACTCTGTTGAGATTCCTGAAATCTATGTAACACCTTATCTGCCCATTCTTCTTCTTTACTGGCACTATATTGGATAACCATCGTGGGTGCTGGATGGGTTTAATGAAACTTGCGGCCAGCAGTTTCTGCACCTCCTTAACTATTTATTCCTCTATCTTAGTGTGGAAAATCCTGACAGGCTGGGCCATTGGTTTGGCATCGGGGTCCACATTCAATGTGTGCACCACTAGCCCGGGATCCAATCCTGGCATTTCGCTGTAATCCCATGCGAATATATCTTTGAACTCTTTCAGCAATAGTATCAATTCTGATTTCTCCTTTTCTAACAGTCTTAAACTAATTGAGATGGGTCTTAGTTCCCATGGGCCAAACTTCAGGTTAACTTCCTCCAATTCTTCTTTTGCCATAACCTGTATATCCTTTTCTGCCACAACTTCATCGTCTCTCTCTTCATTACTTTTTTCCTCTGAGCCTTTTTGAACCATGCAGCATACCAAGCTTTTGTGCTGCCATTCTTGTTTGTGGCCTGCTTGTATATCACATGTGGGCCTCGCGCTCTTTTATAATTTGTATACAATTCTGCCATTAGGGCCTTGAACCCTAACACATTGTAGTGTGTCATTTGACTCCACAGCGAGTACTTCCTTCCTTTTCTTCTTCTGCGATTGCAACTCCCTTAGATTAGGTTCCGGATCACTTTGGATGTCTTCCCACTTAGGTATGAAGGTACTTCGTGGTTTTGATATTGAGCTCTCCCCAGATGGTGCCCATTGGTCGTAAAACATAGTTTCTACTAAATGAGCTTTTGCCTGCTCGAATGGCGATGAGTTTGCTGCTATGTGTATCATTCTGCCTTTCAACATTTCCTTCACACACTGATGATAGGTGGACGGGAATAATCAGTGCTTATGTAACAATGGCCTTCCCAGAAGCACGTGGTACAAGACTTCTATTTTTACCACATGGAAGCGGGCTAGGGAGGCTATTGAGCCCACCTTCAACCATAGCTAAATGTGGCCTGCGGTGTACTCTCCTTCTCCCCCGAATCCTGTTACTTCCATTGGGCATCCCTAAATCTTTTTCTCTAAAATTCTTGCTACTTTGAGAGTGCTTAGTGGAATAAGATTTACGGAAGCGCCTGTATCCACCAAGGCTCTCTTGATGGGAATCTGGTTTATAGATGCTGCCAAGTAAAGGGGCCTCCTGTGATCCGAGTACCTCACTTCCATATCCTCGTCACTAAAAGTGATCTCACTTCACTCTTGCAGGAGGGCTCTATCGCCTGTGACTTCAGCCATTAAACATTCTATCCATACCCTAAAGGCAATGCTTACTAGGGCTTTTGTAGCTATCGTTCGCTCTTTTGTTGTGAGTCCTAATTGGTCGAACAAATTTTTGAACTTGGAGCTCTTCTGTAAGGTGGTAATTGCTGCGGCAAGCAGGGCTGGACTCTCTTCTTCATCCTCCATTGGATTTGCACAAATCACAATTGTTGCTACACCCTTCTCTTTGTGGTTTGGAAGTGGGCTTCTTTGAACTTCCGGCTGGGACAGCTCTAGAGTCCCTTCCTTGATCCTGCGATGTATCAATTTACAGAACGCCCAGCATTTTACGATAGGATGTTGCACGTAGTTGTGCAGGCGACAAAAGCGTGGGTCCTTCCGCTCTTCTTCCGTGGGCTCTTTAGAAACTTGATTAGGTTTAAATACTCCGTCTACTATCCATTTGTTTAGGAGCACGTCTAGCTCCTTTAGAGTGCATGGTAGTGGTGGAAGGGTATCATATTCCCTTCCGTCAACTCTCCTCTTTCTTTCACCAGTGGATACTGCCATAGCCGGTGGAGCGCATCTTTTGTCTAAGCTCGGCCTCACTGACTGAGCAGTCTTTCTGGCCTTCTGTAACAACTGTGCAAACTGGGAGATTTTCAAGTTTTCCAAAACGGCTTTGTACTCCCTGATCATATTTGTCATACACATTTCCATAAATGTCTTTTCTTTACAATGATCATAGCAATCAAGTGCTATATCTCTGAATCTTTTGATGTATTCCATTAAATCCTCACCATTCCTTTGCTTAGTTACTTGCAAGGTCGCAAGCGTTACTGTTTCCTTTCCATGGAAGTATTTAGTGCAAAATACATCGACCATGTCATCTCAAGTTAGGATCGATCCTGGCTTTAGACCGATGTACCAAGTATACGCATGGTCACATAGTAATTTAGAAAATTATTGAAGACATAAGTTCTTGTCTGCTACATAGGGGCCAAGAGTATCAATAAGCTTGCTTACGTGCTTGATAGCACTTCCCCTTCTACCATCGTACTACTCAAAGACTCACAGTTCATATCTCTCTGGGTATGGTTCGTTGAGTATCCTTAATGGGTAAGGAGGTTTTCATGCATAGAATCTCTCCTTAGGTGCCCTGGCCCTCTCCTGCTCTAGAAGAGCCACTACTTCAGCCATAGTGATGAAACGTTGTTCCGCATTCTTCGAATCACCTCCAACTGGCGTCTCCTCTTTGTCTGCCGCATGCTCCAGGTCATGCTGGCTTCCTTTCTCATTCATCTTATCTATTTTCAGCTGATGGATTTCTTCCATCATTTGTTGCTATGAGTGCTGCAACGATTACAACACCTCAATAAAAATGTTGGCATTGTCAGTCGGGATTCTCAGCTGTGGTTGGGGTTCATCCCCCATTCTATTGACACCTTCCACCTAGTTAGGCTGTTGTTAATGGGGCGTTGTAAGCCTAGACTTTGTTTGCGAGGGCACGACACTCATGTTTTGTGTTGTTCTAGATTTTAGGGGCATTTGTTTGCGAGGGCTTCTATCTTTTGTCCCTATTTGTTTCCCAACTCCCCAAGGAAGTCACAAATTTAAATATGGTGGGCCTTTTGTGATTTTAGGTTAGATTGCCTCCTACTGCACTAGGCCCGAGTGTTCTAGATAGGAGAGTTGGAACGGGTCCAATTGCAACTTACCTTGCTTCGGCTTGCACACAAACTATGCTCCGTTTGCCGAAACTTTAGTCACATGCCCATGGCAGGCGAAGTTGCTACAAAAGAATTATGGCAGATAAATGTAATAAAACAATGATAACGGAAATACGTTACTGTTAGGCAAAATAAGTAAGAGATTCTTAATTAAAACAAGTGGAAAGAGCACGTTATAGGTGAAATTGCAAAGACAAGAGAAGAAACAATAGCAATAAGTGGTAAAATCAAAAAAGTAAAAGACCAGTTTGTTGTGTTCAATTGTGTTACAGGGCTAAGGCCAAAGAGGGAACCACTTCCTCAACGTGGATAACCTTACAAGATAATCCTGCCGTAGAAATTATCCACTTTGAGTGAACGGGCCTGAATGGCTTATGCCTAAATGAGTTCTTTATCCTCAACAGAGAGTAGGCTTTTAGATGGAGAAAATGGATCAGCCTATTGGTTCCTGCTATTCTACACTCTCTGTTTCTCTTCTTTATCTTTTCTCTCTGTTTTGTTACTTTGATTCTTTCCCACTCCTTTTTTTCTTTCTCAATGCTTGCTCGTGTGGTGTTATGATGATGGTAGTGCAGTGATTTTCCTTTAGAGGTTGCTATGGTCGTGGTTGTGTTACTGTCCAGAGCAAAGATCCTTTATATACTGCCTGCCGTGATTGTTTTTTACCATTTTAGCCTTTAACCACTTTTGTCTGGTTTAGGGTGTTCCTCCCGACCACCCACTAGTTTGTCAGTTGTCTAGCCACCACCGCTTACCTGTGCTGGTTGTGCCACTCCCCATTACCGAACAAAGAAGACTATTTTGTTTGCTTGCTCACTGTGACATTCTCTTTTACTGTCCCTCATGGCATGCACCTAGTGGTTCCAACTCATCTTACCTTCTTTTGGGTGGTATGTCACACAGCAGGACATCACCTCGAAAAGAATATGAGCGGGAACCCTAAAATAGGCTTTTCCTTCTCCCTACCGCCAGACCATACCCTCTCTTACCTCTGGCCCATGACCTACCACTCCTGTATTCCTCGGGTATAGGTTGGTAGTGCCTGAGCTTTGCGCGTGCTCCACTTCCTGTGTACGTTGAAAGCTTGTTTACTGCTCATGCGTTTGCCATGGTTTGAACATGGTTCTCAGAACCGGACCGGACCGGGAGGTCGGACCGTGAGAACCGGGAACCGGAATGAAAACCGATTTTTTAAGCCTAAAGAACCGGATTTTTTGTTAATTCCATGAACCCCTAAAACCGGGGTTGGACCGCACGAACCGGTGAGAACCGTGAGGTCCAACCCCTTAGCAATTTTTTTTTTTTTTTTTATAAAAACAACTTAACACAATTTTATTATACTTAATTAAATTATCCATCTCTTACAAGGAATAAAAAAAAAATTATAATTGAAACCCTTTAAAGATATTCAACTTTACTTCAAAATTTAATCATAAATTTTAATGTTTTCATAGTTATTATTTTATTTTGTTAACTTTCTTATTTAATTATTAAATATATGCTTGAAAATCATTAAATTTACCTTACATATATAGATATATTAGTCAATTTTGCTAGTTTTATAAATTAAATATCTATATTTAGGCTTTAATTAATTATTAAATTAATTATGACGTCATCACGGTTCAACCCCGGTTCGACCTCGGTTCGACCTCAAAAACCTTGAACCTCTCCCTTTTACGGTTCAATGAACGGTCCGGGTTTGAAAACCTTGGGTTTGAAGGCTCATCTATGCATTCTGCAGCTCATCCTTGACCTCTTATGGCGTGAACTGTTTTCTAATCTTTCATTTTTTATTGGCTTGCTCCTTTCAAGGGTTGGGTCTTGCTTGATCGTGGGTTTTTCCCCTTTTAGCCCATTATTTGCTCATTCCATAGTCTTGTTGTCATTCCTGTCATACTATTTTGCCATTCCTGCCATGGTGTTATTTGACCCGTGCTTGTTGGGTCTCTTTGGGCTTGTTGCCTATTATTCTCTCAATGACTCAATATGGTCATTGGATTTATACTCATGCTACTTTGGGCTCTCTTAACCCATTACATTACTCGTGGGCTCCTTTGTCCCATTTCTTTCTTCTTGAGTATTCTTGGCTCATTTGCTTTCCTTGAGCATCCTTGGCCCATTTTATAACTCTGCATTCTCATGGGTTTTTTACTAACTATTTTGGGTTTCATTGGCCCAATTATCTTATTCTTCATTCTTGGGGCTCATGAGCTTTTCACTAACCCCTTACTTTCTTTCTTCATTACCTCGGGCTTATTGTGGCCCATTCTCACTTTTTTACATCTCATAATGCCCATGAGTTTATTACTTCTTTCTCTGGGCTCATTTAGGCCTATTTGCTGTCCTCAAAGCAAATTTATTTACTTTATGGGTTTATAATCCGTCCTTTCTACCATTTGGACTTAATGGTTTTTTCTATTAATTCACTAATTCTACTCTACCCATATTGTTGGATTTCTCCCTGCTACTAGGCTTCCAAAACGAGCATCAACAATATCTAAAAGTGCTTAAGTGACGTGAGTTTATTATGGTTGACAAACATTTTTATAAGATATTAAGTGTTAACAAATTGTCTAGTGAGGGGAGAATAAGTGCTTTAATACTTATTTATAAGGGGATGTTCAAAACTATATGCAGTGGCAGAGCCACGTTGAGACCGATGGAGGCCATGGCACCCCCAAATTTCTTTTAAAAAATTTAGTAGATAGACTCTAAATATGAGTAAACCCAAGCAGTTTTACTCTTCAAAAGATAAGATATGAGACTGGCCCCCCATCTCCGAGCTGCAGCTGATCTGATTCTGAGCAGAACACCCACACAAGTGAATCTTCCACTCTTTTCTCAATCTCTATCTTTGATTTCTCATTCCAACATTGGACACACTAATTAGTTTCTTTTATTTTTATTTTTCCTTTCCTTTTTACTTCTTCGTCTCACTCCAGTCGCTCATGACTTTTCTTCTTTACTTCTTAGTTCAAGACAGTATGGTGAGTCAAATAGTTGTTTCTTTGCATGTTTTGGTTTGCTCTAAGTTCTACCACGTGTTTTGTCTTCAAAAGCAAAAGTAAAAATTCTACTCTCCAGGTATGACTTTTCTTCCCTTCTTTATTTGTTATTAAATTAATAAATAAGATTTTGTTTTTAATTCAATGACTATTAGTCTATTTATTAGCAATCTTTAACCTATTAGTAATTTTTTTTTAAAATTTTTTATCTCTATCGTTACTTGATAGCTTATAATTTAAGTTTTTCTTTTTTTTTTTTGAGAAAGAGCTTATAATTTAAGTTGAAAATCTAGAGATAAATTAAAAAACTATTAATTCATTTTTCAAAAGAATGGAATATGATAATTTAGAATATAATATGTGGGGGGGTGAAAAGCCCAACATAATGTATTGGGCTTAAGGCCCTATTTGAGGACTACTGTTTGTTCGAGGAGAGGGAAGTATTTGGGAAGCCCATGTGAAAGAAACATACCTGGAGACGAATGTGGGGCATAGTCTGAGGAGATATTCTGTTGTCCGAAGAGTCCATTATCCTCGGATTCAAAGGAGCTTGGCCAAACGGATGTCTGGGAAGTTCAAGTAATCTTCCTGACAATTCTAATGGTAAAGATGAACCTCAGGTGCACATGGAGATGATAGGGACGGAGAAATATCTAGAAGACAAACTTCAACCACCACATTAAATGCACTGCAGCTATTTCTCTGGCCGTATTAATGTGGAGAAGACTCCTGAACAGTGTCATATTAGCTACCGCCACTCATGCAAGACTAAAGAAGATACCTGATGGGACATGTACTCAAGTGGAGGCTTAGATGATGAACAAGTGGACGACGAAGATGAAGGGAGAGATTGCTATATAAGGAGGAGAGGCCTCTGATAAAAGAGGGACACAAAAAAAAAAAAAAAAAAGGGAGAAGAAGAAAGCAACTTTACTGTAGCTCTGAAACTTGTAACCTAATTCCATTCAATAGAATACCTCTTCGGATATTCATGTCTGCTTTTGCCTTAATGTGATTGCATGTTAGTTTATTTGCAAATACCATAACCAACTCTTGTTTAATTCATATCCAGTCCAATTCTTTCACCCACGCTCTACAAATTCATTGTCTGGGGTTCATAGGGCTCATACTCCATATCTTGTGGGCTTGAGCTACAAAAATTGACCCTACAATTGGCGCCGTCTGTGGGAAGAGCTTGTGCAGTGGTGAAAACAACAGTTGATGATGGCAGAATGAAGCCAACAACGAGCAGAATCTAGGGCATCCCAACATGCTGACCATTTCCTTAACTTGGAGAGAAGGCAAGATCGCGAGGGTAGTGTGCATACTGTGCATACTGGCCAAAGCCAGTCACATGGCGGGAGTCACGTGTCCCATGCAAAGAAGAACCGAGACTTGCAACTAGAGGTTGAAAAACTGAAGAGGGAGTTGCGCCATGCAAAGAGGAAACGGATTTCCTCGAATTCTAATGAAGATTCCGACGACGAGCAAGACGTCACTTATCAGCAGAAATCTCATATACCGGCTAGTGAATCCTTTTCTTATGAAGAGGAGTCTCATCGCAAGAAGCAATATAGAGGCCCATCACGCAGAGGCGTAGGGAATGATGCTATGAGCAAGGCCTTGAATCAGATTTCTTGGTCACCTTTCACTCGCAGAATTAAGGAAGCGAGACTCCCCCGGTGTTTTAACCAGCCAACTTTTACCATCTACAACGGCAAAACAGACTCGGTGGAACACGTGAGCCACTTTAACCAAAGGATGGCTGTCTACTCCAGAGACGAAACCTTGATGTGTAAGGTTTTCCCCTCCAGTCTGGGGCCGGTGGCAATGAGGCGGTTTGACAGCTTGAAGGCAGACTCTATTGATTCCTTCAAAGAGCTCACCCAGGCATTTGGTTCACACTTTGTCACATGCCGAAGAGTAGCCAGGCCCCTGTCTTCACTATTGTCCCTGAGCATGCAAGAGGGCGAGACTCTGAAGGCGTATTCGGATAGGTACTAGGAGATGTTTAATGATATGGAGGGCAACTCCGATGCAATGGCCCTCAGCACGTTCAAGCTCGGTCTCCCTACTGACCATGGTCTAAGGACCTCCTTGTCTGGCAAACCAGTCACTAACATGCGTCAGCTCATGGACCGTATAGAAAAATTTAAAAGAGTTGAGGAAGATCAGCAGCAAAGGAAGGCAAAGGACAAAGCTACCCCCCAGGAGAGGAGGGATTTCCGGTCGGATTGTTACAATAGCGGTAAACCGCGTAGAGATTTCGTTGGGCAATCAGGATCAACCAATCCTCAAGTGGTCAATACTGTATTTAAAGAGCCGGTACACCAAGTTTTGGAAAAGATTAAAAACGAGCCATTCTTCCAGTAGCCGAATAAGATGGTAGGAAACCCTGAGAGGCGTAATCATAATCTTTATTGTCAGTATCATCAAGACCACGGGTATAGCACAGACGATTGTAGGAGCTTGTGGGATCATTTAGATCAGCTAGTCGGCGAGGGTAAACTAAGACACCTCCTGCACCATTCTAGCGGCCGAGGAGGGCAGATGAGTTCGGGGCCCCGAAGAGATGATTCCTCAAAACCGCCATTGGGAACTATTAATGTCGTATTCGCTGCACCAAGGAGAACAGGGTCTTGGCCATCGAAGGTTATGTCAATAGTCCAATCACCGGTAGGGCATTTCGGCCATGGTCTGAAGAGATCTAAGTCGGATGCCCTATTGATTATAGGATTCTCGGACGAGGACAAGATAGGGACTGTTCAGCCCCGTGATGATGCTTTAGTAATCACCCTCAGAATTGGAGGATACGATGTAAAGAGGGTGATGGTGGACCAGGGTAGTGCTGTGGAGATAATGTACCCCGATCTCTACAAGGGGCTGGGTCTAAAACCTCAAGATTTAACACCATATAATTCCCCCCTCGTGAGTTTTGAAGGAAGGGTTGTCACCCCGAAAGGCCAGATACGCTTGCCCGTGCAAACCGGCTCTGAAGTGGTAGAGGTGAATTTTATAGTTGTGGACGTGTACTCACCCTATACAGCAATCGTAGCCAGACCTTGCCTTTATACACTGGGGGCTGTTTCCTCTACTTTGCATCAGAAAGTCAAGTACCCAGCTGAAGGGCAGGTTTATGAGATCCGAGGAGATCAGTCCGTAGCTAGACATTGCTTAGTGGCTGCCATCCAACACGAGCCCGAAGCCGAGTCCTCGTCCAGGGCCGAAAGGGGTTTATAGCAATTAAAGTCTCGGACAATACCCATTGAGGATTCGAACGAGGGCGCTCGATGCGAAGATTTAGTAAAAGTTGTCATTGGGGACAATCTTGAAAAATTCTTTCAAGTCGGATTTCAGCTGCCTCCTTAGGAGAAAGAAGAGCTAATAGAGTCGCTTAATAGGAATCTTGACGTGTTTGCTTGGAATGCTTACGAAGCCTTAGGGGTGGATCCCCAATTCATTTGCCACTATCTTAAAGTCAACCCATTGATTATTCCCAAGAAGCAGCCTCCTCGGCGCCCATCTAGGGAGCATGCTGTGCAGTGAGAGAAGAAGTGGCCAAGCTCAAACAAGCTGGAGCTATTAAAGAAATTTTCTACCCGAAGTGGTTAGTGAATACTGTGGTAGTAAAGAAGAAAAACGGGAAATGGTGAGTCTGTGTAGATTTTATTGACTTGAATAAGGCTTGTCCTAAGGATCCATTCCCCATGCCAAAAATTGATCAGCTTGTGGATGCCACTGTCGGCCACCCTCGGATGAGCTTCCTAGACGCTTTTCAAGGCTACCACCAGATACCACTAGTTCTGGATGACCAGGAGAAGACTGCTTTCGTCACCTCAGTTGGTAACTACCACTACAAAGTAATGCCGTTTGGCTTAAAAAACGCGGGGTCTACTTATCAAAGAATGATGACGAGGATATTTGAACCATATCTGGGCAAAAATATCGAGATCTATATAGACGATATGGTGGTGAAAAGTAAGATTGTTGCTGAGCATGTGAAGGACCTTGAAAGTACCTTTGAAGTCCTTAGAAAGTACAAGCTCTGCCTAAACGCTTCCAAGTGCTCATTTGGCGTGGGGTCGGGCAAGTTTTTGGGATACATGGTAACTCATAGGGGAATTGAGGTTAACCCCAATCAGATTAAAGCCATCAACGATTTACAAGCTCCTCGAAACCCCAAGGAAGTTCAGAAACTGATTGGAATGACTGCTGCCCTGAATCGATTTATCTCTCGATCAGTAGACAGGTGTCGGCCCTTTTTCTCTCTACTCAACAAGTGGAAGGGATTCGAGTGGACCGAAAAATGTGCTTTGGCCTTTCAGCAACTTAAAGATTATCTAGCTCGGCCACCAATTATGTCCAGTCCTGAGCAAGATGAAGTATTATTTGCTTACATTGCTGTAGCTCCTTGCGCGGTGAGCTTGGTGCTGATACGATCAGATTGTGGTGTGCAAAGACCGGTTTATTACGTGAGTAAGTCGCTGCATGAGGCCGAGATCCGTTATTTGCCACTGGAGAAGGCTATCCTAGCAGTGGTGCTTGGTACACGAAAGCTACCTCACTATTTTCAGGCTCATACGGTCATTGTTCTTACTCAGCTCCCACTCAGGGCTATACTCCGAAGTGCTGACTATACGGGGAGAATTGCTAAGTGGGGTACGATCTTAGGGGCTTTCGATATCAAATATATGCCCCGCACATCAGTCAAAGGCCAGGTCCTTGTGGATTTAGTGGCTGAGTTCACGGAGCCCCAACTAGAAGAAGTAATGCCTATGTCGGACATGGATGAAAAATCAGTTGGCATAATTTCTCAACAAGACCCCTCCCATTGGGAAGTGTACGTAAACGGTGCTGTAAATCAAAAAGGTTCTGGAGTGGGGCTAGTGTTGATATCCCCTGAAAGAATCATTATCGAAAAGTCGTTAAGGCTGGACTTCTAGGCAACGAACAATGAGGCAGAGTATGAGGCCCTACTGACGGGAATAGCTATGGTCCGAAAAATGGGAGGAAAGTCTGTGGAATTGTTCTCGGACTCAAGGTTAGTCGTGGATCAAGTACAAGGAGAGTTCGAGGCGAAAGATGAAAGAATGCAGGGGTACCTGAGTCGAGTTAAATGTCTGCAATCGGAGTTTGACTCTTTTAGTTTGCTGCACATCCCCAGAAATGGTAACGCACATACTGATTCTTTGGCTACGCTTGCTACCTCCTCGGCGTAAAATTTGCCCAGAGTCATCCTCGTTGAGGACTTGCATGGGCCTACAAAGGCAAAAAGGGATGTAGTTCAAGTTCACCAAGTTAGGACCGGAACCTGCTGGATAGACCCTATAATTAAATTCTTGAAAGAAGACATATTACCTGAAGAAAGAGAGAAAGCCGACAAAATTCGGAGGAAGGCGACTAGATTTTGGCTATCCGAGGACCAGAGACTATATAAACGCTCCTATTCAGGACCATATTTATTATGCATGCATCCTGAAGCGGCCAAGTTACTGCTAGAAGAATTACATGAAGGAATATGTGGAAGCCATACGGGAGGAAGGTCTTTGGCTCATCGGGCTATTACTCAAGGCTATTGGTGGCCGAACATGCAGAAAGAAGAACTCGAGTATGTTAAAAAGTGCGATCAGTGTCAGAGATTCGCCCCAAACATTCATCAACCAGGTGGAACTCTTAATCCACTATTCAGCCCATGGCCTTTCGCCCAATGGGGCTTAGACATCATGGGATCATTCCCTAAAGCTGCAGGAAACAGGAAATACCTCCTGGTCGGAACAGACTATTTCACCAAGTGGGTCGAAGCTGAACCTCTGGCCAACATCAGAGACGTGGATGTGCAAAAGTTTGTATGGAAAAATATTGTCACTCGGTTTGGGATTCCTCATGCTCTAATCTCGAACAATGGCCTGCAGTTCGATAGCAAAGCATTCAGGAGCTATTGTAGTGAGTTAGGAATTATAAACAGATACTCCACCCCTGCTTATCCCTAGGGTAATGGGCAAGCTGAGGCTGTTAACAAGGTCATAGTAAATGGCCTAAAGAAAAGACTTGACGACGCGAAGGGCAAATGGGTGGAAGAATTGCCACACGTACTTTGGGCTTACAGAACTACGCCTCGCAGATCTACTGGAGAGACCCCCTTCTCAATGACCTATGGAGCTGAAGCTGTCATACCTTTGGAAATGGGATTCCCAACGCTGAGGACCAGTTCATTCAGTCCGACCAGCAACAATGAGCAGCTAGAGAGGAGTTTAGACATGATTGATGAAAGGAGGGAAAGTGCAATGGTTCAGCTGGCACATCACCAACAAAAGCTCAGGCAGGGCTACGATGCTAATGAAAGGCTAAGGCCTTTAGAACTCGGTGATCTGGTGCTGAGGAAAGTTGTGGGTACTGCAAAGAACCCAGCTTGGGAAAAGTTAGGACCCAATTGGGAAGAGCCATATCGCATTACTTCAGGGGGCTGGTGTTGGGGCGTATTTCTTAGAAGATTTGGATAGTCATGTAATACCACGCCCCTGGAATGTAAACAATCTCAAAAGATACTATTATTAATCGAATACTTTCTTCAGTCAATATGTTGATTCTGTATATGAGTAGTTCTATAAGTGTTTAAACTTAAATTCAATCGTGCCTGTAGTCCTCGGACCAGATGATTTGGGTTAGTTAACACTCGTTCCAAGCTCTATAAGTGTTTAAACTTTAATTCAATCATGCATGTAGTCCTCGGACCAAATGATTTGGGTTAGTTAACACTCGTTCCAAGCTCTATAAGTGTTTAAACTTAAATTCAATCATGTCTGTAGTCTTCGGACCAGATGATTTGGGTTAGTTAACACTCGTTCCAAGCTCTATAAGTGTTTAAACTTAAATTCAATCATGCTTGTAGTCCTCAGATCAGATGATTTGGGTTAGTTAACATTCCGTTACAGTTCTCTAAGTGTTTAAACTTAAATTCAATCATGTCTGTAGTCCTTGGACCAGATGATTTGGGTTAGTTAACACTCGTTCCAAGTTCTATAAGTGTTTAAACTTAAATTCAATCATGCCTGTAGTCCTCGGACTAGATGATTTAGGTTAGTTAACACTCGTTTCAAGTTCTATAAGTGTTTAAACTTAAACTCAATCATGCCTGTAGTCTTCGGACCAGATGATTTGGGTTAGTTAACACTCGTTCCAAGTTCTCTAAGTGTTTAAATTTAAATTCAATCATGCCTGTAGTCCTCGGACCAAATGATTTGGGTTAGTTAACACTGGTTCCAAGCTCTCTAAATGTTTAAACTTACATTAGATCATAACTGTAATCGTCGGACCGGATCATTTGGCTTAAAGAACATCTTCATATAGTTATTGTCAGTGTTTGAATTTATCGTGCTCGAAATCCTTGGATGCGTTTAACTTTAAGTTATAACTAGACTCCTCAGCTAAAAACCTGCTCTGCACACTCACATGAAAGCCTGTGAAATTTTCATCTCACTCATCGTCTTCATTACTTCTTAAATAACTCTTGCATAACCTACCCTATTCGGCATTGGTTTAAATTATTGGCCTTATTATCATGATATCATGTTTAAGTTTACCTTTACTACTGTAATCATATGGTTTAAGTTGTTTGCTGTAACAGCGAGATTTACAATTTAAGCAACAAGCATATTGAATGTAAAAGAGAGGATTTCATTAATTTGAATAAAGAGGTTTACAATCCCTTACCAAAAAAAAAAAAAAAAAAATGCAAACAAACAAACACAACAAAACAAACGACTGGACTAAATTGTTTATAAATACAAAGTAAAAGCTATTGGTCACATCAACTCTCCGTCCGAGCAGCCGGGGGATCAGTTATTTAGCTAGACTGGGCAGCAGCAACGTTTGGGACTTGTTATTTGTCTTTCTCTTTTGTACCCGCAGACTTTTTGGTTGCTTCAGCTGGAGGAAGAAGGGCCTGGTCAGCTGGGGGCTGCTCCTGAGCTTCTGAGAGCTCACGGATGTCTGGATCATAATACACACTCCCAGGCAGCCTCAAGGGGGAGTCTGCAGGAACCCCAGCGGCGTCCATGGCCTTGCTCCATGTTATGTCGCAGTATTCTCAACTGACCGAGGCAAACTGTTCCATTAGTCCCTTTCCGGTCTCCTTCACTCCCAGTTGGTACGCTGCTTTCTTTTCAGCCTCGGTTGCCTCCTTGGCCAGTTGAGCGTCCTTCTGAGCTAGTTTGGCACCCTCCTTGGCTTTCTGAAGTTCAGATCGAAGTTGCCCCACAAGTGCTTTCTCAGTTGCCAAGTTAATCTTGGTCATGTTCAGCAGCTTACGTTGCTTTTCGGCCTGCCTTTCAGCATTCTTCAGGCCCGTGTCCAAACTGTTTCGCTGGTTAGTCATCTCCTTTAACTGCTCGGACAGTAGAGAATAATCCTCCTTCAGGCTCCCCAAAGACTTCTCCGCCTCAGACCGAGAGCAGATTGCCGCTTGGGTCTCGAGGTAGGACTTTTTATTCCACTCCTCGGCCACAAAGACTTGCTGGGTAACCTACATAATGGAAATTTCGAATGTAAAGCACAAAAAAAAGGAAGGATTAAAAAGGCTTAGCGATTTAACTAAGCAGACTAAGTCCACTTACCATGGCTATATCCCTCTTAAGGGATAGGAAGAGCTCCTGCTGGTTGAAACGCCTGTAAGACTCCATATCATGTGGGAGGAGGAGTGGCTGCTCCAAGGCCTCAGCAACATAACCTGCCCTTCCCCCATCGTAATTCCTAAGGGAGGTGTCCCAAGGGATCGAAGTGCCATCCAACTCTAACCTCGGAGACCAGATGCGAGGCCCTCCTAGGCGAATATCTGCCACGACGACCTCGTCTCGAGTCTCAGCAGACGAAGCCTTCTTATTCCGGTGGTCTTTCACCACTTTCTGTTATTTGGTCCCCTTCAGGGGCGCTACCTCTTTCTCCTCGTCCGTGGAGACGTGAGGTCTTTTCTTTTTTGGATCCGGCAGAGGCTTCAAGCCGAGATCAAGAGCCGGAGGAGGTGCTGGAGGAAGGCTCACAGGCGGTTGGGACGTACTGGTCCCTTTGGGCTTAACTTTTTTGCCCCTGTTCCTCATCAAGTTCCTCAAATCTGCCATATCTTCCTCGTCCGAAGAGTCTTCTGGAAGGGCAGTGATTAGAACAGGAGGATGTATAGTAGATTGTCTATCAGCTTCCTCTTCGGTGTCAGGCACTGGTATCACTTCAACCTCTCTTGAAACCTCTCCTTCAAACTTGAACTTGTCTATCTGATCCTCAAGTGAAGAGGTTGAAGAGGCAGCTCCTTTTCCTGCTTCTGCTGTCCCGAGAGGAACCTGCTGGATTGGCTGAAGGAGCAGGGGTACACCCTGTGGATTGGGATGTGGCACGGGTGGTAGGTAGTACGGAGCCAAGAAACCTTTCTGAGCTACGTCTATACGGTTGAGACGATAGTCTCCCTGCCTTATCGCATTGCCAGCTGGCTGAAAATCCTTCTTGTTTGACTTGTAACCGAGGATAAGGGGAACCGACCGAAGCTGTCCGTCCTCACTTACAAAGATCTCTGACCTTAATAAGTAATTGAGCGCAGCAGTATTTGAAAGGCTGAGCCGAGGAGAGACGTATTCTCTATCTGTTAAACATCACAACAAAACGTGGTCAGAAACTTGTAAATAATGACACGAACAGAAAAATTGTTAGAAGGGGGAAATCCTAAGCCCATTGTTAGCAAACCTAAGTCTAACATATCCCACCTGGCTCTCCTAGCTTGGTTCGGCAATGAGGGCCATCATGCCAAGCGCCCGAGACGATCACGTAGTCGTCTTTCAGCCCTTTGTTAGACTTGGGAAGGCAGGAGAGGAGTCTAACGACATCGGATCGGGATTTAAGATAATATCCCGCTCCTTACTGGCTGTGACACTCGTACATGTGTACCACGTCACGCCAGGTGAGTCCCAATCCCAGATGACGGTTCAGATCGTCAATGGCTCCTAGGATTCTAAAGAGGTTGGGTGCGCCTATGGTTGCGGAGGTAACTACTAGTAATGGGACCCATAGGGATGGTCATCCCCCCTTCTAGAAAGGCGATGATAGGGATTACGACTTCACCAGTTTTTCAATCTGTTAGTATTTTCTCTGGAGGATAATACCTCAAACCCACATTTTGAGGTATGCGGTATGTCCTCCTAAACTCCTCTATTTCGGCGGGGACATCGACTAGATATTGGAATCTACCCATCTTCACTAACTGGGAAGAAGAAAGCACTAAACGTAGACTCACAAGGGACAATTTGAAAGCCGAAGAGGCTGGCCGAAGAGAGGACGGAAGGTTTTAATGGAGAAGAACTTACTCAAACTAAATGGGAGACTGATCCTCGAACTCGTTGAGAAATTCTTACAGATTCTGAGTAAAGCTAAGACCGGTGGTTGAAAGAACTTGAAAGATCTGAGTGCTTGAGTTTGCTGGGCGCTCTGAGAATTTGCGAAGTGAAGGAGAAATAACTTGTTCAGAGACTTTATATGGGGGCAAGCAAAAGAGCCGGATTCACCGCGCCCAAATCCTGAGGAAAAATCATGTCCGTTGGATCAATAGCCCACCGTTGGATTCCAAAGACAAAGCGCCGCTTGGAGTAATTGATAACTCTTTGGGAATATTGAAACGACAGCAGCATTTATGAGGCGCCTATTTCTATGCCCACACGTTTGTAAGTTCAGATATTTTGGTTGTTTCAAACTGCCATTTCGTGATAAGTCAAAATCCTATTTTTTCTCCTCGGATGCGAGGGAAAAACTAAAATTTTGAGGGGCTATTGTGGGGAGGTGAAAAGCCCAACCTAATGTATTGGGCTTAAGGCCCTATTTGAGGACTACTGTTTGTTCGAGGAGAGGGAAGTATTTGAGAAGCCCATGTGAAAGAAACATACCTGGAGACGAATGTGGGGCATAGTCCGAGGAGATATTCTGTTGTCCGAAGAGTCCATTATCCTCGGATTCAAAGGAGCTTGGCCAAACGGATGTCTGGGAAGTTCAAGTAATCCTCCTGACAATTCTAATGGTAAAGATGAACCTTAGGCGCACATGGAGATGATAGGGACGGAGAAATATCTAGAAGACAAACTTCAACCACCACATTAAATGCACTGCAGCTACTTCTCTGACCGCATTAATGTGGAGTAGACCCCTGAACAGTATCATATTAGCTACCGCCACTCATGCAAGACTAAAGAAGATACCTGATGGGACATGTACTTAAGTGGAGGTTTAGATGATGAACAAGTGGACGACGAAGATGAATGGAGAGATTGCTATATAAGGAGGAGAGGCCTCTGATAAAAGAGGGACACACAAAAAAAAAAAAAAGGGGGAGAAGAAGAAAGCAACTTTACTGTAGCTCTGAAACTTGTAACCTAATTCCATTCAATAGAATACCTTTTCGGATATTCATGTCTGCTTTTGCCTTAACGTGATTGCATGTTAGTTTATTTGCAAATACCATAACCAACTCTTGTTTAATTTATATCCAGCCCAGTTCTTTTACCCACGCTCTACAAATTCATTGTCTGGGGTTCATAGGGCTCATACTCCATATCTTGTAGGCTTGGGCTACAAAAATTGACCCTACATAATATATTTTTGGCTCTAATAATATTTTAGACCTTTGTATATGTTGTTTTTTTTAGAAGGTTTGTATATGTTGTTGATATAGCATATATAGCTAAAAAAAATTATACTCCCACGTTTTTTATTTGGCTCCCTCAAAGATGAATTACTAGCTCCGCCACTAATTATATGAATTGTCTTGAGATTAAACTTATGAGTGAACTATAAAATTTTGAGAGAGAGTGATTGAACATAGGTTAAGAGATTAAATGACAACATTGAAAAATCAATCAATTTGGTTCATGCCATAACATTCTACCATATAAGCTATTTTCTCTTTCACAAGGAAAAAGAAACCTCTAAATTTATATTTTATAATATCTAACTTTATAGGAATATTAGATAAATTACTTTTTTTTAACGTTTCATCTCTCTTTATTAAAAGTTAACCATGATCATCTCTCTTTATTAAATACCAACATTTTTAAAACATTTCAACTCAAAATTTATTTTCTCACTCATGACAACTACAAAAAAACTCCTTTTAATTTTCAAACGGATGGGGTGGCAAAGCTTTAAGCTTCCAACAATGAACACGAAGAAGGCGAGGTTTGAGATTGATTTTTTTTTTTTTTTAAATGGTTACTTACGGAGAATTTAATTTAATTTTTGTTCTAGTCATGTGAGAGAGAAAAAGAAAGTTATTCTACACTCTAGAACTATAGAATTCCTATTCATGTAGTAAATTGAACAGTCAGATTGAGAATCCACAATTCACAAAGAGTGATAATTTTTAAAAATTAATTTTCTTTTAATTATGTTTAGCTATTGGTTAATATTTGAGGTTTAATTAAAACTTTTACATAAAAAGAGATAATTCTATTGGTTAATATTTGGGAGTCCCAGGCAATTGCCTAGGCTGCCTAATGGTTGAGCTGGCCCTCATGGCTTGTTCACTTAAATTATGGCTAATTTAATCTTTGTTTCATTTATGATTAATGATAACTTTTTTAATGTTTGGTTTCAAGAACCAAATTTTGTTGTCATTGTTAATTTTAAAAAATAATCAAACTCACTCTTTGGAGTATCTTATTTTCATGTAATTGGGCTCAACAAGTAATCGGTGTCTCATGAAAAATGGTGTAGTACGATTTGTAATAACAATCCTTACCTATTGTATCAAAGATTGGAAGATGTTAAAAGAAAGATCGAACTTCTTCACACACACACATGTATATATATATATATATATATATTATTTTTGGGTAGAAAGAGAGGAAGTTTTCTTTATTCAATGTCCATTTAATTTAGAAATTGATTATTTTAGCCACCTTATTTGCTTAATATAAGACCAAAAAAAAAAAAAACTTATTTTTAAAAAGCTATTGAATACAACGCCCCTTTTTTTTAGACTTGAAGGATTTATAGTAAGGCAAATTTTTTAGAAAAATAAAATAGGTAGAACAATAAAATAGATGAAAGGCGAAGCATTACATAGTGAAAGAAAAAAAAGTTTTAAGAAAAATTAACAAACAAAGCAACTACTAAAATAAATAAAAAGAAGAATGAAGTGTTTGATCCTAAGGAGAGGCATTCTTATTCTAGGTTTGTCCAATCTAGGTGATGGGCTTAATGAACATTAAAAACTTGAAGGTCTTAAATTTCATCTATCATGCTATATAGGCTCATGGAATTTGTGCACTTTTTGATGCATAGGTAGGAAGTCAATTAGTGTGGCAAAATTTGGTGAATAGTATTTTTTAAGGAAAATTTTAGGAGAATAGCATGTGATTGAAGTTATTTAGTTATGTAGACTTTTTTTAGAACTTGAGTTTGTCAAACTTGAGTTCCAATCCAAAATTGAGTTTAGCAAACTTGAGTTTCAATTTGTTATATAACATCAGACTGTCATGCAACTTAAACTAATTGAAACTCGAGTTTAATAAATTCGATTTTAGGTTGGAACTCGAGTTTGACAAACTCAAGTTTTAAAAAGAGTTTAAATAATTAAATAACTTCACCCTTGTGTTATCTACCTAAAATTTTCCAAAAAATTAACTATTAAGCAAATTTTGCCCAACTAGTGTGGCAAAACTTGGGTTATCACTTCTTTAATTAAAAAAGAAATTATGCAAAAAAAAAAAAAAAAAAATTTAAGGACAAATTATCTTTTTGCATTTATTAAACGCTATATATATATATATATATATAGTCCATTAAATTTATTAAAAAAAAAAAAATTAGTCTATGATATTTCTCGCCACAGTTTTCCTTTGGGGTTTCAAAAATTGGAGCTCAGTCACAGTGCACGATCTCGGTCCTCTCGGCATAGTCGAAATCGCCCGAAACGTCCGAAATTTCCCGGCATAGACCGGCATTTGAACCGGTACACGGAACATAGGGTTCCTCTGTACCGGTAATTTCAAAATATGGAGGAACCTCCGATTTCCGAGCTTTTGAGCGCGAAGCGCGGGAAGAAGAAGAAGAAGAAGACGACGACAACAACCGAAGGAACTGCGAAGAAGAAGAAGGATGCTCCAGTTCCTCCAGCGAACGCTGAGAATCCATCGGGATTTGCAGAGAATTGCAATGGCGAAAAGGTTACGGTCTTGGCTTTCGACGAATCGGTGGAGAATCACTTCAAAGCCATAGACACGATCTCTAAGCTTTGCGGAGAGGCAGAGGGAGACGATGCTCCTATTGAAGAAAGCGAAATTAAGCGATTATCTTCCTCAATCACTTTCATAAGGTTTACAATGCCTCCTAATTTTACGCATATATATGTATGTATGAATGTATGTGCAATTTTGAACTTTAGCTAAATAATTGGGGCTGTGAATGAACTAAGCTGTTTATGCATTGCTTTGAATAAATGTTATGTATGTTCAGTTGATTGTTAAACAAATCAAGCTCAATTCTAGGTTTAGGTCGATTATTGAACGAGCTAAGCTCAATGAGTATACATATGAGTGTGTGTGTATATATATGAATTTATATACAAACTTTAGGCTGGAGCTCGAAACTTTAGTTTGGCTTTGGAATCTTGAATTTTGAATTAGTTACTCATATGGAGCTACTAGGTTCATTTAAAAGCCCTTATCAAAGAGGCTGAAAGTGCGATCAAGTTATGAATTTTTTTTGTGTTTTACATTATTGATTACGAGCAGATTATCTGGTGTGCTCATGGACAACAGCTTCGATTAGGAATTTTTGTTGAAGAAGTGACTGGTTGATTTCAATTTTCGTCCCTCAAATTTGGGGCATGCGCAATTTTGGTCCCCCAATTTTCAAGTACTCTATTCTATTCCTTCAAATTTCTGAAGTGTAACAATTTAGTCTTGCCATCAACTTTCCATCCTAATCTTGGGGCATCCACGTCAGCTAACCGTTAGCCACACTAGCAAAATTGGATGGGAAACTGACAATAGGATTAAATTGTTACACTTTTAAAATTTGAAGGACTAAAAAATTGAGGGACTAAACTCGTGCATGCCCAAATTTGAGGGACGAGAAATTTACCCTATAATATACAATATGGATGTCAAATTTTTTTGCAAGTGCAGATTATGATTATGGCAGTTATTATTTATTATGATCATTATTGCTGCTGCTGCTGTTGTTGTTGTTTTTGTTGTTCTCATTCTTATTATTATAAATTATAATTTCCATATCTGCAGTGAATGGAAGTATTTTAATTATGAACCAAGAACTGTTAGCTTTGCCTGTGAAGTGGGAAGCCCTGAAGGGAAAGATGTTGTTAGTGGAATACACTTACCTCAATTTTCTTCTGCAACTGTTCCTAAGGTAAATTAGAACAAGTTCCTCCTTTTTTTTCCTCTTGTAGTTTGGGGGGTGGGGGTTTTTTGTTACACAATTTTCTGCCAAACAAGTCCCTTATTTGGTTTCCATGCTGTTGTAGAAGGAGGGATCATCTGGGGATGCTGAATATGTGGAATCCAGGTATTTTTCATAGGACATTGATTTCACACTGATATAATGATAAACTGTGAAACTTTTTAATACTACAATAAACTTTACTTTTTTTTCTGTTGATATTTGTGTGTGTCAGTCATGAGGAAAGTATCTTAGTGTTCCTGTTTATTTACTAGAATTCTATGCAAAATTTCTTCCTCTGTGTGTTTTGGTTATTGAACAGATTGTGAGAATGGCTGGAAAGTATGTGTGTTATATGAATCTTACAAAAGTTTGATAATGAGGGTGATGTTGGAATTTCCTTTATTTATGTATTTATGTTGAATAGGGTTTGCTACCACATTGTACATCTAGTTAGAGGCGACTTCTTGATATATTGGTGTTGATGAGTAAAATGGTAGTTGCAAATTAATCAAATAGTGCCATCCTATTCACTAGTCCATTATCCACCAAGTTTTTTTATTTTATTTTTGTGTGTTTGGAGAAAATTTGGTTGTAAAATATTTCTAATGATGCTAATGAGTTCTAATGATATGAATATGAATATTTCTAATGCTAATGAGTTCTATTCACTAGTTCATTGACTTTTGATATGAATATTTCTAATGATGCTAATGAGTTCTAGCTGAACTGGGCATCTCCTTTCCTTGTAAGAGTAAGGTGGAAAGTGAGGTACACCAGGTGCATAACTTATCATATTAAAAAAAAAAAAGATTTGCAAGTAACTTATCAGATAAACAAAAATAGTTATCACTGGTGATATGATGCCAGTTAACTTATTTTTTCAGCTTTTTGAAAATTGGCTGTCTTAAAAAGCTGTATCTAGAAAATAGTGAAGTTAAAAAAAGCTACACTTTGAAAAAGTGCGGTATCAAAAAAGGATACTAAATGGGCACATGATGTTGCTCATAGTTGATGCTTATTTCTTTCCTTAATCATGTGCTTGTATTGCACACAGTTATGGGGCTTGCTCAATGCTAATTGTAGTTTTTCGGGTTGGTTCTTTTTCTTGTATACAGAAATTTTTGGGTAGTGGCTTCTTGTAGCAAGTTCAAAGAGTTTCGTTTGTTTCAATACTTGCCCATTATCTGTGTTAAGTGCTACTTCCAATTGAATTGTGTAATATAATTGCATATATGATTATAAAAAATAATTGCATTTATTATTTTATGAAGTTTATTAATTATAAAAAAAATAATTGCATTATTATTTTATAAAATATAACTGAAGTAGAAGGATAGGACTTCTAGATTTTCTTATGTTTTAGCTGATGATGTTAGTGCTGAATTTCAAAAATTTTGGCAATTTCTATTATAAAAGAAGGTTTACAATTTCTGTCAGTGTTGCTATCTATGATGACTATATTATTGATGATTGATATGCACATTTGCCAAATTTCTTTCAACAGATCTTGCTGCAGCAAAGACTTTGTTATCTATGTTGGAGGGCATGTTTGGGCTTTGGATTGGTGTCCTAGAATTCGTGAAACGCCAGACTATCATAATAAATGTGAGGTACTTCTATATATATATATATTTCCTTTTTCTTGTGTGTGTTAATATATTACTTTATTGGAAATCTTTGGGGGCTAAACCCCCCCACATTTGTGTGTACTTTTAATTGATACTCGTCAAAACTCAAAAGGATTGTTGGATTTGATGTTTAGATAGCTTATCCTTGTTTGTAAGATCATGTGTTCAGAAAATTTACTTCATTTGGATGGTTCTAATAGATAATCAAAAGCAGAGAATAAGTCTATCTGTATTGGACCTTAACACAATTTAGCCTGTCTATCCTCCATGTTCCTCTTATTCATTGATAAAGATCCTTTTTAACTAAATGTTGTCATATCCTGTTGTGTCCCAAGGCCAAATGGCAAATAATTTTGAAGTAGTTGAAGAAGTTTGAATTTGAATAGAATTCTAATAAGATTATGTAGTAGATTAGGATGAGGATTAGGATTTAATTTCAATTTGTATTTAAATTTGAGTAGGAGTTGGATCCTATGTTTTAGGACTTGGTTGTGATGAAGCTTATCTCCTCACTAGTATTTATGTACGTAGGAATTATGAATGAAACAAGCAGAAATTAAACCAAAAACTCTATTATCTCTCTCAAGTTTAGGAGGCTAGTCACCTCGAATCGACTAAGTTATCTTTTTAATTTTCCAGTTCACAACATTTGGTATCAGAGCCAACAGAACCATCTAGTTTCTTGAAAAAAAAAAAAAAAAATCCAGTCGTATTCTCATCCCACACTATCACACTATCCTCCCATCTACAAGGACATGTCCAAAAGCATAGCAAGGATGGAATCAAAGATGCAAGATTCGTGGGATCAAATGATAGAGGTCTTAGATAAACAATCCAATGTACTTTTGGAACTCAAAGAACAATCAAAAGATCAAGGATCTCATGAAATTTCGGAAAATCAAAGTGAAGTGCTCCAAGCATCACCAACAATTCAAGAAAGTAATATGTTGGAGGGTGCAATTTCTACAAAAATTGAGTTTGAACATCAAAGGTTCAATGAAGTGGAAAAGATTGATCAAAGGGATCTTTTCATGAATTCAAATGAGTCGATCTCAATCCCACACATTGAATTTGTCATTTTCGATGAGTTCAAGTGTATGAGAAGCAAGATATTTTTGTTTCTAGTGCTCACAAAAATGGTTAAAGAATTGGTGCAAGTCTCCATGGTCATAATTTTCCTTCAACACTTCAAAATCCGAGGCCGAGTATTCTCCAATCAATGTGAGCAAGGGTTAATTTCTATGTTGCAGAATCTTGAGGACAAGATTCATCTGAAGGGGAAGGGAATGTTGTGTCCCAAGGCCAAATGGCAAATAATTTTGAAGTAGTTGAAGAAGTTTGAATTTGAATAGAATTCTAATAAAATTATGTAGTAGATTAGGATGAGGATTAGGATTTAATTTCAATTTGTATTTAAATTTAAGTAGGAGTTGGATCCTATGTTTTAGGACTTGGTTGTGGTGAAGCTTATCTCCTCGCTAGTATTTATGTATGTAGGAATTATGAATGAAGCAAGCAGAAATTAAACCAAAAACTCTATTATCTCTCTCAAGTTCAGGAGGCTAGTCACCTCGAATCGACTAAGTTATCTTTTTAATTTTCCAGTTCACAACATATCCAGAAAGCTTCTTGGCTTGGAAAATTTCAACTTGTTTAATTCTTACATGATTGATACTTGAACATGGAGGAAAATTTTATCTAACTTTGATATTGACTACCAAATTTTTTTTTTCAAATTACAAATATCTTAGTCAAGCATGCATGTGTGTGGTACTTTGATATTGACTACCAAAAAAAGAAAAAAAAGAAAAAGAAGCATTCTGCTTATTTTTAAAAACAACAAATATCTTAATCAAGTATGCAATGTTGATTGCCAAAGGCCAATCTTTTATTTATTTTTGGTTAGGCAGTGTGCCATTTAAGAATTTTGAGTTAGTTTCATTTTGGCAATTGTTTGTGATATTATGGGGTAACATCTAAAAATGGCTAGTTGGGATAGTTAGAGGACATCGTCCTAATTCGTGCTGTTGAGCATTGTTATTTATTGCTTTATAGCAAAATAATTTCTCTGTTTTGTTTACAAGAAAGAAGAATTAGATATACTCCTTTATAAGAATTTTAGATGTGCAGTTTGTTTTTTGCTACTTATCCCAAAAAAAAAAGAAAAAGAATTTTAGATGTGCAGTTTGATTTTTTGTAAGAGAATTTGTGATGATTTACTTGGCTTATTTATGTTAAACCATTTTTGTGTGCCTGCCTTCTTTCTGGTTTCGTACTTTCCAGTTTATCACTGTTGCTGCTCATCCTCCTGGAACTTCATATCACAAGATGGGTGCCCCACTTACTGGTAGAGGTGTCATTCAAATATGGTGTCTTATGAATATCGGCGTGAATGAGGAAGAGGTGCCACCTTCATTAGCAAAGCCAAAACGGGGAACTAAAAATAATGGGGCCGTGACAGATGATTCAACTTTATCAAAGAAGCCTAGAGGAAGACCTAGAAAGAAGCCAATAGAAGACACAACTCAATCAAAGAGGCCTAGAGGAAGACCTAGAAAGAATTTGATTGAACAATCTCTTGATAATATGGCTGTTCAAGCTCTGGCTGTTAAACACGCAGAAGATTCATTGGAATCACATGCTGTGGATGAGGTTCCTGGGAATGCCAAAGAAGGTTCTGTACAAGAAGACACTGGCAAAAAACAAAAACGACAGAAGCAAGCCGTATCTGCATGTAATCTAGCACTTGAAACTCCTATGCAGAGCAGAAGATTGAAACATAAGAAGCGGGCAGCGAGCCACAGTGATAATACAAGTCCACTGTTATTAACACAAAATGAAGACATGGGATCTTCTGTTACAAATCATCAAATACAACATTACTCTGGACAGGAACCTGCTGCAAGTGATAATGTGTCTGACAAAGGTTCCTTAGGAACTAGCTCAGCTAGTTCCTTGATTTCAAAGGATGTTGCTTTGCCAAGAGTTGTATTATGCCTAGCTCATAATGGGAAGGTTGCATGGGATGTTAAGTGGCGACCTTCTAATGCATGTCAATTCAAATGTAAGCATCGGATGGGCTATCTTGCTGTCTTGCTGGGGAATGGATCTCTGGAAGTGTAAGAAATCTGCTTCAGTTGTTGGTTTTTTTGTCCCCTTAAATATTCTGTCTCCACTTTCTTTTGCCTATATCTATCAAGTCTTTTCAGATGGTTTTGCAGTTTCTTCTTTTCTGTTATATTAGGGGAGCATTCATGGTTACTTTTTAATCAATGATCTATGTTATTATGGAAATAAAGGTTGCATAAATTAACACTGACTGTCATAGACTTTCTTTTTTGCTGGAAAGCTAAAATAGACAAATTAAAATTGAGAAATTTTAATTTTTTATAATTCAATAGTTGGGAGTGGGGGGATTACTGGATTAGACAATTTTTTTATAGGTAATAAGAGTAATATTATTAAAAATAAAAAAGGAAGAAAAATACAGGGTGTTCATGATGGCGAACAACAAAAGACAATAGAAAACACAGAAAGCATAGAAATCAAGAATCAATTCTAAGGGAAGAAATAAACTATGTGATAGAAGAACAATCTGAGAGGCCCTAACACCTAGACCAATCAAAGAGAGTCCACTGGCACAAGTCTTGCAATTGAATTAACGATTTCTTAGTATTCTCGAAAGAACGACAGTTCTGTTTCATCCAAATGATCCACATCAAACATCCTAGGACCAAATTCCAAATATTGGAATGATGTTTCCCAACACATTGCCACCAACAAAATAATAAGTAGCTATAGACCCTGGCATGACCCAATGAATCCCAAAGATATGAAGCATATGCACCCACAAAGAATGAGCTGTAGGACAAAAAAGGTGGACTTGGCAAGTAAAAATAAAAGCTAAAATATTATCCAGTTTGAATATCAAACTACTTTAACATGGTAAAATTGGTGTATTGCAACAAATTGGACTTAAAAATTACATATTGAACGTTATCCTTTTCTGATTATGTCCTCATATAACATCATTCTTCTGCAATATTTTGCTTCTACAGCTAAAATATTTATTACAATCTGTAATCTGTATCTTGTTTTGCCAACCCTGTCAATGCAGTTGGGAGGTTCCTCTTCCTCGTACAATGAAAGTTATCTATTCCTCTGTGCATCAGGAGGGTACAGATCCCCGTTTTGTAAAATTAGAGCCTGTATTCAGAGGTTCATTATTGAAATGCGGTGGTATACAAAGGTAGGTCAGTTTCTCTCTTTTTGATTACTGATTTGGAAGTTTATTGGAATGGAAAAGAAAGTTAACTTCCCAATGAGCTCTAGCTCAACCGGCACTTTCTTATGCCATAAAGAATGAGATGGAAGGTGAGGCTGTGGATTCAAGAACCAAGCTATTGAATAGCTCAGGCTTTACTAAGGAAAAAGATTATTTATGTCAAACAGTCAAGTTCAAGCCCAAGTTTAAGCTTGACTATCTTTTAAACCAGCCAAGATTAAACACAATAATGTGTTTGTGAACAAGTTTATAAGTATTAAGCTCAATTTTAGTAAATATTATATGTTTATATGTATACATATATAAAAATATACTTATATAGTTATATAGACTTGATATTGGATTGTGTAAGTTTGTAATATGTTTTTAAAATATCTAATTATTATTTGTAATTTATTGATAATATAAATAGTTTATTTCGGGGTAGAAATTATACATAAATTTAAACAATACAAGGTTGGCGGATCTACTTTCTATAAGTTCATAAAAAAAATCATTCTATCTAATCAACTCAAATAATATAATCTCGACTATAATTTAGTTATGTAGTTTTAGAATATATTTGTGAAGGATTGAAAAATTTTAGTTGTATCCTTTGCTATATTTGGGAAAGGAATAAGTTAATCAAGTAGATTATAAACAAGCTTGAGCTTGTTTGATAAGAAAATGAACCAAGCTTGAACATGTAATCTAGTTTGTTGATGAGCTCAAGCTTGGTTCATGTACAAAATAATTTGGCAACAAATTGTTCTTGTCATAGAGACTAGGTTTGACTTCCTTTCTAATACAACTATACAAGACAGTTGGCAATCTCTCCATCTTTATGTATTATTGATCCAAGATATTGGAAGCTCTCGCTCTTTAGTATCTCTTGACCATCGAATCTTACCACCCCTTCATATATGTTTCTACTTTACTAAACTTACATTCCATGTACTCTATTTTAGTCCTACTTAATTGAAACGATATATTGCTGAAGACTTTATATGATTGGAATTTGCACTCTCTGACTGAAATCCCTTGATTCTTTGAGTCTTCATGAATTCCATCTTGTTATTTATTTTTCTTGTTTCTCTGTTTCTTTTCTATTGCACCCATAATATTCACCTTCTGTACTTGGGTAGCTCCCTTGTTTTCTTTTCTTTTTTCAATAAACTTTTTACTTATCCCCACCCCCCCACCCAAAAAAATAAAATAAAGTCTGTAGTTTACAGATCTTCCATATGCTGTTGAATGCAATCTGAGATGCTTGACTTTCATGTTTCAACAAGCTTTCCTCAAAGTAAAATTTTCTTGGGGTCACTGTCTCCACCTCCATTATTATGGAGGGCTTAAGATTTTGTTGGACATATTTAACTAATGCAGAATTGTAATGAGTTACCGTAACTATTTGCCACAGGCAGCTGTCTGTGTTGACCTTGTTATGTGGTTTACTTTATCTGATTAAAAGCTAATATGCCATTTTCGTTTAATGCAGCATCCCTCTGACAGTGGAGTGGTCAGCTTCACCCCCACATGATTACCTACTTGCTGGATGCCATGATGGAACAGTAATATTTTTATATCTTGTTTTTATTATTATTTATATTTACCATGTTTTTTCTTCTTGGCTTCTAATTGCATCCTAATTGATATGGGTCAGTACTTAATCATGCTTTTGCATAATTGGGAATAAGGAAATAGGTTTTTCTTTTTGGTAAAATGATACATGGTTTAGATGTTCTTGGTTTAGTATGGTTACCATCATTAATAACTGTTGATCGTATTGATTCCAGATTTTCCAGCCAAAACCATCAATTGTTGATTCTTAAAGATCATGTTTGCTTCTGATTTTGAATTCATTTGTGGTATCAGAACTAAAGAAGTTTGTCATGCATTCAGGTTGCTTTATGGAAGTTTTCTGCAAGCTGTTCATCTGAAGGTAACGGGCATATTGTAAGATGGTTCCAAGGATTTGAATTGTGATGCATTACGAATACTTAGATGAACTTCATTTCCACCGTTTGCTTTGCAGATACTAGGCCGCTGCTTTGCTTCAGTGCAGATACAGTTCCTATTAGAGCACTTGCCTGGGCTCCACTTGAAAGGTAAGTGATACCCAAAGATGGATTTTCATTAAATTCAGCTTTTAGCCATCTTATAAAATATTCAGCTCTACGATGATCTTTTGTGCAAAATGATAATTCACAGTAGTGGTGCTTTTTTGGAGGGACTCCTTCAGTCTAGTTTTTTACTTTGAGGAGAATTATTTTCACGTGCATTTTTTTTTTTACTCTCTCTTCTATTTAGCTGTGATTTTGGGCCTTATGATATACAGCCTTATCTGCATTGTGTAAAATGTTATCTTGTGATAGTCTAAACTATGGTATGCATTTAATTCGAATTTAATATATCCTGTTTGTTGTTAGTTTCAGAATGTAGATGAGCTCAATGCAGATATCAATAAAATTACAAATCAGTTTTAATAGCAGATTAGCAACTTTAAAATCACATGCTTTTATTTGGCTGGTGGTGGTTAACATCTGTGATATTGAGGCCAATGTTTTTCTCATGGAATCTGATGCAGGACTTGGGTAGCAAAATAGATGCAAAGGAAAAAGAAAGAGAAAACAGGAAATCCTAAGCTTCACCACCTAGAATTTTCTTGAAAACCTTAGGCTTCACCACTTGAGGGTGCTCAGCATCACCACCAACAAGAGAAAACATTCTCTAATCAGAAAATTCTTGTTCAAATTGTACTTCCTCAAACTATTCCTACGGCCTCTTTTTAACGGGCTTTAGGGATCACATTAAGCCACAATTACATCCCATAAAATCCTAAGTCATGATAAAGGCCAAATTCAAAAATAAAATCTGATATCTCAAAGAAAATCTGAAATAATTTTGGTTGTGCTCCCAATCCGGTTACCCACTAATTCAACACCCATCTCTCCTAATAAGGCCAAGCCCAGTCCGAAATTCAAAACCCCAAAGCCCATGATTAAAATCCAAGCACACCAAACCCAAAACCAATCAACCCAAACATAAAATAAAGCCCATTAACTCTGGTTTTACTTTTGAATTTGAATTTTATTATGATTGAGGATTTTATGGGATGCAATTGTAGCTTAATATAATCCCTGAAGCCAAGTAAAAAGAGGCTCCAGAAGTACAATTTGAATAAGAATTTTGTGATTAGCGAATGTTTTCTCTTGTTTGGTGGTGATGCCTAAGGATTTTGGGCAAATTCTAGGTGGTGAAGCTTGGAATTTGTCCTGTTTTATCTTTCTTTTCCCTTTATCTCTATTTTGTTACCCCTGTCCTGCATTAGAATCTATATTACCTAAAAGGGTTTGCTTATGTTGTTGACTTCAACTTTGGAGTGCCAGCATTGCAACTTCTGTGATTTATCTCAGAGTATGAAGAGAATTAACCAAGAAATGTTAGAAGAAGATATGGCTATGGCATGATTCCCTCCCCAACTCTTATGTTGATGTTTAATATGAAATTATATCATAAAGAAGTGAGGCCTCAAACATTCATGATATATACAAAGGGTTCCCAAAAGAATTACAATCTAAAATATAAGAATTCTATTTAATCTACAAAGAGGTTCAAACCTTGCAAAAGTAATAAACCACTCATACAGGGTCTGTAAGAATAAAGATTTAATCTCAACAAGAGTTGGCTCAATACCATATGCGTCCATGTGAGGCAAAAAGCAGCTGCATTCCAAAGTACACATACTACTATACCTAAGTAAGTTTTTCCGACTAAAGTACACATCAACAACAGTTTGAGGCATCAATCCTCGAACTACAAACACAGTACAGACAAATGACCGTAACTTTTAGTCAATGGTGCAACAAAGCAAAATATTGTTTTTATCCACTAGAGTCATGTGCATGCTGAGAAGATTTTAAAAACTCATTGCTGTGGGTATTGGGATAAATTATGATGCAAGGTATTGGTATTACTGTTATTTTGCATGATGGAAATATATAGCTCACTGTTGTTAATGATTTTCAGTGATCCAGAGAGTGCAAATGTTATAGTTACTGCTGGACATGGGGGCCTAAAGTTTTGGGACCTACGGTACATATGATTCCTCTTCTGTATACATTCTCATTAATATTCTCTTACCAAATTAAAAATTTTGATGGTTTTGTTGTGCACATTTCATTTCATCTGAATAAAGATTCTTGGAATTGTATATAATTCAATTTAATTGCACAAAAATATTAGATTATCTGGACAAGTAGAACTTAAATCAAAATTGTTATAAGTAATCATGATATACCTGTATGGTGTGTGTTTGGTCTATAAAAGTCCTATTGAAGTACTTAGCAGCATTCCTGAAAAACAAAACTTCAATAAATTTTTGAGTGACCAAAGTTAAGGTTTAACCTAATTATACAATTGAAAGCCTTGAGCACCTTTATCTTTGATAGTTTTGTTTGGGATGCACAAACTCTCATGGTATGATTTTACTTTGAGGGAAAAGAGTTTCTTGTAGCCTGAAATCTTAGTCTCTGAATTAGTCAAACTTTCTGTTTATATTGTGTCAGATTATTTCTGGTGATATATTTTAGTGTGTATTTATTGCCCCAAGGGAGTAATATACAGCCACAATCTGCTTCAAGCTGAACCCTAATTCCATTTGTACTGTGGTTTCTCTCATGGATTGGTGAAACAATGCCGTTGTGTGCTCTTATAATATCTCATGAATATTAGGAGTCTAGTTAAGTTTGATACCATAATTAATATATTTTTGTTCTATCATAATCTCACACAGTCTATGGCATCTACAATTCAACAATACAAAGATTAGATCATTCATGTATGGTGACCCTACATGTGACTAACATGGGTCTTGGGTGGGCCCTTATGTAATGGATGATTCTTGTGGCACATGAATTGTAGAAATGTCTCAAACTCTCAGACAACTTGTTATGTGGGGGATATGGTCCTTGTATGGGGAGTAAGAAGTATTGTACTCAGATAACCTTCTTAAACTTAATCGCCAATGTTTTGTTTTGCCTGGATTTGGAAATTACAGAAATATCCATGCTAAGGTTTATATGTAGCAGTATCAGGCACTGTCATAATTTGTATATAAATTATGAATTTAAAATTTGATGCCTAGCAGTATGCATGTCTTTAGGGAACAGAACCTTTATTATGCACTAATAAATATTTTAAATTTCTCATCTGAATTATGCTAGTTGCATTTACTTTACTGCTTTGTTTTGATTACTTAATGTTCACTTCAAGGTTTAAAGTTTTGATCGATTGTTAAGATTGGCTCTTGAGTTTATTTGACTTATTCTGGCCTCCTAGTTTGGAGATTGTAAATTTTCTTTTCTTTAGATAAGATTTCCTCCCAGTAATTAAATCCTTTTTAGGATATCAGTATCTAAAATTTATGATTCCAAGAACATTGCGAGCACTTAAAATTTAAAATAGAAATAATATATAATTATTTTTTTGGGTTAATTCAATAGTTGGGGGAGGTGGGAGACGTCTCCGTTGGAAACACCAGTAGGTGCCGGTTGAGCTGCAAGGTTCTTGCGTAAGACTATAGACTTTACATTGCATTCTAGGAAACTTGATCTCAACATGCAATGAAAATTCTAGCTGTGTAAAAGTTCCATTAATGGTATGTTTTTGAATTTATTCTGTGTCATGATTTTTATGGAGAGGAAGTGCTGAAATTTGTGAGTTCATTTACTAGAAGCATTAAAGGCAGAATTGGTGATTACTATTTAAGAATTTTGATATGTTTAATTTGTAAGTAGTGATATAATTGCATGCCATACTCAACAGCTATAAACTTAAATTGTTTGCAGTGATCCATACCGTCCTTTGTGGGACCTCCATCCTGTGCCAAGGATCATATATAGTCTGGATTGGCTGTCAAATCCAAGGTAGTGTACGATTGATGCAGCACAAATTAGGATTATTAAGTTAAAATTGTTCCTTACTTTGGAAGCATTCTTTCTTCATCTTTTTAGATGTGTTATTCTATCCTTTGATGATGGAACAATGAGAATCCTCAGCTTGCTTAAGGCTGCATATGATGTTCCTGTCACTGGAAAACCCTTTGGTGGGACAAAACAACAAGGGTTGCACAGTTATTACTGTTCATCATTTGCTATCTGGAGTGTTCAAGTGTCACGAATAACAGGTATTTTGCATATGCCTTTAAATGACTAGTAAATTTTGCTTCTATTACAACAAAAAAATAAGACTATAGTGATACATTGACTTAATTTTCATGCTCCAAAAATAACTACATCAGCCTTTTCCTTTCAATATTCCAAATCATATCTGGGTCTCTTATTGTTAATAATTTGTTTCACTGCATCTCTAATTATGCAAGCATACTGTGTAAAAAAGTTCAATTGTCTGATCCTAAGAAAGTAAATATATTATGGTCTGAACTCCAATGAACTCTAGCTCAAAAGGCAACTGCTCCCTTTACAAGTATAAGGCGGAGAGTAAGGTCATGTGGGACCCATTGGGTGCTTAACTTGCCAATAAAAAAAAAATCTAGTACATTCTGAATTGTCGCATGCATACAATTACGAAATAAAATTTAGATGGTTAGATCCAAGAAACAGTTCTATTATATTTTTGGTTCTACACTCCACAGAATGTTTCCCTGCTTAAATTATGCATCTGTTGATTGAAACTCAGAATACATATATTCTTATCCTTCCTTTAAAAGTGGCATGTGAATATTTCTGGATTGGCCCTTCTGGTTAAATTATTCTGGTACTACTCAGGCATAATGATGGATCATTAACCATAAATCTAATGCAAAATGGCACAGTTGTATCTAAAATATAATTTTCTTGTGGATAGAGGGTCATAGCATGCGTTTGCATAGAAATGAAGTTGCGTTTTGCCTTTTTGGCTGGGTTCCATAGCATTGTGAAAACGCAGATTTCTAGGTAAATCTTGAGTCCCACGGCACTATTCATAACTTGAAAATTATTTTGTTACAGTATTTTCAGCAATAAGTTTTCAGTTTTCAGCAAAATAAGCGGTATTCAAACAGACCTATAGTCTTCACATTTGATCATCAGTGGAAATTTGTCATCTAATCGAGTTATGCATACAACTCTGAACTAAGTCAATTGAACAGCTAATTTCTGGTATCAATTATCCACCAACTGTTGAATTTTGATTTTAAATGTTAGGCATGGCTGCATATTGCACTGCAGATGGGACTGTTCTCCGTTTCCAGGTGAGTTTGAGCTCCTGCTATGGATCTTTTTGTTTCTCTTTTTAATTGGTAATTACACATATGCTAAGTGGGTCTTGAAACCTCATTCGTAGAGGAAGTACCATTTGAGCCATAACTCATTGGCTAGTTCCAGTTACGGATCTCACCTGCTAAAATTTTCTTCTTATCTTCAATTCTGAAGAAAATCTTCACTCTTCAGTACCTACCTTGACTTCTATAAGTTTTGGTTTAGGCTTCCCTAAGCACCTTTTGCATATTCATGGATTGGTCATTTTAGGATATGTGCCCAACATGGCAACGGATAATATATCATTGATTTTATGTTTTGGACCGACTGATTTTCACTTATTCTTGGTAGTTGAGGGTAGAGACATTCTTGGAATGTATCAGTAAAACCTGTCAAGTTAGAAGGTTCAACCTTTTCTGATCATGATGATAATTCAAATTAACAAATTTTTTAGTGGGGCTCATCTTCTGGGGAGTCTTGTAGCACTGTAAATTATCCACAATTCTGTTTATTGTGCTCAGGAACTCATGCTTTGGCCAGGTGGTTGGACACAAAGGGACCCCTTGTTAATAAATATCCTTTATTAGTAGGATTTGAGAAAGAAAAATAATAACCGTATGCAGTTCTAAGATGAGGCTAAGCTTTTCTTTAACATGATTATGTTGTGTTTTTAATCAGCTTACAAGCAAAGCAGTAGACAAAGATCCCTCACGAAATCGGACCCCACATTTTCTTTGTGGGTCACTAACCGAAGAGGAATCACTTATCACTATTAACACTCCAGTTCCAAATACCCCTTTCCCATTGAAGAAGTCACTGAACAAGAGTGGGGACACCCCTTTATCCATGCGGGAGTTTTCATCCGAGCCACAGCATGTGAAAAGAGCAAATGATAAGATGGCAAAAGGTCCTAGTACGGATGCCAAAACTTTAGGTAATTTTTGGCAATTAAACTACCACATGCATTTTATAAGCTAGACAGCAGTTCTTTTTATCCTATAAATGTCAATCTTGTTGCAGCCCTTTGTTATGGCGATGACCCTGGTACAGAATCTGGAACTGAGGAAGCATTGACATGTCCCAAGAGCAAAAAGAGACCAAATTCTAGAAGTAGCAATAAAAAAAATCCAGAGGATGACCTAGCCTTGGTATGTAGAGATGAAGAGCCACCAAATACACAGGAAAAAGAAAATGGAAAAGCTGAAGCTCGAACTATTGAAGTTTTCCCTCCAAAAATTGTAGCAATGCGTAGGGTGAGGTGGAACATGAACAAGGGTAGTGAAAGATGGTTGTGCTATGGTGGAGAGGCCGGAGTTGTACGTTGTCAGGAGATTGTTTTGTCTGATGTTGATAGGAAATTGGCCTTGAAGAGATGAGTCGAGTCCCTAATCTGTATATATTTGTTCCTCTTCTTAACTAATCTGTATATTTTTGTTTAATTTTCTCAACTAGCTATTTAATGTAATTTCCCTATTCAATTCCACGTGGGTGAATATATAGGTTTCTTTTGTTGCTTCCATTATGTTATTAGCGAGATCAAATTGTACAAGTGGCAAAAAAAAAAAAAAAAAAAAAAAAAGCCACCAAATTGATGGGAGAGAGCGGAAAAGTGGAAGTTTGGAGGATTGACGTTATCCTCTAAAAATTGTAGCGAGGCATAGGATGAGGTGAAATATGAACAAGGGTAGTGAGAAATTGTTGTTCAGTGGAATGGCCAGAGTAATGTATATTGATTAAGTATCAATTATCTCAAAAGTTAAAGCTATTGAAATTAAGGCTGTGTTTGGTTTTCGTAAAATATTTTTCGGAAAATATTTATTTTTTGGAAATGCTATTTTCGGAAAAAGAAAATATTTTCAAGTGTTTGGTTGCATTATGAAAATTGTTCTAGAAAATATTTTCATGTGTTTGATAATATTCTGAAAATGTTATTTTCCACTACCACCCACACAAAACCCACCGCCACACAACAGGAAAACCACCAAAACACTACCATCCACACCACCACAACAACAACAAAAATCAAAATCACATAGAAATCAAAATCACACACAGAAAGAGATCGGTTCGTGGGTTTCCAGTGAAGTCGAAGGCTCGTGGGTCGAAGGCTCTGGGTTCGTGCCGTGATCTGGGCTCTGGGTTCATCGGCGAAGTCGAAGATTGGTACGTGGGTTCATGGCGCGAAGGCTCTGGGTCGCCGGCGAAGTCGAAGGCTCGTGGCTCACCGGCGATGGGCTTTCTCTCACCGTCGCGTGGAGGGGACGAGGACGGCGATCTGATTTTTCGGCGCGATCTCTCTCTCTCTCTCTCTCTGTTTGCGCATCTGAGTCCTTTCTCTCTCTCTTTCTCTCTTTGCGCGTCTGATCCTTCTTTCTCTCTCTCTTTCTCTCTTTTCGGAAGTGATTTGAAGGTAAAATACAAATGGAAATGGTTTTACAGGGTCAGAGGGCATATTTTACGGTCAACGGAAATGATTTTTCATTTGACCCAATTTTCCTTGCGCATCCAAATACCCTCATTTACGAAAAAATATTTCTGGAAGTGATTTGAAGCCAAAACAAACACAACCTAAATCATTGGGTGTTTTAGTTTAAGTATCACTCACAACTCAATTCCCATAACTCAAACTTAATTCCCATAACTCATATCTCTAATTTTATTTTTTCTCCAACTCTAGAAAATATTTGTTTGGTTTCATATCTTGGGTGAATATCTCATCTCTAAAACTCAAATTTGTACATAAATCAGTGAGGCCTACTTACTGTAACTCGTACTTGCGTGCCTCTATTCTCTCCTCTTTCATTTCATTTGTCTCACCTCTTACCAACTAAAACAAAACCCATTTTCTTCAGGCATTTAGCCTCTCCTTCTTTTGCCTCAGATTGTCTACTTCGGGAAAAATTATATTATGTTTCGGGTGTATATGCCATCTCTCTCACAGCAACTGGATCCCACACAGTTGTGGGACCCAGCTGTTGTGAGAGAGATGACATATACACCCAAAACATGATATACTATCTCCTACTTCGGCGAGAGAGCAAGGATCTTTGACGAAACTTTTCGTGGTTGACTTCCATCGACATCGATTCAACCCCAGGATACGGTAATTTCCTCACCTATCTCTCTCTGTCTCTCTTGCTTTGTACCTATCAGTTTTGTCTTTACTTTTTTGAGGCAACCTACGGTACAAAATTTAGGTCAAATGATGAAATTCTTTCAAAATTTATGGGTTGTTACCGTGTTTTTCCATTTTCAATTTGGAATTTATCTAACCCAAAACACATAATCACATAAAACACAAAATACAACAATGAACATGAGAGAGAGAGAGAGAGAGAGAGAGAGAGAGATGGTGGTCATTTGGGAAAAGAACTAGCAAAATGAAGAAGTTGAATGACGGACCCAAAGTGACAGAACTAAAGGTTTTGGAACTTCTGAAGGTCTTCTTCAGATGCACCAATTATTGTCAGAGGAAAAGTGAGACGAGGAAGGAGAGATGGTGAAGGAAAAGGAAATGCATTTATGAAATGAGAAGAGGTGGGTGTGCACTTCCTCTGTGATGGGTGTAGCATAATTGTCAAAACGTGAATTGTATTGTGAATCAATTTTTGATTTTCTTATATCGTGTATTGTAAGATACACAAACACTTAATAAAATTTATAAAAAATTATAGATATACATATATAAATGGTATATTCATTATAAATTTTGAATATATTCAATGAATGACTAATTTATTCATCACTTATGTAATAATATTTAACAAGCTAACAAAATAAATCAAACAAGCATGTGTTTATAACATAAACATTCAAATTGCTTAAATTCAAAAGTGATAATATAAATTACAAATGACCCAAAAATGATAATTTGTTTTCATCATATTTATCATATTGTCTAATCAACTCCATCTAAGTCAATACTATCATCATGTTTATCATTTTGCTTTTCTTCATCTTCATTAACATTTACTATATCTTCTTGTTCTTTTTATTTTAATATATATTTTTAAAATATTTCTTCTTGAAGTTTTAGTTTCTTGGACTTATAACAATAATGACAAAATTAAAAAATAATTATATTTGTCAATTAATATCTTATTCATATTCATAGTATAGAAAATAAATTTGTAAATATTAAAGTGAAATGTAAGTGTATACTGTTTAGTCCAAATTTTATAGGATAAAAAGAGGAAGAAATAACACTTATGAATATGTTATTTTAGTAGGCTAAATGAATTAACTTAATAATTTTGTGCTAAAAACAAGTCTAACAACTTGTTAGATTCAAATTAAAATACAAATTGTAACAAAAAGTCTCATTTTAAAGTATTTGGCTATGTATTGTATGGTATGTACGACTTTACGATACGATACGTATCATATAATACATACACTGTATTGAATAATTCATGAGCACTTACGATACGCCGACACAATATAAAACTTTTACACACGATATGATATGTATTGTACGCTACTAACATCTATAGGTGTAAGGTAAAGAAGAGAAGTTGCTTGAAAATTGGGAAAAAAGAAGAAGAAGTAAAGAGCTAGCTCCTAACGGTCACACATTGGTTTGATTTGATAACACATTGAGGCGGGGCCCCATTATAACTAAGTTATTTACAATAGTGTCATTGAAACACTAAACTCAAAATTTGGAAACATCCAAATTTTGTTTCAGTTTTTATAACTTAAATTCAAAATTTTGAGTTTTGAGTTATGGAAACTCAACTCAAAAATCAATTCAAACAACTTGGTTTTTGGTGGGACTCACTTTTTTTTTGAGTTTTTGGTGATAAAAACTAAGTTATATAACTCATTTTTCATTAATCTAAACATGTTCTTCTATTTTGATACTATGATAAATGATTGAAAATAAAAAAATAATATAAATTGACCATAAAGAGATGAGATGAGTCCCTAATCTTTGTATATTTGTTCATCTTTTCTTATAACTAGCATTTTAATGTAATTGCTCTATTATATCCTGCGTGGGTGAATTCATGGGCCCTTTTGTTACTGCCATGCTATTTGATGAATGGGTTTGTGTGACATGATAGTAAGCATGGGTCCTTTTGTTGCGGCATGCTTTTTGATGCATGGGTTTCCATGACGTGTTATTACTATCGTTATCGTTGTTTCTTCGTTGCAAGTATTTAAAGGTCTCACCAGCTTTCCCTGACCTAATTAACCAGCTGTTTTTTTTTTTTAACATTTTGTTGTATTAGTACAAGTATTAGGGCGCCTTACTCTGTTACCATTTGTCACAACATGAGAAAATGTCTAGTCTAGTCACACATTATATCCCAAAGCAACTAGTTAAGTTACAATTAAGGTTTATTGTAATCGTTTATATAGTTAAGATTTATCTAATAAACACTTAATGATGAAAAAAGTATCAACGTGCTAAGTAATTTTTTTATAACAAGTTCATCCATAATGCTAGTAAAAGAATAAATGACAAATTATAAGGTCATTTAACATACTTTACTTAGGCATTCAACCACTACACTAATCATGTTCAATAAGCATTCAGGCATTATTAATATTTAGTGCACATGCATATGTACAAAATTTATCACATAAATCCAACAAATTTAGCTAAAGATATACTAAATCAAGAACTAAAAGACTATCTATTTGAAAAAAATGTCTATTTTTTTTAAATAACAATTTTAGAATATGTTTTTTGAAAACACAATTTTAAAATTCACAATTAAAACTTTGATAAAATTTTAGTTTGACAATTGAGCTATTGATCTAAAATTGCTGTTTTGATGCAAATTTCTAAAATTAACTTTCAACATACCAAAAGTTTGGACAGGGTCAATTTTTACTTTTAATGGGCTCAAATTTTTATTAAGGGTTGGCAAGATATTTTTTTCTAGAATGGTCAAGATTTTTTTTTTCTAGAATGGTCAAAACCCCATATTAATTTAAAATCAATTTTTTTTTTTAAGATATATAATTTTCTTTTTCAAGAGAGAGTGGTCAAGTGACCACTCTCACCAACACATAAAGTCGCCCATGGTTGTCAAATGTCATGTGTTAGGATTATAGAACCTAGTAATATCAAGAACCTTGTAGTATAATTGTTGTAATTGAGCGGTATGATGGGTTTTTTCAATGGAAAGAAAAAGTATCAAGTTTTAGCTAATTAAGCTCAAAATTCACCAACATCAGACCATGCAAAGTTATGTAAAAATATATGGTTGTTATAGTAACCGTGTAAATTTACACTTGCACTATTCATTTTGCATTTAATTTTTTACTCTTTTTATTTTTTATTTATTTATTTATTTTTTATGTATCTCAAGGTTGAAGGAAAAGAGTATATGATAATTGTTGTGTGTAAAGAAATAAAAACAATTAAAAAAAATTAAGAAAATCGATATTTTAATTAATAAAATAAAATAAAAAATAGATAATTTGGTATTGAGTGTTTTGAATAATAAGTATGTAAAATAAAAAAATAAGTTCCTACGCAAATAGACGAATATACTCAAATGCTCCTACCCTAGTATAGGGGGGGGGGGGGGGGGGTGGGGAAGACGAATTACTATCACTTTGCAACATTATGTATAATTATATATGCCAAAATTCACCCACATCAGACCATGCAAAATTATGTAAAAATACATGGTTGTTATAGTAATCATGTAAATTTACACTTGCACTATCCATTTTGCTTTTAATTTGTTACTTTTTAAAAATTTTTATTTATTTATTTTTTATGTATCTCAAGGGGAAAGGAAAAAAGTGGATAATAGTTGTTATGTGTAAAGAAACAAAAACAATTAAAAAAAAAATTTTAAGAAAACTGATATTTTAAGAAAATGTATTATAAAATAGTATGTAAAATAGAAATTATTAAAAAAAAATTATGTAAAAAAAAAAAAAAAAGGTAAGTTCCTACATAATAGGAGAACATACTCGAATGCTACTGCCCTCATATAAGAAGAAAAAAAGATGTATTATTGTTACTTTGCAACATTATGTATAATTAGTCACAGACTGGCGCGTTTCTTGCCATTATCATATATTTATTGATTGATGATTTGCATAACATAAACATTAAATAAGAGGTAGAATTGTTCATTAGATTTTTTAAGTCATGGAATATATATTTGTAAGGTTAAATGAAACGTCAAAAAATGAGATTATAAAATTTTCCAACTTTATTTCTAATATAATTTCTAAATTACAGAAGAACATCTCATTTTTAGTTATGATAGGAAATAAAATTTCCCTAATTAGATTTTGATTAATTTTAAGTTTAAATTTTGTATTATTATATTTAATTGTTGATTATTGATTTAATTAAGTGAATGTAATAGTTGATTTTATTGCACTATAAAGTTTTTAATGTCTTATGTATAGTCATTTCTATTTTATTTCTTACTCCTCTTGGCCACTTTTTTATTTTCCAAATAATGGTTACTATTGGCGATAGATTTCATTTCATTTTTTCTTCCAAATTTATTCTTGATTACTTTGTATGTTCCCTCGCTAGTTGTAGTTTTTATGCTTATCAATAAGAAATAGATATCATCATGGATGACTTAAATAGTTATAGATGTAGTTACGTTAGTGGTAAATCAAAGGTTTTTTTTTTTTTTTTTTTGAATTTTCAAGAAAATATGAAAGGCATTTCTTTAGTTTGGTCTCAATCAATTAAGACATCCATAATATCTTAACGGAAGTAATAATGAGCATTAAATTTTTTTAATGTATGAATCGGTTAGGTTAGTGGTATGTCAAAGTTTAAAAAAAATAAAATCCAAGGAAAATAAAAGGCCTTTTTTTTTTTTTTGAGAAACAAACACACACACACACACACACACAAGGGAGATGGAAAGAGGTTCTAACACAAAAGCACACCACAACTCCACTCAAAAGTCATGGTAACTTTTAAGGGAGGGTGAAACAAGTTATACTACATACAACACACTCTCTTAAGTAATGTGAGACAATTACCCTTTTTTTTTTTTGAGAAACAAACACACACACACACACACACACACAATGGGAACTTTTTGAATTGTAGAAATATGATTGTTTTAATTACCTTGTTTAGAGACTTCATTATTAAGTTAAAATCATCTAAATTATTGTAGACCACACAAGATAAATATGCATAGATGATTTTTTTTTTTAATTATTATTCATGAATCATTATTTTATTGTTTACTTATAAATATCTAAATTAAAGTTTTTTTGTTTAATCTAAATTAAAGTAGATGAATATATAGAGGTAAAATTATATGAAAAGTTAAAACTACCTAAAATGAACGTTTAACCACTGGTAGATATGTGTTTTTTGAAGATTAAAAGTTTGCTTGATTACTTTACCTGGAACTATATAATTATGCAAATATTGTTACGAATGGTTCTATTATTTGCAAATTATCAAGTTTGGTGGCCTTACATGAACTCCTGTTTTGTGACAACTTTTTATTATATATATATATATATATTTTGCCGAAACAACTTGAGAATATTTAAACTAAAGTTATCACATATGGTAACGGTAAAACACGTCAGTGATATGGAAAATAGAAAGGTTTAAATTTAAAAAAAAAAAAAATTTTTTTAGTATACTGTAATATAAAACATTTTTTTTCTCAATATTTTATGTAATTTTCCCATAAGATCAATATTGCTGGCATCCTTTAAAGATGATACATAATATTTTTTAGAAGAAGAAGAAGAAGCAGACATGATGCTAACACAATATAAAATTATTAAGTTTGCATGATTTAAATTTGTGGAAAAAAAAATTAATATATCTATGATTAAGGTTTTATCTAAATGATATATAGTAGTCCATATTTTTTAGTCTTGATTCAAAAAGTCCATTCTCAAATAGCCTTATAAGACTACAAATTGCTCAATCCATAGGCCTAGACACATTCAAAGATTGCTATCTAAATTATAAATTATATGACCCTTTATCACACAAATATTTTGATTCTCCTAATGTATGGTAAAGGAAAACAAGTGTGTGTCTAGCCATTTTCTTAATTTGTGCTGCATAAGTATGGAAAACGTGATTGAATTTAAATCTTAAATAAAATAAGATAAGAAGAAAAAAGAGTAAAAATAAAATATATAACAATAAACGTCAAATTCTCCAAGTCATTCTATGTAATATAATAACATTATATTATTATATACCATATGTATAATGCAGTGTGATAATATTTAATAATCAAAGAGAATAGAAAACATAACAACTTAAAATTCAAAATTAAATCACATCAACCCAAAAGTAGAATTCTAATTAATACAAAAATTCATCAACCTAAGTACGGATGCAATAAAAAAATGAAAAACAAATTGAGAGAGAGAGAGAGAGAGAGAGAGAGAGAAGTAACATTTTTTTGTGTGAGAAAACTATGCATGGAATGAAAAAGAAAATGTCAAATTTATAGTAATATGTTGTGAATAAGAAGAGTTAAAATAAAGGAAGATAAAAGGATAAAGAATGAATGATATTAAGATAGTAAGTAGCGGGGAGATGAGGAGGTAAAGGGGAGGGAGCGTTTTGAAAAATTAATAATAAAAATAATGGTTAAAAGATATTTTATTTTTTAAATAATGGAGTTTTTAAGTCAACTTATTAAATGAGAAAATGTTTAAAAAATATATAGGAAAAATTAGAAACAAAAAAGAATAATGACGTGGCTGCTGAAGTGACTCAATTGGAGCGTAGTAACAATAAATGCTATGCTTCATTTTTTAGATATATATAGATATAGATTATATATATATATGCTAAATATTTAGTTTAAACCCTTTGATGTATGGAGAAATTATTGTATACTCCCGGAATACCATAAATGCGTACTCCTTTCACATGAATGGTGAGTCTTACTAATTAAATTTATGGTAAAACCCATCATTTATGTGAAAGAGGAGACTACGCATTTATGGTACTTCGGGAGTACCTAATAATTTTCCTGTATGTATAATATTAGGACAGACTAGCTAGCAGATCCGGACTAAATACCTTATATGGGCACTTAAACACGGCTTTGGTGAACACGTCTTTGGTTGAATTAGTTCATTTCTCATCTGCTTCACGTACGAATGGAGTGTATTTAGCTGGCAATCACTGACTGGTGATCCTAAATTTAAGCAACCATATTCTCAAATCTTAGACAGATGACATGTATGTTTTTTTTCCTCTCTTGATATTCTTAGTCAAAACTTCATTCCACCGCATGCGTGCTTTTCGTTGAGAGAGGATATTTACGTAGCATCTATCATCAAAGGGCACTGCCAATTATAAGTTCCATATTCTCAATCGATCTACAGAAAAACACCCATTTCTTTCACCGTTGAGAGAATTAATTAAGACATCAAAGATGTTCCGAAGTCTACTTGTGCTTGTTCTCAGTCTGTTTCTTGTAACAACGTTGGTCCATGGATCAAATGACAATGAAAGAAAGGTACATACATGGGAGGCTTGAGTTCTATAGTGCATGCATCGCCTCTAAGTACACGAACATAAAACTTTTCACGACTTTGAGATAGTTTATTATGACTGGTACATAATTAACTGATTTTAATGGTAAATTCGTGTAAAAATGATATTACTTGAATTATAACATGTCATTTGACATGTGATCCATGCATCAATGATTGGTTGACCCACTTGACAGTAGCTAGAGCCTAGAGCTTTGAGCTTTTTTCCCTTTTTTATTTTTTGGGTTGAGAATCACATCAATTTGACTACTCATTAGCTAGTTTTTCTAAACGTTGATCTTGAACTTTATTAATTTATATGTCCCAAAAAAACTATACTTTGATGAATTGACATGGATTTATATTCATTTGTTTGAATAAAAGGAATACATTGTCTACATGGGAGCACTGCATGGTGCTGGAACTTCTGCGATGGTCGACCACCACAACCTGCTTTTGACTGCAATTGGAGAGTACTACTCCAAAACCTTCCATCCAACAATAATCTTTGTTATTTCAATTCTGTAAATTGTTTTCAGTGACACAAAACATTCATTTTTTTGCAGTGAGGGAGTTGCAAGAGAATCTAAAATATATTCCTACAGAAAGAGCTTCAATGGGTTTGTAGCCAGGCTCTTGCCCCATGAAGTACAGAGCTTATCAGGTATACACAATTATAAATTTCTACTCTCAAAATTGATGATACTGTTTCCTCTGATATTATATATAACCCTTGCATTGACTTGCAGCTGAAAAGAGGGTTGTATCAGTTTTTCCAAACACAGTGCGCAAACTTCACACAACGAGAACATGGGACTTCTTAGGAATGTCTGAAACACTGAGTCGAGTAAACGCTCAAAGAGAGAGCGATATTATTGTTGGCCTCTTGGATTCAGGTTGGTTTTTTTTTTTTTTTTTTTTTTTCCTGCCCCATTTGAAAGGGATTTGTTACATAATTCAGATTTAAGATTTCAAATCTAATTGAAGTGTATCCAAGAAACCTGAACCTTTTTTTTGCTTTTCTATTCATAGGAATATGGGCCGAAGCTCCTAGTTTTAATGACACAGGCTATGGACCTGTCCCAACTAAATGGAGAGGCAAATGCGTAAACTTCAATGGCTGCAACAGGTAGTACTTACTTTTTTCTTGGTTATTCTGGTTGATACTTGTAAAAATTTCAAAATGTTTATTTTTAAATTAAAATCTATGTATGATATGATTATGCATCATGCATGCAATGTGCACATATATGTATACAGGGTTGAGGATATATGATCATTTAAATTTCAAATTACTTTATCAAGGAACTTTGTGAAACTCTTCATACAATCAATACATAATATTTTTCACAATTGCTGAAATTTTACTCTATGATTGGTGCAATTATATGGTGTCAATGGTAAATCCATGTAAAAATGGTTTCGATCCAATTATAACTTACCACCTTAATTAACAACTTGTGGAAAAAAAAAAAAAAAAAAAAAAATCTACCATTGCTTTTATACCATGTGTAATGTATATATTTTCTGTGTTATTTTTGCAACATGGACAGAAAGGTGGTAGGTGCAAAATACTTCAATCTGAACGAAGCTTTTTCTGATCAAGATACTCCAAGTCCGGTTGATGACGAAGGTCATGGCACTCATACTTCATCCACTGTAGCTGGGGTATTCGTCAAGGATGCAAGCCTCTATGGTCTAGGCACAGGCACCGCACGTGGTGGCGTGCCATCGGCACGTATTGCCATGTACAAGGTGTGCTGGGTTAATGGTTGCAGTGACTCAGACGTTTTGGCTGCGTTTGATGAAGCCATTGCTGATGGGGTGGACTTGATATCAGCCTCCATAGGTGGTACATCCAGGTCCTTTTTTGAAGACCCTATTGCCATTGGATCTTTTCATGCAATGGAGAAGGGGATTCTGACTTCCTGCTCTGCTGGGAATGATGGGCCTGCTACTTCAACGGTGCAGAATGTTGCTCCATGGATAATGACCGTGGCTGCTTCTGGCAGTGATAGGCAGTATAGGACTGTGGCTACTCTGGGTAGTGGCGAAAACTTTTCTGTAAGTTTCTACCACTTGTCTGTTATGGTGAACAATGACCACACTTTTGAGTATGAATTCTAGAAAATTCAATTGATAAAATATCTTATTTTTAAATAAGCGACTTACTAGCTTCAAATCCCACCAGTATCAAAAAAATAAAAATAAATAATTAGTTTCTTAATAAGATGATAAAACAGATATTGCAGATATTGAGTTTGAACCTATACCACGTGCCCTTATAATATGATAATACTAGTCCTAAACAATTTCTTAGGAGATTAATGAATTTAATCATTTAAGTATCTAACCATTATTCTTGAAGGTTTCATACTGCCTCTTTCATACTAATGCTCTTTATTGATTGGTTGGTAGGGAATTTCAATCAATACATTTTCACCAGAAAAAATGATGTACCCACTAACAAGTGGAGCCCTTGCAGCTAATGTTAGTGAACCCTATGGGAATGCCAGGTATGAGACTTCAGCTTGATTTGGTACTGGAATGTGTTGAGTCACATACTTTCTTGAGTGGTTCTCCCTAAGTTAATCAATAAGTTCTAATCAATTTGAGATTAAAAATTATTACAGTGCTTGTGATTTCGGGACACTAGACAAGAATAAGGTGATGGGAAAGATAGTGTACTGCCTGGGAAGCAACGGCCAGGATTACACCATCAAAAGGTCCGGTGGTGCGGGAGCAATCATGTCGCTTGAAGAAGACATAGATACAGCCTACTCCACTGTCATCCCTGGGACCTCTATTTTCCCCAGGGACAGCAAAATGATTGAGCAGTATATTAATTCCACCACGTATGTTACTAATTTGTTTTGGTTAATCTATTTAGCAACCTAGTGTTAATACCTATTGTTTTAGTATTGACCTCTTGAGTTCTATCTTGGGATGAAAACTGCAGGAACCCTCAGGCTGTAATACAAAAGACAATTACTATTAATGTTAGTGCTCCCTTTGTGGCTTCTTTCTCATCTAGAGGTCCTCAAAAAATCAATCTCAACATCCTTAAGGTAAAACCTCTCTCAAGACTTTTACTCATCTACTTGACATTTTTAAAATGAGTTGGTTGAACTTGAAAATTCACTCATTGAAATTGTATAAGAGTCCCGGATGCTCAAAGACATCCATTAGTCATCCATTTCAGAAAAAAATTTTACGAGAAATTGAAAAAACTTTCAAAAAAATTAGTTACTTTTTCATTTTCCTAAAATTGTTTATTAATGGATGCCTTAATAGTATCCGTTAGTAAAACTCATTGAACAAATAAATAGTTGAATTGGATTTGATTGGATGGTACCAATGAAATTGAGTGCAGTGCTAAACCCATTTTTATTGAATTAATTGATCAACTTGCTCTATCTCATATGTACTAATTATCAATGGACAGCCTGATATTTCAGCACCAGGAGTAGACATATTAGCTGCTTATTCAACACTACCAACAATAACAGGGTTTCCGAATGATGATCGACACACAGTATTCAACATAATATCAGGAACATCTATGGCTTGCCCTCATGCATCAGCAGCTGCTGTTTATGTCAAGTCCTTCCATCCTGACTGGTCTCCTGCTGCAGTCAAGTCTGCTCTCATGACTACTGGTGAGACCTCCTAAACTTACATGTAGCGAAGTTTACTCCTAATTTTGTAGTCGATATATTTGGACTGACCATGTAACTCTAGGCCTAGGCTCCTTTAGTTTTCCTTCAAACTATAACCAGTAAATTAATCATTAACCAAGTTTGTAGTGAACCAAAATTTGTTGCTTCTTATATTGATTATAAGTGTCCATTTGAAAAGAAAAGAAACAGGATTTTCAAATTGATTAGTCTCAAAATTCTAGACATGAAATGTCGTATCTTTTATCTTTACTCAGTGTATGCTGCTGAAAGAGTATTCATTGAAAATTATTGACAAAATTATTGCTATTCTACTCCTTGGTTTAGCCACTCCTATGAAAATCATAGACGCAGACGCCGAGCTGGGTTTTGGATCAGGACAAATAAACCCAACACAAGCAGTGAACCCTGGACTCATCTATGACATTTCCACAAATGACTATATTAGTTTTCTATGCAAAGAAGGCTACAACCACACAACAATTGGCCTAATTGTTGGGGGCACAGAAAATATTGACTGCACCGAATTCAAGCCAGCACAAGGCACTGATGGCCTTAACTACCCAACTATGCATACCCAGCTCGACAGTAACAGTACAAGTATCTCGGCCACTTTCTACCGGACCGTGATTAACGTAGGATATGCCACATCGGTGTACACATCGAAGGTGACATCACCAAGTGGTCTACTTGTGAAAGTTATCCCAGAAACTTTGAAGTTCAGCAAGTTGAATGAGAACCAATCTTTCAAGGTTGAGGTAAAAGGCAGTTTAGAGCCATTTGGGGGTAAGCTACTCTCGGCTTTGCTAGAGTGGAGTGACTCTAAATACAATGTTAAGAATCATATCGTTATCCTTAGGCCATTAGCTGATTAGGTCTGTTTATTTCTAGCCAATGTCTTCATTTATTAACCAATTGCAAGTTTTGTTTTCTAATTCTTTCATTCTTTGTAATGCAATTCAATATTGAATGTAAACTACAAAGATGCTTCCAGGAATTAGAGTAATATCAAAAAGTGTTATCTTATTTTAAGGACAACTAAATATAACTCAGCAATTTATTGTCAATGTAGTCATGTGTTTGAAGTTAATTTAGGAACCTAAAATGAGTTTTCATTTTCTAATATATCCTCTCATAATGCCATATAATAATGTATAATGATAATTATCATGCTATCCCTAATAATATACAAAGTCAATTACAAAGCCCAATTACACTCACTAAAATTTGAGATACAATGAGAATTATCATGTTATCCGTAATAATATTCAAAGTCAATTGCAAAAGTTCAATTACACTCACTAAATTTAAAGTTAATAAGTAATTAGTAATAAACTAATTTCCTGCTCCCATCAATCAACCCATTCATGTGATTAGTTTAAGAGAAAGTGTGGGAAAGGAGTGTTGTGATGCGGAGTGCAGAAGCGACAAGAAGCAGAACATTCTACTTCTAGAAGATAGGAAACGAAACACATTTGCTTCTAAAAATAACTTTGAATCCACGAGGTCTACTTCTAGAAAATAAGAAATAAAACAAGTTTGCTTCTAAAAATAGCCTCGAATCCACAAGGGTCTACTTGTAAAAAAATAAGAGATAAAGCATGTTTGCTTCTAAAAATAACATCGAGTCCACAAACGTCTACTTCTAGAAAATAAGAAACAAAACATGTTTGCTTTTAAAAATAATCTTGAATTCACAAGAAGAGATAGTCTGGAGTTCATCCGAGAAGAAAATATAGTCTAAAACATATCCTAATTAATACCTAATCATAATAGGAATCAAATTTGACCTAAAAAGCATTATAAACACCTTAAAAAATGAAATAAATACCTTAAACTTAAAATAATGAAAAATTATATAAAATAAACAAAATTAATGAATTACAAAAATTAAATTATAGATTATCTTCTTAATAAGACTCTTAAAAAAATCTCTGTAGAGTTTCTTGATAGAGAAGGCTTTACATGAAATTCTTAAAAAAGTGTTTGTAGAGTTTCTCGATGGAGAAGGCTCGGACAACTCAAAGCTACATGTCTAAGGCTCAGACAACTCAACGCTACACGTATAGAAGGATTAGGCTCGTATTTTTATCCAAGCAGTTCAAATCAACAAACTTTGACCTACATCCCTCTTGGTGCCACAAGTACAACCAAGAAAAGGCATTGTCTATAAGGTTAAATAATATATTTAAAGAGAGTGCCTACTTGCTAAGCAATATAACTAAGAATCCTGCAGATACAACAGTAACTCCGGAAACAGTATGATTATAACAACAGTCCTTCTCAAAATTTTGGGGTCAACCGACTCTGAAAAGAGTATAAATAAACCAAAATGAGCAGTCCAATACCATTAGCTAAACCTCACTGATGAACTCTTCTCTTGCTGCAAAAGTAATACAAGTCATCACTCATGATGTATGGTTACAACACGTCAGCACCCTGTGATTCTCGTTTGCTGCCCTTTTCTAACTAAAAGCCCAGAAGAATGGCAGTATTGTTCCATCAACTCTGTACTCATTTACTCAGCAAAATTTCCTAGGATAATCCACTCGGAAATAATTATTTCTTGAAGAATCACACTTATCCCTTCATTGAAGATTTGTCATGTTAACCTAACCTATAAGAATAAGAAAAAGTTTTTAACTTTGAGCAGTGTACATCAGATTATAAGCCTGCCAGCCTCTGTTCCTTCAAGGGCCTTTTATGGTTATGATTAAGCATTCTGAGCTTGGCAAAATTTCCAAGGATTTGTTAAGAACTCAGCATTAAACCCACACAAAAAACTAGGGGGCAAAAAGCTTTTCTTTTGGACTCTTCAGCTAAATCTTGGCTATAAAACTCAACAATGCATTCAACATTGACGGCCATTGAGATTCTTTAGCTTTGTCAGTTCCGTCCTCCTCTTTCTCGCTCCTGCTGCAGCAACCGCGTCCGTTAGCTTCTTATTTGGGTAAATGGCTGATTCTTGCTTCTTTTCTGGAAAAGCAGTAACAATATGACAAGATTTTGAAGGTTTTTCACTCAAAGTGTAATCTGATGCAGGTTGGACACAATCTTGTGGTGCAGGTGTAAAGAGCATCTCCTTAGAGTGGACTACTGTATGCTGACTACCTCCATCTAAGGGCACCCAACTGGGGTCTTGTTTAGGTCATTAGTAGGTCTGGCTTCTGTTGAAGCAGTAGCTTCTGTCTTTACTTTAATTAAAGGGCAAAGAGAAATGGTGGTTCTCTAATTGAACTACAGTATTTGAAGATGAACCAGCATTATATTGGTTATTGACATCTATGTGGTTATCTTATTCTTGAGAAATATCAGGCCTGCAAGTACCTGGCATGTCAATGTTTGACGGAATGACAGTGGCACTTTGTCTCCCATGTAATGATGGAACAGGATTTTGAGATGGAATGATGGAAGGCCAGAAAACAGGCATAAGTGGAGGACGGTTAAACAAGAACAAAGGGCAATTTGTAGATGAAGAGGTAGAGGTTGCAACATCAGCTGACTTATGCTCAGGTGGAGTTTCCTCAACCTCAACTTTTATTGCCTTTACCATCTGCAAAATCAGGAAGCATGTCAAAATATGTGGTAATTCTTCCAAAGTCAAACATATCCAAAACATTAACTGTAACTGGCTCCTTTAAGAGTTTATTTGTGGTATCCACAGACTAATACTTTTTCAAAGCCATCTCTTTTTCCTTCTCATTAGAAATGTCACAAAATGTGAACAAATTAATGGGACGTTGTTTAAGAAAGTTCAAGGAAAGAAAAAAGGATGAGAACTAATATACATACTACAGAAATACTTTTTATATTACTTCCATGCCACATGCCATTGTCCATGAGAGAGAGAGAGAGTGAGGGAGAGAGTAAAAGGAAGTTTTATAAGAAGATTATTGATAACTTAGGGGTACTATTCCCTACCCGCTTCAAATTTTCATTCTCCAATTGTAGGTCAGCAGCTTTTTTGGCTAACTCCTCACAAAGAGCCTGGACACCAGGGGAAAAAAGAAGAAGATGATCCTCATAACTAATTATTTCAAAAAAAGAAAAATGATCCTCATAAACATCATAGCATGAAAGCATAATGTAGAGGATCCATATCATGCACTATAGAAATGAAAGAACCCATTATTGGTCTGATCAAAGTAAAATAATTTATAAAATAAAAAAAATGTTGTGAATGCATCAGAATTTGTAATGTGTAGTTCTCAAGATTAGTGATTCATTTAGCTATCACCACAGACAATGCTTATTTAAGTCGAAAAAACCAAAATGGACACTTTGTAGTGTCTTCACATATATTACTAAAAAACTTATGTTAAGAAAGGCAAATAATTTATTTCTTCTTGTTGCGGAACAAACCCTATATTTCATTTATAGATAATTTTTTTTAATTATGGATAAATTATCTTGATAAGTAAAATGGAGACAAATAAAAAAAAAAAATCACTTGATAATATTTTATATATCAATGGTGGTTACACACTAACACGTTATACTTTTACATTATGGCTAGCACGTTTGACTTGACAACAAAAAAAAAAAACCATTTCTTGCTCGCTTCCTACTTAAAGCACTCAAGAAGACATCCAAATCATGTACTTATCTTTGTTTTTAGGGTCATGTTTTGTATGTAATTGACTAATTTTTTGATAAAACACACTCTCTTGTAATTGGGTAGATCTAAGTTAGGTTTAATGTATCAAAAAGTATATTGTTCAAATATATCAAGTGGTATTAATAAAGACATGGAGTTTGATCCAAGAAATAAGTGAAGAAAAACGGTTTCATTAAAGTTCAACACTAGCTGCTATCGAGGATTAATGAAGAATCTCAATGCAAGCTTGATCTATCGAGAATTACAATTTTAGAATTCTCAGATCTGAAATTCAGCCCATGATAACTTGAATAATTAGGGTTTCTCTCTCCTCAACCCTAGTCATATATAAGGCTCATTTTAAAAGTCATCATATACTCTGTGTGAAGTTACTTCATTTATACACTTTAGGGTTTTATAACCAAGTGTTTCCTAATCTGCATTGTTTATGAAGTGAAAAACTTTACAATTAACAACAATTAATCAAGTAGCTGGAGTCAAGGACAAACCCATAATTTTAAGCTGGGGTGGCCAGAGTATAAAGAAAAAAAAAATCCAAATAGGCATTCATATAGTATTAAAAAATTATAAATACTCAAAATTGTTATTTCTAAATACATTAAGATGTAATAATTTACCTACAAAGACAAACAAAAACAAAATAATGTCTTTTTTTAATACTAGGCTAGTAGGGGTTTTTTTTTTTTTTTTTTTTTTTTTTTTTGAAGTTAGAGCATTCATATTGGTAGTGCTAAAAATTTTAGTTTTTAGCATCTCAAAAAGTTATTTTATCTATTTTCCCTCCTCACTTTACAATACACACAATATCAAATGCTCTATTTTTTTTTTTTATCACTTCATTTAAAATAACAAAAACAACTCATTAAAATAATAAAGGAAGTGAGAGAATTTAAATTTTTTAATTGAAGGAAGATATATAATCTTAATAAAATATTGTATTTTATTCTTAACAACTTGTTACAGTCAACTGGTATTTATACCAATTTATTGTAGTTAAAAAAAAAAATTTCTTTAACTTCTCCAATAACACATGATTTTTTGGTTTTATGGTGGTAAAAAGTTTTTTTTTTTTTACTAATATATAATCACCATTGTGAATATTTTTATTGTTTTTGTTAAGTTTTTTGTTTGGATAGTTGCTATTTAGACAATGCTAGTTAGGCTTATCATGGAGAAAGGGGGCCTAAGGTTTTAAAAGGAGGCTAACTACAAAAATGAAAAATATTATAACTAAAAAAAAAAAAAAAAAATTGCACAGAGGAGGGGCCTGGGGTCCCTTGGGCCCCCACCTGGGTGTGTCCCTGGCTAAAGTTAGTCATGTACTAGGATTTGTGCAAAGGATTTAGTCATAGATTAGAGATTTATGCAAAGCAAAGAAGTCTACTACAAGATTAAGTTCAATTGGGTAGTGAAGCGAAAGTTCAACTGTAAGTTGGTATTTTGGGATAAGCGAGGGTAGTGGTAAGATTTTTCATACTTGTAACTACTTGATTATTGATTAATGAATTTTTGGGAGTGGTGATCTTAAATTCACTCGGTGGGGTTTTTACCTTGCGAAAGGTTTTCTCCATTGGTCAAGAAATCACTATATCAATTTAATTTCTGCTGCATTTAGTAGGGCTGTCTAGACCCGACCGGAGCCCGACAACCCAGCCAAACCGCCCGCTGGAGACCCGATTCCGGCCCGAACCGAAGGTCCAGTCGGTCGACGGCGGGTTTCCGTTCTCAAGAACCGACACCGACGGGTCGAGTGGTGGGTTTGCTTCTCCAAAACCCAGCAACCCGAACCCGACCGGAGACGTATGAAAAATCCGGCCAAACCTACAAAATCAAGCCAAATCCGAGGAGATCTCGACCAGATCCGGCTAAATCTAGTGGGATTTATCCAGATCCGGCCAATTCCAGCAATTTTTAGTCAAAAATTTCAGATTCCGGCGAAAAAAATGTAGATACCAGCGAGATTTTCCAGATTCCGGCGACTTTTTTTTTTTTTCAGATTTCGAAGATTTTTTTTACTCCGACGCCCGACCAACCCGACCGACGCTCAACCTCACCCGAAACCGACTCGACTGATTTTTTCGGTAGCCGGTTCCGGGTTCCTCCACCCTCCCACCCGACGCCGGCGGGTCGAGTCCGGGTTGGGCCCAAAACCGACCCAGCCCGACCCGTGGACAGCCCTAGCATTTAGTTTATTTGATGATTTGTTGGTGTCTCCACGACTTGCATGTAATTTGGCCTAATTAATTAACTTGGGTAATTGAATTAATTAATTAGAGTCAATTTATTCTAACCCAACATTTGTGGCTAACTAAATTAGAGAGGCCATAAATTTTTATTGACATTATAACAAAAAATTTATTTTCCACACTTATTCCAGGATAGATCAATGATACACATATGTTGCTATAAAGCAAAACTTATGAAAGCCCATTTTTATATTGGCTAGAGTGAGCAAATTTGATGCAGGTGCATATCTAGGCATCAGATTCGTCTAATCCCAAGATTTAAGAAGCAAAGAATAGCTAAATCATCAAAAAATTTAATTATTATTATTATTTTTTTTTTTGGTTAGAAGGCTAGATATATTAACAACAAAAGAACTTACAAACTGGCCACAAAGGCCAAAGTAGTGGCAACCTGCCTCTAATAGTACAACCCATTCACATCATATATAATAAGTCTATCTAATTCAACAGATGGGGAAACTTCAAAAATAACAAAATCCTCCCTCATACAGCAAACTTTCTTGGCCAAAAGATCAGCACACCTATTCACTTCTCTATACACATGAGCTATCCGAACTTGTGTGAATCTTGCAATAAGGGATCTGCAATCAAAAAGCAATGGAGAAACTTTAATATTCGTGCTGTTAGTATTTTTTAACATCTCCACAATAACCTTAGCATCAAGCTCCACTTCCAAACAGCCAATACCCAACTGAATAGCAAGGTTTAAACCATCTCTCAGTGCCCATAATTCAGCTATCACACTTGTCGTGTGCCCAATAGATCTCGAATACCACCTAATCCATCTCCCTTCACTATCTTGGATCAACCCTCCACCGCCTGCTTTACCTGGGTTCCCCAATGAAGCTCCATCAATGTTGAGCTTGTGCCAACCCGGAAGAGGCTTGGACCATTTAATAGGAATAGCAAACTTGGGAGTTAGTTGCTTAACCTTGCTGACACAAAAAAGAAATTCCTTAGCTTGACTTAAGCACACCTTATCAAGTGTTGGATTTGGAATAGAATTTTCAAACACAACAAAGTTTTTATTTTTCCACAAGGACCAAACAGTATAAAGGAATAACGTGCACCAAGGAATGAATCCTTTATGCAACACTACACTCAAACAGTTAATCTTTAACCAAGCCTCAAGACCATCAGCAAAGGAAGCAACGTGCGTTGGAGGAATCTCCAATTTTCGCCACAAATCACGAGCATAAACACAATCACGAAGTATATGAATAATGGACTCATTCTGTTCTCTACATATCGGACACAACTTATCACAATTAATACCCCTACCCGCTAACACTTCCTTAACTGGGATGCTTCCATGTAAGCATAGCCAAAAAAAATTTATAATTTTTGGCAGAGTGTCCAATTTCTAAATCCAAGCAAATTGTGAGACAGATTAGGAAGAATTCTCAAGGAACTTCTACATCATAATAAATGCTTTCTTTTTTCTTTTCTTATTTTAAGTTTTGACCCCACGGAGAGAAGCTCTCCCATGCATGTGTCCCTGCATAAGGCTTAGTGCAAAAAGAAAACATCAAGCAGGCGTACGTGTTTAATAAGAGAATGCATGCCCAGCAAGAGAGTCTGCTTGGAGTATAATTATAACAAATTTTCCCATTCCCAAATGTTTTTCAATGCCCCTAGCACTATTTGGTCACTTGCAAGCAGCAATACTGAACGGAGTGTTCTTGACTTACAATAAGGATGAGGCTGGTAGCCAGAAAGGTCAGTATTCTCTATGACTAAATGCTTACCTGCCTACGTCGAATGGTCTGCCTGGCTGATTCTCTGTTTGCTAATACCCTACAAATTCTCCGTTCTTCCTTTTCAGCCTAAACAGGAAAGGTTCAATTAGACAAGCAGCCAGTAACATAATAGAATTGCAGAGAATGATATTTGAAAACTTTTCAGTACCTCGGTTAAATTTCGTCTTAATTTAGGAACCTAAATGATATAACAAAAGTGAGAAGTGAAGGAGAAATTCAAAGTTATGTTTTGAATCTTTTGATTGATGCACTCAACACACAGGACTGCTTCCACATCGATCATAAGCTCAGCATTCTGTAAATTTTCAGAAGAAATTTTAAATAAAAAGTTTGCATCTCTTTTCAGCTCTGATATCTATTAGATTTGATCTAATACACGTCTATATGTTACATGCAATTTGGTCCCTTGAGGGCATGTTGTCTCTTTACGTCCGTTACAGAGAAATTCTAACTCGAAATCACCACAGTTTCAATTCCATTCCTTTTTCAGCTGTTTGTCACATTAAAGATGTATTTTTCTAGTACATTCTAAATATCACCACGGCTTGTTTGGCAAAGCTTTTTGCCAACTTATTTTAGCTTGTAAATAACTTTTTAAAACTTTACTTTTTCAAGGATCATATTAATGAATGTCTTTAGGGCAATTGTTAATAAACTATAATTAGAAAGTTTTTACACCACTTTCATGAAAAATATAAAAAATTGTTAACAACATTTATTATTTTATCATTCTTCTAATAAAATGTTTCTAAAAATAGTTTTTAAACCAATGCTCTTAGGGCATTAGTTAATATTTCCATTTTCTAAATATAGCTGTACTTTTGCCAAGTTTATTTTTTAAGCCCAATAAGCCAATGAAACTAAGCTCTCCCAACTTAAAGAGAGGATAAGACCACCCAAGGCCGCCTCTACCATATAGGCTATTTAGGCAATCACCTTAGTCCCCCCAAGTGTAAAAAGACCCCCATAATTTTGTTCATTATATCTTTCTTTCATATGTAGCTAACTTAAAATAATATACATTTCCTAATTCATTATATCTTAAAATAATATACATTTCCTAAAATAATATACATTATATCTTAGTTGTGTTCATGCAAATTGTGACCGGAAACAGAATTTGCCCTAATTCATCTTTTTCTTGAAGAAGCTACTGTGTTTGTACACCGTAGGGTTTTGTAACCAAGGAGCTTTGTGATCTTAATTGTGTGATGAACTGAAAAACTTTGTAGCTAACATCTTTCTAAAGTTGGTGAGTAAACCACGTACTGGGATCCATGCATTGAATTGGTTAGTCACGTACTAGGAGTCGTGCATTACAAGGAGAGATTGTCACTACAAAACAAGTCCAATTGGGTATTGGGATAAGGGTTCAACTGTAGGTTGGTATAAGGTACTGAGATTCCTTTACTTGTAACCGATTGTTGTGATAATAGTGAATTATCGGGAGTGGTGACCTTAAAATCACCCAATGAGGTTTTTGTTGTGTAGGTTTTTCCCATTCGTAAACAAATTATCGTGTCAATTTATTTTCCGCTGCACTTTAACTTGGTTGGTGATTTGTTTGTATTACCACGCGTATTGCATGCTAATTGAATTAATTAATTAATTTAGCTAATTAATTTGTTAATTCATCACAAGTGGTCAATACATTCTTGGCCTATCATTTATATAGCTTATTCTTTGTATACAATTGATTTGAGAATTTGTAGTATCAATTTGATTTTAATTTGATTTGATTCATAGAAAAAAAAATTCAAATAAAAAACTATAATATAGGAAGTTAAAAATATTTTTCCTTAATTATTTGATATAAAAAAAAGTTCACTTAAAATTATTGCATTTGGAATCAAATTGTATCGAACCTACCATGGTAAAAATTTAAAGAGTAAATATAATATTATACTAAGAGCATGTTTGGTACACTGTAATGGTGATTGCATAAGAATATTAATAGGTATGTAATGTAATTATTATTCATTTGCTTGATGACAACACAAAAATAGAACTCTAAAGACAATGAAATGAAAGTATTTTAAATCAAATTGTCTAAAATACCCTTATTCTAAAATTACAAATACACTTTGGATAAAGATTGGTTTAACAAACCCAATCTTGAACAGATGATCTCTAACAAACCCAATCTCTCTTCTTCCTTTTATAAATACATTACGGTCTGAACTCCAATGAATTCTAACTCAAATGGCAACTGCTCCCTTTACAAGTATAAGGTGGAGAGTAAGGTCATATGGGACCCATTGGATGCTTAACTTGCCAATAAGAAAAATCTAGTACATTCTGAATTGTCACTGAACAAGAGTGGGGACACCCCTTTATCCATGCGGGAGTTTTCATCTGAGCCACAGCATGTGAAAAGAGCAAATGATAAGATGGAAAAAGGTCCTAGTACTGATGCCAAAACTTTAGGTAATTTATGGCAATTACACTACCACATGCATTTTATAAGCTAGACAGCAGTTCTTTTTATCCTATAAACTTCCTCCAATGTCAATCTTGTTGCAGCCCTTTGTTATGGCGATGACCCAGGTACAGAATCTGGACCTGAGGAAGCATTGACATGTCCCAAGAGCAAAAAGAGACCAAATTCTAGAAGTAGCAATAAATAAAAATCCAGAAGATAACCTAGCCTTGGTATGCAGAGATGAAGAGCCACCAAATACACAGGGAAAAGAAAATGGAAAAGCGGAAGCTCGAACTATTGAAGTTTTCCCTCCGAAAATTGTAGCAATGCGTAGGGTGAGGTGGAACATGAACAAGGGTAGTGAAAGACGGTTGTGCAGTGGGGGAGAGGCCGGAGTTGTACGTTTTCAGGAGATTGTTTTGTTTGATGATGATAGGAAATTGGCCTTGAAGAGATGAGACGAGTCCCTAATCTGTATATATTTGTTCCTCTTCTTAACTAATCTGTATAATTTTGTTTAATTTTCTCAACAAGCTATTTAATGTAATTTCCCCATTCTATTCCACGTGGGTGAATGTATAGGTTTCTTTTGTTGTTTCCATTACGTTATTAGCGAGACCAAATTGTACGAGTGACCAAAAAAAAAAAAAGAGCCACCAAATTGATGGGAGAGAAAATGGAAAAGTGAAAATTTGGACGATTGACTTTATCCTCTGAAAATTGTAGCAAGGCATTGGATGAGGTGAAACATGAACAAGTGTAGTGAGAAATTGTTGTGCAGTGGAATGGCCAGAGTAATGTATATTGATAAAGTATCAATTGCCTCAGAAGTTAAAGCTGTTCAAATTAAATCATTGGGTGTTTGGTTTGAGCATCACTCACAACTCAATTCCTTTAACAGTAACGCATACCTGCATGCCCTTTCACTTTCGTCCTTTTCTTTCATTTCATTTGTCTTGCCTCTCACCAACTGAAACAAAACCCATTTTTCTTCAAGCACTTGGTCTGTCTTTTCTCTAACTCAGATTGTCTGCTTCGGCGAGAGAGCAAGGATCTCCTACGGAATTATTAATGGCTGACCTTCGCAGACATCGATTCAACCATAGGCTACGGTAATTTCCTTACTTGTCTCTCTCTATCTCTCTTGCTTTGTACCTATCAGTTTTGTCTTTGCTTTTTTGAGGCAACCTACGATAAAAACTTCAGGTCACAGGGATGAAATTGTTTCGGAATTTTGGGTTGTTACTATGTCTTTCTATATTTTATTTGGAATTTATTTATCAATGGGTTTTGCTTATTTTGGGTTTTAAGTGATTATCTATTTTGGGTTAGATAATTTGGGACAGTTGAACTGAATCTGTTAAAGAAAAGTTTACGGTATGGGTGGTCAATGGTCATAGAGCAACATCTCAATACAACAATGGACATGAGAGAGAGAGAGAGAGAGATGGTGGTCACTTGCGACAAGATCTAGCTAGCAAAATGAAGAAGGTGAGTGATAGAACCAAAGGTTTTGGGACTTGTGATCTTCGGGTGCGCTGAAGGTCATTTTCGGATGCCCAGACAAATTTCAGAGGAGAAGTAAAAGGAGGAAGCAGAAAAGGTTAAGGAAAAGGAATGCATTTATGAAATGAGAAGAGGTGGATGCGGACTTCTCTGTGATGGGTGTGAGAGTAAAGAAAAGAAGCTGCCTGAAAAAGGAAAAAAAAAAAAAAAAAATCACGTCAGCGTTCATGTTACTCTTATTTTTCTTTCTAATTTTTTTATAATTTTTTTATACATCACTTATTTTTTAAGTATTTATACTTTGTTCAACCTTTTTGATTCATTTACCTTTTCATCTTTTCACTACATCTACTTTAATATTACTATTCATATTTTCCTTTATCTTTCTTTATTTGTTGCTTCTTATTCACTCACTTTTATCATAAATTTGTCATTCTCTCTTCCACACTTTATATAGTTTTCTCTTACAAAAATGTTATTTCTCTCTCAATTTTTGGTGGATTTTTATTTTTCTTGCATCTCTATTTTAATTTGATAAATTTTTTGTATTTTTTAGAACTCTAATTTAGGTTGATACAATTTAGTTTTGTGTTTTAAGTTATTATTATTATTTTTTGTTCTCTTTGATCGTTAAATGCTATCTGATTACATTATAAAGAATTAAATATGGTAGATCAGAATATAATATTATTCTATTACATAGTATGATTTGGATAATTTAGTGTTTATTGTTATATCTTTTAATTACTTTTTTTTCCTTCTCATCTTATTTTATTCAATATTAAAATTCAACCACATCCTCCTTATTATTAAATTATTTATATTTTCTCGTCCTTTTTGTTTAAAAAAAATTAAAAAAATGCGTAAGTGCACTTTTGGTTTATACATTTTTGGGTCATTTCTATTTTGATTCCTATATTTCTATTTTACCACTTTTAGTCCATAAAATAAAAAATTCATTCTATTTTGGTTTTTACCATCACTTAACAAAAATATCTTACGTGGCAAACAAAGTGCATTGTTGGCACAGTAAATGTTGACATGTCCATTAAAATAATATTAAAAAATTCCATATCAGCACCTATGTCAACCTCTAACTTAAAAAAATAAATTTATCAATTTTAAAAATTAAGAAATTATAAATAAAAAAAAATTAAAAACAAAAAAAATAGTGGAATTCAGATTTGTGTGTGTTTTTGTTTGTACTTTTTTTTTTCCTTCTTTCTTTTTCTTTTTCTTCCCCAGATCTCTCTGTCAATTTCTCCGCCTCCATTCTTTCCTTTTCTTCTTTCTCCCTCTATCTTGGTGCTTAGCCTTCTTGATTTTGCTCAAACCCAAACCCAAATGCCTCAAGCTCCTCTCTCAAATCAATGGGTCTCTCTCTTTGGCTCAATAAGGTGCTTCTCTCTCTCTCTCTCTCTCTCTCTCTCTCTCTCTCTCTCTCTCTCTCTCTCTAGCTCAAATTGACGCTCCCTCGGTGGGTCTCTCTCTCGGATTGTTGGGTTCGTGGCTAGCTATTGGTGACTCTTTCTTCCTTTCTTCCTCTCCTTTCTATCTTGGTTTGTTCAGTCTAATTGGTGGTTGTGAAGCAGCAGTATGTTGGGTCCAGTGGTGGGTTGAAGGGTGGGTTTATTGTTGGAGTGAGTTTGTTTTGGTGTTCTTGTTAGTATGGTTGAAGGAGTGTTCTTGTTGTTCTTGTTTAGTTGTGGGTTTGTTGATTGTTGGGTTTAGAGAGAGGCTGAGATGTTTTGCTTTGTGTTGGTATGGTTAAGCTGGGTTTGTGTTGGTATGGTTGAGGGATTGAGTTGGGTTTATTCAATTTTGTGGGTATTTTGTTAATGATTGTATTGATTTAGTTTTTGGATATAAATCTATTTTTCTTTTGGATAATTTTGTTTGTGTATATATATGGATTGATTTTGTTTTGTACAATATTCTTATATGATTTTTCTGTGTTTGATTTCTAGGTTTGTATGATTTTTTTGGGTTTGTGCTCTTGTGTGTTCTTGATGGATTTGTATGATTTTTTGGGTTTGTTTGATTTTTTGGATTTGGCATGGCATTTATTTTGAGAGTAAATAGTTTATGTTTATTATTGTGTTCTTTGTGTTTGTGATCTTGTGTTAATGTTAGTGTTTTTTGTGTTTGGTTCTAGGTTTGTGCTTTATGTTCTTGTGTTGATGTTTAAATATGTTATTGTGTTCTTATGTGTTCTAGTTCAAAATGAATTAGATATAAATTTATGTATTTTATTGTTTTTAATTCTATTTTTTCTTTTTTTATTTGGTTAAAACTGATTAATAAGTTTTATATATATATATATATATATATATTTTTAGAAGTTGACATGACATTTTTTTTTAAAGCCCAGTTAAACATTTTTATTATTTTTTAATTGGCCACGTCAATGTTTAATGTGCCAGCAGTGTACTCAGTTTGCCACATAAGCAATTTCTGTTAGTGAGCTAACGATAAGGACCAAAATAGAATGTGTTTTTCATTTTAGGGACTAAAAGTGGTAAAATAGAAATGTAGGGACCAAAATAGAAATTACCACAAAATGTAGGGACCAAAGTACATTTACGCCATAAAAAAATGTAATATTTTACTTGAATTCAAATAATAAAAAATTGTCCTCATCAAATTGTACTCATTTTTTTAACATTTACACTTTCTCCAACCTTTCTCCTTCGCTTTACTTTTTCATCTCCCCTATGCTTCTACCTCAATATCACTCTTCCTCTTTTCCTTTATCTTCCTTTATTTTGTTTCCTTTTATTATCATTCTCTTAGTATAAATTTATCATTCACTCTTCTATTCTTTGCATAATTTTCCCTCACAAAAAATGGTTATTTCCCTTTCTTTCTCCCTCAATTTTTTGGTGGATTTATTTTATTTTATTTTTCTTTTATTGCATCTCTACTTTAGCTTGATAAAGTTTTGTGTTCTTTAGAACTCTATTTTGGGTTGATGTAATTTAGTTTTGTGTTTTAAGGTTTTTTTTTTCACTTTGATTATTAAATGTTATTGTGGGGCCCGTGGGCCTGGTAACCTCGGCCCACCTGACGTCTGGCCCATGGCCCATTCCGAGGACAAAGGTTCGTCTGAGGAGGATGCGTGGGTGCGTACACTTTAGAAATCCCGCCGAGAATAACCCTGTCCTTGGCGGACCAAGATTAGCTTCAGATAGGGAAGCGGGCCCAAGACAGGTTGTCGCCTCCGCATTAAATGCGTTCACCTAACCCTCTGGTCGCACTAATGAAGACGTGACTCTCAAACAGGTCGACCTTGATTATTGTGAATCACTTGAGTGCTGATAGTGTTGCTGATGGGACGGACGTTCAGAGGGGAAGCGCTTGGATGATCAACAGATGGAGGGGAGAGATGGAAAGATAGGATTATATAAGAAGGACCAAGACAGCATAGAAAGAAGGGGGGCTCCTCGGACCGAGGCCGAGGATCAGTTTGGAAAAAGAAAAAAAAACTTAGGGGCATTGCCCTTTAAAGATGATGGGTTCATGGTTGGGCTCTGTTTGCCTGCAAGGGTCAATTTCTTCAGACCCACTCTCTAGAAATGTATTGTTTGGGGACCTACAAACTGAGTCCCTACAGTTATCCTATTACATTATAAAGAATTAAAGATAGTATAAAATAATATAATATAATTATATTATATAGAATGATTTGGATAAGTTAGTGTTTATTGTTATATATTTTATTTTTAATTTTTTTCTTCTAATATTATTTTATTCAACATTTAAATTCAGCTATATCCCCCATATATATCATTAAATTATTTATATTTCCTCTCCTTTTTTATTTTAAAAGATTAAACATATAATATTTTGCTTAAATTCAATAAATAAAATTGTCCTCATAAAGTAGAGTAATACCAGGGAAACACTCATTCTCACTCCCAATTAATGTATCAAAGGAAAAATAGAATACAAAACAAATGTCAATTTAGAAACACTAAATTAAAAAAGAAAAACTAATAATGCATATTTAATGTCATGGAATCATCATCAAATTTTAGGAAATAATAGGTTGCCAATGAAGAGAGAGAGAGAGATGGTAAAGAAAAAAAAAAAAAATATATATATATATATATATAAAGTAATAAAGAATAGATAAAGAAAAAAAAAATTAAACGTCAATTAGTACATGTTAATTGGAAAATAAAGAGGTTGTAGGGAGAAGTAAAAAATAAAATAGAAATGACCATACAGAAAACATTAAAAACTTTATAGTATAGTAAAATAAACGGTTAAATTCACTTAAAAAAAACCAATAATCAACAGTTAAATACAATGATAGTACTAAATTTAAACTTAAAACTAATCAAACTCTAACTATGGAAATCATATTTCTTGATAATGGTATTTTCGTCCAACAGGAGTTTTCATTGTTCATCCATCCCAATGACCCCGTCGGGCATGAGGCCCTTTTTTTGTCTAGTTAGGTACTCACAGGGACCGACGGTCCCATCCGCACCATCTCGACGGACAAGCTGCATGGCCTACCGACAATGATCCCGTTGTAATAAAGGCCTCGGGTCCATCTTGATAAGTGCTCCTCGGGTTAGTCATGATAAAGGTTCAGATGAACGAACACGCTGCGATCGGATACCAATGAATGGGTGTCCTCATCTCCTCACTTGCATACCGATGAACAAATGGCTGTGCCGACAGGTAGGAATGATGGGCCCTACAATCCTTTACGTAGTCTCCATGCATATATCCTCATATGGAAATATCTTACGCACCACGTCCAAAGACCCTACTACACACCCATATTTTCCCCATATGGAAAGACAACCTAAAATCTTGGAACCCTAATTCCAGATCTTCTCTACAAGGAAAGATCCCTATATTCAAGGGATCTTGGTTCACTATTCACTACTATATAAGCATCAGACCGCCTCTTCTCCCAAGTATGTAAAAAATCCTTAGCTCTCTCACTATAGAGTTCTTAGAGATTTCTTATTCACTGACTTAACTTTCGAAGGGTTTTTGGCCAGCACCCCACCGGTGCTCTATGTTTGGTTCTCATTTTCTTGTTCTTCAGGTACCCATTGGAGCGTTCAAGGACAATCAGCTCACTGACGGTTTTTGTGCATTATCATTTCTAATCATAACTAAAAAAGAGATGTTCTCCAGTAATAGTAAAAATTACATAAGTAATAAAGCTAGAAAATTTTAAAATTCCATTTTTGACATTTCATTTAACCTTATTTATAATATATACATATATATATATATATATATATATATATATATATATTCATACACGATTACTTTTGAAAATCTAATGAACGATACTACCTCTCATTTAACGTCTCTGCTATGCAAATCATTAGTTAGTAAATATACGATAGTGGTAAGAAACGTTACAAATGAGATCAATAAAAAAATGATAAAATTAATTAGTCACTATCATTATAGATTAGTAGTCTATAGTTTTACGCATCCAAAGAAGTGGAATATATAGAGTTTACTTAAAGGTATGTGTAAAGATTCACATTATATATATATATATATATATATAAAGGTAAAAAAAAAGGGTATATTTAAGGTTTTTATTTACTTAAAAATTAATGAAAAATCAATGGTTAATAACTAAAATTATAATATTAATAAAATATTTAATGAGATCATCCTAAAAAAATTATCATGCGCAACGCGCGAGTATGCGACTAGTAAAGAGTAAAGAGCTAGCTCCTAACGGTCACCCACTAATTTGATTTGGCAATACACTAATGAGGGCCCCACTATGACTGAGTTATTTATAATAGTGTCATTGAAACACTTAACTCAAAATTTGAAAACATCCAAATTTTGTTTCAGTTTTCGTAATTCAAATTCAAAATTTTGAGTTTTAGTTATGAAAACTCAACTCAAAAATCAATCCAAACAACTTGGTTTTCGGTGGGGCCCACATTTTTTGAGTTTTGGTGAAGAAAATTGAGTTATATAACTCAGTTTTCATCAATCCAAACACCCTAACATGTTCTCCTATTATGATACCATGATAAACTATTGAAAATTCCAAAATAATAGAAATATATTGAACATGAAGAGATGAGATGAGTCCCTAATCTTTGTATATTTGTTCATCTTCTTATAACTAGTATTTTAAAGTAATTGCTCTATTATACCTTGCGTGGGTGAATTCATGCATGGGCCCTTTTGTTACTGCCATGCTCTTTGATGAATGGGTTTCAGTGACATGGTAGGGGCGGCTGCACTTGTAAGTCAGGGGTTCACACTTGAAAAAAAAAATTATATATATAAAATATTTTTTTTATTAATTTAATTACCCTTAAAAATATTTTTCCACAACTTGATTTAAATCTTGCCACATCCTGATCACAAATCAATTTAACACAAAAATCAAACAACATAGATCAGTTTAAAACTAATTAACAACAAAAATCACTCTCCCTTTCTCTCATGATTCTCATATCATCTCTATTTTCTATCTGACTTTCTATATATCTCAGACTCTAAGAGTAAAATGTGAGTGTTTGTGAGGTCTGAATGTCTCTCTTTATTATAAATTTATATTATATATATGTGAGAGTGTGTGCGTGTGTTTAATACTAATTTTGTGCATTATTTTTTTATTTTTTGATATAATGTTATTTGTGTGAATTGTGATGTGTGTGAAGGTGTACATGTATAGTATAAATATACTATAACTTTATATAATATATATAATAACCAAGAAATACAGAGGATTTGTTACATGTGTATATTATTATGATGTTATAATAACTTTTTGTTATAAAACTAGTGATTCAAGAAAAAAAAATAGTAAAGTTAGTGATTTTTTTTTTTTGATACAAGATAGAATTTTACTCTGGCCTAATCTAAGTGTATATATGTGTGAAGCTCCCTCTTGGAGATTTGGACCCCGGCCCTTACCCCCCACACCTCACAAGCACTTATACTTGTGGAGTAACCATCGCACCAAGGGAGTGTAGTGGTGTTAGTGATTGTTAAATGTATTATTTATATATGGATGAGTGTGGTTATGTGGGTCAATAATTAATATAGAGTCAATAATTTATGAAATAACTAATAAAGGGGAAATTACACTTTACCATCCTAAACTATACCTTAGATTACACTTTGCACCATAAATTATTCGAATGCACATTGTGCACCCTAAACTTTGACATTTGTTACACTTTGCACCCTCAAGTTAGTTTTACTGTTATATTAAATGGAAATTGAAAGCACATGACTTGCACATCATTTTTGCTTAGATGACACACAGTTTAAAGACAAAAATACCCTCTTCTCAATCAATTAAAAACAAAAGCTCTCTCACGTGTTGCATCTCCTCCTCCCTCAAATCAAAAATCTGTTGCAGCACCTAATACAACAATAGCGGATGCAGCAATTGCAGCCAGCCACAACTCGTTCTGTGCTAAGGAAGTGAACAAGGGGGTATCTACAGATTCTACACCTCTCTCTCTCTGCAAAACTATGGCGATTTTTCAGGACTGGATGATGGAAAACTAAGTTAGTGGCAAATAAAGCACAGTAAAAGGACAGCCCACTAAGGACAAAAAAGAGAGGGAGAGAGAGAATAATCACTCTTCAAAATTATTTTTTCCTTCTTTGGTTTTTCATGCTGGGTTTTTATTTTTAAGGTTTGGTTGGTTTTCACTCTTCAAATTGGTTTTATACCCTGTGAAAATTTTGGTTTTTTATTTTATTAAGGACCTTGTATATTTTGATTTTCTGATATAGAAACTAAATTTTGCTGAAATAGTAGTCACAAAATACAAAAGGTAAAAAAAAGAGGGACAGAGAGAAAAGCAAAGAGCCATTAAAAGGAACAAAATTACAAAGCCTCTTCTTTGTTATGCTGTGTCTAGCGCATGCACATCTGATCATGACTGGTGAGAGTTTCTTTGCATGTCGGTGTGTACGTTAATGCCATACCTTTTCT